>CM065674.1:7617403-8217403 GCA_033220385.1 Triplophysa yarkandensis
TGTTTCTCCAAATAAAGATACTTTCTCATTTTAATTTGCATTGTTTTTGGATATTTTGATTATGATAATTAAAATAATACATTCATTAGTAATTTAGTAATATGACTGGCTAAATTTCGCATTCATAAATAATTTACTAACAAAAAGCCCTGTCTTATAGTGTTCCTCAAAGAATTGGAAAACTATTCTTCATAGCACTAATGGGTAAGCAATCAAAACTGTCCGTTTGTGTTCTGTCTTTAAAATATTCGAGTAATGTTAAGTTCATGCTTTTATTTGTTTGTAACTTTTTATTTTTGTTAATTTTCAGTTTTTTTTTCTTTTATCTGTTTTAAGTGTCCCTGACTTTATAATATTTTTTGTATATGTTTCTGTTTGTTGTTTAACAAAAAATCTTTGTAGTGATATATCCCAAATATTTATCAAGGACCGCGGAGACCAGGACGACTAGAACCCCAGATGCAGATCCCTCGCAAGACCTTGCCTCAGATGACCATCAGGATGGGATCACAGCAGACAGATGATTCTTCTCTGGACCAGATGGTGGGTCCGGAACTAGAAAAGCCCTCCACAGCCCTCGAACTAAGCGAAGTCCAGTACAAGAACCGACGGATACCAATCCCCTGCGAAGACCTCGTCTGTGACGATCATCAGGATACGACCACAGCACACAGATGTGTCTTCTTCATTCTGCTGCGGCCTGGAATTGGTTTCTCCCAAGGTTTTTTTCTCCATTTCGGTCACCGATAGAGTTTTGGTTTCCTTGCCACTGTCGCCTCTGGCTTGCTTAGTTGGGGTCCCCTCATTTACAACGATATCGTTGATTTGATTGAATTTGAATGCACGGACACTTTTTAAAGTGAACAAAGAAGACATCAACGAATTGAAAATGAATGCACAGACACCATTAAACTGAACAGAGATAACGTCCCCGAATTCAATAATGTATTAACTTTTAACATTAAGCATTATGACACACGGTTTACTAATTATTGTTGTTAAGCTGCTTTGATGCAATGTGTTTTTTCCAAAGCCTATATAAATAAAGGTGACATTGACATTGACATCAAAAATATTGTGAATCATAAACAGATGCTGGTTTTATGGCCAGGAAAACACAATTGGACATTTTTAAGTACTAATACTGTCATACTTTTTCTAAAGTGGGGGTATGGGGGGATAAAATACATCTGGTGGATTTTTGATATTCTAAAATGTGGAAAGTGTAACCTAAAATGTGTTCTTAATTCACTGCATTACATAAAATTTTTATAGTATGCTACGTCAATGAAATTGAAACAAATTAAGCGATTTCTTAGGTCATGCATGTACATTTACGTTTAATTGTTTGGCAGACGCTTTTATCCAAAGAGACTTACAAGTGTTATGCAGTTGTCAATCATCACTGCAGAGCAAACAGGGGTAAGATGACTGAAGGACACTTCAGTCATTATCTTCTGGCAGTGAGATTCAAATCCACAACCTTCTACTTACAAATTCCATCTCTCTAACCACCTGACCCTCACTGATCTATGTAAAATATAAGCCTCATCACTCAAAAGGTTTGGCAACCATCGGCTTTCTCAAATCACAGTCATGGGCTTTCTCAAATCAGACAAAGAAATTATATTTATTATAACAATAATAGTTAACGATTTTCAAATGTATTTAAATCTTAGTATTTCAAGGCATAGGATTGTATACCTATTTCAAGCACAAGGAATGACTCTTCCACTCTTTATTTTCAATCATGTCTTGCTTTTTAAGACATGTTTCTTTCTTTCTTTCGCAGAGCACAAAAGGAGATATTTTAAAGAATGTTATATGTATATGTGTATATATATGTCATGATTCTGCCTATCTTGGTCATGTTTTTCCTGTTTTTGGCAGAGTCATGGCAGACCTGTGTTGTGTGAGTGTCACATGGTATTGTTTTCTTACATGCCATGTGCTCTCTTGTCTCGTCTCTTGACCCCGCCCCCTTGGTATCCCGTCTAGCTTCCCATCATTGTTTCATTCCCCACACCTGCCTCGTGTCGTTATCCCTTGTTATGTTTCCCTATATAAAGCCCTTGTGTTTTCTGTCCTGTGTCGCTGCATTACGTTTGCTACATGTGTTACTTGTGTTCGTGATCTGGTCCTTGATTCCTTGTTCGTGTACAATCTTGTTCGTGTTTCATGTTCCTGTTTGGATTGTCCCTGTTTTACCTTGTTTTAGTTTTAGAAAATATTACCTTGTTTTGTGCCCCATTGTGGGAAGTCTTTTGTTTGACCCTTTTGTAGTGTTTTAGTGTAACTGTTTTCCCCATCGTGGGTTTTTGTTTTCTGGTTTTTTTGTGAATTAAAGTCTTGTCGTTCATTGTATCACGCCTGCATTTGGGTTCTCTCATTCACCTCCATCCCATTCCTGACAGAATGCAGCGACCCGAAATGAACCCAGCAGGTGTGTGGAAGCTGGGTCCCTGCCCGGTTCGTACCCGCCAAGCTCGCCTCCTACTTGGGCTCCGGCAGGGGAATCGGGGCATATTGGAGTTCATCCAGGAGTTTGTGGCGGCGGCGAAGGAGACAGTTTTTTCCGACAGGGAGATGTTGGGGATCCTAAACTGCTGCCTCGCCACACCCCTCAAGCCCAGCGAGGTCAGGATGCTGAGTCACCTCTATCTTGAGGACGCGGTCAGGTACGTGATCAACCGGGATGACCCGTGGCCAGCAGCTCCAACCTGGGGTTCCAGCCCGCTGGCCACGGTCCCGGAGGATTGCGTCCTGGCCACGGTCACTTTGGGGGACTCAGCTCCTCACTGCTCCAGCCCAGCCAACCCCACTCTCCCTGTCGGTCCTCCTGTCGATCCTCCTGTCTCAATCCGGGGGAGACGTCCCAGGAGGCAGTCCTGGGACTCTCCGTCCGAGTCTTCGGGGGCCGAACTGGTCCCGCCCCCTCCTGCAACCTCTACTGTCAACCGCCGCTCAAAGAAGAAGCGGCGGGTCCAGGTTGCAGCGCCGGTCCCGGATGCAAGTCCTGTTCCGACGTCTGATCCAAGTCCTGTCCCGGATCCTAGTCCTGTCCCGATGTCGGATCCTAGTCCTGTCCCGACGTCGGATCCTAGTCCTGTCCCGACGTCGGATCCTAGTCCTGTCCCGGATCCAAGTCCTGTCCCGGATCCAAGTCCTGTCCCGGATCCAAGTCCTGTCCCGGATCCAAGTCCTGTCCCGGATCCAAGTCCTGTCCCGGATCCAAGTCCTGTCACGGATCCAAGTCCTGCTTCAACGCCGTTACAGCCGGCTTTCCACGCGGCTCCTGCGCCGGTACAGCCGGCTTTCCACGCGGCTCCTGCGCCGGTACAGCCGGCTTTCCACGCGGCTCCTGCGCCGGTACAGCCGGCATTCCACGCGGCTCCTGCGCCGGTACAGCCGGCATTCCACGCGGCTCCTGCGCCGGTACAGCCGGCATTCCACGCGGCTCCTGCGCCGGTACAGCCGGCATTCTCTGCCGCTTCAGCGCCCTCGGGGGCATCAGTGCGGGCAAGAACTCGGGTGCCCAAACCCAGCCCTAAGCCCGCACGGACTCAAGCCCCTAGGACTCCCCCTGTCACACCCTTGTCTCGTCCCCCTCAGTTTGGACATTTTGTTCCCCCCCCTCCCATCCCGTCTATGTTATTTTTATTATGTCACCCCAACCCTTTTATTGTAATGTCTGTTGTACCTATGATTTGTTCTGTTATGTGTGTGTGGTTAATGTCTTTGTCTTTGTCCATGTCATTGTCTGCTGTGTCCCCTAATACATGTTCCCCTTAGGGTCGCCAGGTGGCGCTCCCTAAGGGTGGGTATTGTCATGATCTGGTTCTTCTTGTGAAATATCCTGTAGTCTTGTGGACCGGATCATGACAATACCATGTCCGTGTGTTTTGTTTTGTCTGTATGCCCTTTGTTTTTGTTTTTCTTGTAATCTGTTCTGGTCTTGTCATGGTCTTTGTCTGTTGTGTCCCCTTCAGGGTTGCTATGTGTTCCCTGGGGGGGGGTGCTGTCATGATCTGGTTCTTCTTGTCATGTATTCTCTAGTTTGGTGGACCAGGTCGTGACAGCACCAGGTCCGTGTGCTGGTTGTGTTTATGTCCTGTTCTGTTTGTCGGCTCCCTTGAGGAACGCCAGGATGTCGTTCCTTAAGGGGGGGGTTCTGTCATGATTCTGCCTATCTTGGTCATGTTTTTCCTGTTTTTGGCAGAGTCATGGCAGACCTGTGTTGTGTGAGTGTCACATGGTATTGTTTTCTTACATGCCATGTGCTCTCTTGTCTCGTCTCTTGACCCCGCCCCCTTGGTATCCCGTCTAGCTTCCCATCATTGTTTCATTCCCCACACCTGCCTCGTGTCGTTATCCCTTGTTATGTTTCCCTATATAAAGCCCTTGTGTTTTCTGTCCTGTGTCGCTGCATTACGTTTGCTACATGTGTTACTTGTGTTCGTGATCTGGTCCTTGATTCCTTGTTCGTGTACAATCTTGTTCGTGTTTCATGTTCCTGTTTGGATTGTCCCTGTTTTACCTTGTTTTAGTTTTAGAAAATATTACCTTGTTTTGTGCCCCATTGTGGGAAGTCTTTTGTTTGACCCTTTTGTAGTGTTTTAGTGTAACTGTTTTCCCCATCGTGGGTTTTTGTTTTCTGGTTTTTTTGTGAATTAAAGTCTTGTCGTTCATTGTATCACGCCTGCATTTGGGTTCTCTCCTTTCACCATCCACCCCATTCGTGACAATATACTACAAATGAACTTTTTTACATTTACATTTACATTTATTCATTTGGCGGAAGCTTTTACCCAAAGCAACTTACAGTATTTTTTCACCTTTTATTAATTATCACCTAAAATGATGCATCTAATAGATGCTTCTGTGTTCAAATGTGTCACTCTTAGTGTACATTCATTCTCTTATACAACTTTTAATACATTTGAGACTTACTATAGAAAGTTTTGGTAAAGGTCTCTCTCTCTTTCTCACTACAGGTCTCCTGATTGGAGAGGGCAGCTGCTCTCACTCCCCATTGCTGACGCTTGTGCAAATGCCCTAATGTCTGAGAGTGCATCCCCACCCCCAGTACACCCACATGCCCTTTTGCCTTTCGCCAGGGGTATATATAGTCTGAGAAGGGATCCAACCAGCCCTGGCAGTCAAAATGAGGCTTTTTCTCCCCGTCTGCTGCCTGCTGTCTCTGCTGGCACTCGCCACCGCAGGTAAGAGAAGATGAAATTCCGTCAGTTGTCACAGATGGACAGACACATGCAGTCTGCTCTGCTTGGATGTAAAGCTTGGAGTTAAGGGTTACAGAAGACATGGAACCGTGGTTTCATGTTGGAAAAATGGTGAACTTTAGGTTGGGAACAGGATAGAGACATGAGGTTCTGAATTTCTATACATGCATAACTTTAGTGAAGGGTGTCTATCAATAATGAAGTTGGTGTGATGGGATGGATGTGTTTGCAGTTGTAGACATAAGGTTATGTTGATATTGTCCTTTGATATGTGTGTTTAATGATCTATGATGTTTTAGCAACATATTACAGTAATATAAGATATATTTGTTGTGAAACTCTCTTATCACCAGTTTTGTGAGGAACTATTCATTTAAGTTAGACAAGTTAAGAAAATATTTGGGAGTTATAATCTTCATATTCGTAAAAATGTCGGCAAATGTGCTTAAGTAGACACAGATCTGTCTGTGATGATGTCAGTTTGACAGCTTTGTTATCCCCTCCCCTTTATTTCCAAATGAAACACCCACCATTCTACAACCTATCAATTTGCGGTGGAAAAATGAGTCACGCCCTCTTTATTTTAGTTCGACACTTGTAAATACGTCACAACACAGAATTCAAATGCGACTTCCGGTTGACTTAGACATATTTTAATTCTGGTTTTATATGTGACTTTAGCTGTGAAAATCCAGCAAAAGTAATTTCTCAGTTTTTTACTCTTTTAAACATAAAATCATTTTTCACAATGCAAAGAACGTTCTGGAATATAACCATGATACCTTTAATATTGACTGAGTAGGACCAGATACAAGTTTGAAATCATAATGAAATTAGTAGGGAAACTCAAACGTTAACGCTCGTTTTCTCTGAATTTGATATTCCGAATTCAGCATGGATTTCACAGGCAAGGTCACAAATAGTGTTTTATAAAAATGCATAGCCGTTTCATTTTTTTCAATCTTTAATCTGGCAACTCTAAAGCCATTACATGGTAGTAAAGTGTTTATATCATAAAGGTATTGTTCCTACAAGGAAAGAATAGCAAATTCAGACTCAGTGAGTGTCTTCCCTCATATATATTCAGATTGTGAAGGGCCTCACTATTCATATATTTTTTTTTTTTTTTTGAGTATGTTGAAGGTACCAAGAGTACTGAGAATGGAGATAAAGTATAGACACAATAGACTTTAGACACACTTAACATGTCTGGGTGTTGGTTGCCATGCATACATGCATTTTTATTGAATACTGACTATGTCAATGTTTGTTTTACATTGACATTTAAATTCATTGGACATTATGTGATGTGTGCCTCTGGATGATGTGTACTTCACGTTCAAAGCAGAAAAAAGATAACGTCCTCTCTGCTCTTTACAATGAAAGTCTGAGACTTACATAAAGTCCTTAAGACTGAATGACCTCCATTCCATTTGCTGAGTTATGTAACGCAAAGTGCTTACTAGACACGAACAAGTTGCTAACACACCACACTCTCACTCTTACAAAAGAAGAGATGTCATTCAATGTGAGGCATGACGCCAGCTGATGCACAGTTCGAAGGAAGGCCGCACACACACACACACACCCAACAGATCTAAACCCAGATATTAAAGGGAGAGTTTACTCAAAAATAAAATTCACTCATTATTTACTCACATTTGAATCTATATTGTCTTTGATCTAAAAAATACAGAGAAAGATATTTGGAAGAATGCTTGCAACCAAACAGTTTTTGCCACCCCACTTAATATGAAACTAGGGTGAACCCAAAATGAGATATTTTGAAAAGTGTTCGGTTTCACGCATTTTTATAAATATCTTACTCTGTGTTTATCAAACAAAGAAGTGTATACAGGTTGGAAGAACTAAATATTGTGTAAATCATAACAGAAGTTTCCTTTTTTTAACGTGCAGCTTTATTGATTAATTAACAAGAAAATTAAACCGTTTGTTTGACCTGTCTTAAAATATCCAGACTCAAGACTCTCGTTCCCCATGCACGACTTAAGGGATTCTCCTTGTCTGCCCTTGTGCTGTTCTTGTTCTCTTCCTTTCTATGTACAGTCAGGTGTTAAAGGTCTAAAGTACGGCATGAAATCAGACACTCCACACCGTTCGATTGCGTGGCCGTGGTGCAAATACGCACGCATACAGGCTTCACAGCTCCGCTTACACGCCCCCCTTGTACTTCATGTCCACACAGACGTGGTCCGCAGCTGCTGTCACATCTCTGTCTCAATCAGCATTTATTTCTGTCCTGCAGGCCTTGTACGGGCAACCATTATGTTAAATGTGGGACCTAGAGGCTCTTTCGGAATTCTACTGTATCCGCAGCATTTAGCATCAGGGGTTTTCCCTGTACGGTGATCTCCCAAACATAGTTCATAGTTCAAATCAATGTAAACAGTGTATGTGCACTACTACATGGAAATACAATACTTGCATATTTCAGGTAGCTCTAAACGCAAACGTATTGCTTTTTAGTGCCACAAACAACTTTAACAATATAACACTATTATATTTTTATAATTAAAATAAAAACACCCAATTTAGATATCAAAAAGTTTCCAGTGACTGGAAATAGGCTCGGTGAAAGGGATAATTCACCCAAAATAAAGTATTTATAATCCTTTAGTCTACTTTGAGTCAAATCTGTATAAATGTCTTTGTTCTACTAAATACAGAGAAATATCTTTGGAAGAATGCTTATGACAAAAAAGTTTTCGAACCCCATTGATTATCATAGTAGAAAATTAAATGTACATTTTTTGGTTCCATTGAACTCAGAATAAGATGTTTTGAAGATTATGGAAAAATTGTGCTTGGCCTTTGACTTGTAATTTTTTTAACTGTGGTACATAGTGGGTTCCAATAAATGTTTGGTTACAACATTCTTTCAACAAGCATTTGTAAATTGTAAAAAACGGAACCAACAAAATTCTAAAGATTGGAAAAACTGATGTGTGAACACTTAAAAATGTTGTATGTGATTTGCATAGTTGTGCTATGGATGTGGACTAAAGCTCATCTTTGAAAGGAACTACACAAAAACAGTAGTATTATTGCTCCTATTGTTAATTATTTGTTATTGATACTTTGGTCTAAATCCAGGCGGTGAATCTCAAGAAACAAACAAAACATCTTTGCAGTAAAGCTTTGAATTTAAAAAACATACAATTCAATATCGTAAAGAATGATCTTAATGGAATTAATTATGTATTTCATTTTCATACCTTAATTACCCAGTGCGTTACATGAATATTATTTGTAAAACAACTGGACATTCTGTTAGATGTTCTAAAATAAAATATCTTTTTTAAAATGAATATTCATGTTAAATAAACATACAAACACACATATATACACAGGGGTAACGTATATCAAAACAGTTTATGGACTGGAGAGCTATAGAAAGATGACAAAGGTAAGTATAAAAACAGTTTAATGGAGCTGATGGCAAGTTCTTGACTGTTCTGGAAGGTGGTGACCAAGATACACAACACTGAAGACAAGGAGGCATGAACAGACTTGAGGACTTGAAACAGCAAACTTGGAGTCTCGAGACACACCACAACTAGGATCAGAGACAAGGAACACTGGAGAACACAGGAATAGAGAGTTGGTATAACTGAGAGAAGATTAACACTGAATGTATTGATGAATCCTATCTAGTTTGTAAGATGAGGCCAGATGGTGAGTTGTTCTTTTGTAGTGTGTTGTCAATAATCAATACTAAGGTGACGTTGATCTGAGTGATTGTGCTAGTCTTGCCCGACCATGACATTCTCCCCCTGCTATGGTGCTCTTCTGCCCGCCTACCTTTTAGAGGATGTGGGGGCATTTGCATCTACATATAACCCATCCTGGTGTACACACACAGTACGTGAACACACACACACTGTGACCACACACCAGGAGCAGTGGACAGCCATGCTGCAGCACCCGGGGAGCAGTTGGGTAGAACGGTGCCTTGCTCAAACGACTCGCCTCAGTCGTGGTATTCCCGCTGGTACTGAGTAGTGAACTTGTGATCACGAGTTCAACACTCGAACCACCAGGGCACGACTGCCCCTGAGAGAAAGCAGAATCTAAGATATCATCTTGGGGTACCAAGGGGGCCCCAATTCTTCTGGGCTATACTCTTCCCAGTCTACAATGTATTGTTGTCTGCCCTGTCTTAAGTCAGGATTTCTACAACTTGATAGATGGCACAGTCTTTGAAAAGGAGGATCCTCCCTGAGGCCAGATTCTGTGTAAAACAGAATCAGAAGGGGGATATAGTGAGGAGTTATACTTTGAATGTCCGGTGAATCCTGGAAGGTTCAGACGGTACATGATAGGATTTATACTATCCTAAATAGCAAAGGGGCCAGCTAATCGGGGACTCAGCTTCTTACAGGGTTGACGCTTATCCCTGGTGTATGATTGCACATTTTGAGACTGGTGGGAGAACTGAAGAGAACAATGTTATTCTTTATGAATCTTCTGTATAAATTCGCATATTCTAGAAATAGTCGACGATCTTTGACAGTGGAAGGTTGGAGTCAGGACTGGATAGCTGCCACCTTGCCTTCATCCATCTTCATTTCTTGTGCATCAATTATAAGTCCCAGGAAATGAACAGAGGACTGATAGAAAGAGCATTTTTTGGCTTTGAGGTAAGGTTGATACTTGAGGTGACGGGTAAGGACCTCTGCAACGTGCCAGCGATGTTCTGCCAGGCTTCCGAAGTAGATACTGTCACGGTTAGCGTGGGGAGAGAACCCAGATGCAGGCAACGGATAGTATTAACAAAAAGAAAGTGTAATAATAAACAAAACACCCACAATGGGGAAAAACTATAACAAGATACAAAACAAAAACTTCCCAAGAGGGGGCAAAACAAGGAACAAATCACAAAACTTAACTTGGTAGATTTACACGTATGGGAGAAACAGGCATGGAGAGAACCAGACACAGCAACTCAAACTTACAATACAAACAGCATACAAAACAAACCAGCAAAGAACGGCCAACCCAAGGGGCTTTAAATTGGCAAACATAACGAGTGATAATGACATGGCGGCAGGTGTGGGGAATGAAACAATGTTGGGAAGATAGACAAGACATAGAGGGGGCGGAGCCAAGAGACAAGACAAGTCTCACACAAAACAGATGGGTCTGCCATAATTCTGCAAAATCATGAAAACCATGATCAAGAGAGGCAGAATCATTACAGATACCATCTATATAGACAGTAACGATTCTGTGAAGGAACTACCGGAACACCTCGTTCAAAAATCCTTGAAAGAATGAGGGGGCCCTGGCAAGACCTAAAGGCATAACAAGATATTCATAGTTACCACCTGGAGTAATGAAAGCCGTCTTCCATTCGTCCACCTCTCTGATTCAAATGAGTTTGTAGGCATTGCTGAGGTCCAACTTTAAACATAGCTTAGAACCGGGGAGATGTTCCAAGTCACTGTGGAAAAGGGAAAGAGGAAAATCGAATTGGACTGTTATATGGTTTAGGGCTCTATGGTCTATGCAGGGTCTTAAACCACCTTCCTTTTTTGTGACAAAGAAGAAATTCCAAGCAGCAGAGGACGAAGAGGGGCTGATGTACCCTTGAGCAAGAGCCTCAGCTATACACTCCTCCATGGCTTTCTGTTCCGGGAACGACAAAGAATAAATCCATGGGGCACTGGTTCACCTTCTATCAGATAAATGGCACAGTCCCATGGCAATGGTCGCCGGGCTGCTCTCTTACGGCGAAAGACCTCTAGGAATGTTTTATATTCTGGGGCACTTTTTTAGATTGTTGCTCTATGGGATTTTCAATTGACGTACTGTACACAGGTAGAAGATCAGGATGCACATTACCTTTGATGGGGAGATGAGAAAACATTTAGGAATGCAGGTGTCTCCCGTTTTCCCTGACTTCTCCAGTGCCCCAAGAGAGCACCGGGTTATGTGTGACGAGCATTATAGTCTCCAGAACCAGGAGGTCTATCCTTTCCTTGGTAGAACTTCAACCTGGATGTGTACTGCTTCTACCTTCTTATTGGCGCAACGTATGCTTAGGGGTTTTCAAGTGATTGACTGAACATGACAGCTAGACTGTAAGGAGTTGACAAAGGTAAGGAGCTGCCGGAATAGTGAACCCGAGATGAACTTGCTGCGACCACTTTATTAGAAAAAACATCTGCAATAAAAGTAAGAGCTGTGGTTAAGGGGGGCATATTCTCTTTTATAGGAAGTAAAGCACTCATCAAGGGGTGAGGTGGATGTGTGGGGCATGCTGCACAGGAATTCCTCGCTCGTCTACATTGCATTCACAATCCCAGAGTCAGTCTGCGTTTTCGCTCCACTCCAGACAATCTTCCTGTATCTACAATCATGGGTTCTGGGGCTGGTTCTAGAGGTTCGGATACTGTTGGTTAATGGAGTTTATTTGTGATGTGGCGGAGATAACGGCATTAGATTTGTGCACCTGATGGATAACTGGATACAATTCTTAAAACCCTAGGAATCGTCTTATGCAGCTGTTTGTAATTTTAGTCGGGGTTCCAACCCTTGACGATAGATAGTCATTAGAGCTCGTTCATGCCAATGACTAGCTGCTACGAAATTTCAGAGAATATTCTTGTACAGACATTTGACCTTGTTTAAGATTGTATATTAGAGCTCTCCGGTAGTATGACCAAACACAATTGAACAGCTTAACTGATTTCACGACTTCGCCCTTTTGATTCAAGAGAGATTCTTCCTACCTGATTGGAGCTATAACAATGGCGACTTTAAAGACACCTGTTGGATATAAGTGTGGTTGCATTTCAGGTACCAAGGCACATTGGAGCAAGAATTTTTTGCACTCCTCCACCACGCATGAGTAGAGCAGTGGACATGTAATTGGACTGGTGTGAAAAAGTTCACAGTGCTGGATGCGGTGGCTGTAGAATTTGTTTCAAACTGTCAACAAATGCGTGAAATGGATCCAGCTTGCTCATCCTATATCTGTTGTGTCAGTCCGGTCTTCTGTCACAGAAAGGACGGGACACAATGGGGTAAGATATGTTCAAACACTTCTTTAACAGGATAGCAATAGAAATATTAAACAGGTTATTATAATAACAGTTCAATGGAGATGATGGCAAGGTCTTGACTATTCTGGGAGATGGAGACGATGATACACAACACCGAAGATGAAGAGAAAGGAACAGAATTGAAAACTTGGAGCACCGGACATGGAGACTCGGGATATTTACATTAAATTTAATTTTATGTAAAGTAACTTGTCTTGTTTTGTTTCAGATGGCTTATAAGTTCACAAATAATTTAATATTTTTCTAGTTAAAACAAATATTAGGTTAAAACAAAAGCCGTTTCTTGCCAGCTATGCACATGAATTTTTTCCTGTCAACCTATAGTTTTCCATATGTATAATTTTCTATTAAAAAATACAATTGTTTAACGTCTTATGTATGATTAAAAATAACCTACACAGCATGGCTTGTTTTTAGCAATGCAATGAGTTTTATATGATTGCGATATTAAAAAAAAAGTGTCTTTTTTGTAAAATAAAGTATATTAAGTTAAACTGTCTGTACACATTTTTAAATAAATAACCTTAATCATTTCATACCAGGTTTAAAATAAACATAAATGGAATTTGTGAATACAGGTATTTTAAGAAATTCATGTTTTAAACTTTAAAAACAAGATTTTGTGACAATCTATTGTCTGCTGGAGCCAACTGAATCAGTTAGACACATCCAAGGCACACATACGCCTGGCAGACAGACTGATCTTTAATCAAGATGAATGTCAGGGGTCCAACAGATTTATCAGCACTAACTATAGAGACTGGTGCCCTCTGCTGTGAACATGTTAATAGAACCACTAAGCTAGGAAAATATATCACAATGAAAACTTTAAAATTGACATACAGAGTAGAACACTGAATTACATGAATCTCCATGTAATGTTAGTGGTTATCGATCAGAATAGTGGTATAAAACATAGTGGTATATAGATATACAACAGTGACCAACACTAGGTTTAATATTTGCACTCTTTTGATTAAAACGTAATACTAAAATATGCTAGAAAATGGAATAGATACCTCCATATTTGATGTATTTATTAGACAAAATTTTTTAAGCAAAAAAGAGAACATAGGTTACAAAATCCAATTAAATACAAAAAATATGCAAAGAAGCATTAATGGATTACAATTCCATCAGTTATTATAATTTTGTTGATCATCTGTTTTACTGCTACAGTGAGAAACTTTAAAACATTGAGTGAATATATTTGTAAACAAAGCATAACATGATTTATGAGCTGTTGACTTTAGTGGAAGCCTCTTACATGGAATGCCTGTACTAAGCCAACACGGGTTAGACCCCTTTCAGAGCCGGCTGCCTCTGCGCTGGAGAGTGGTCTGAAAAATAAACTTTCCTCTGTGGATCCACGTGAACAGAGAGAACTTGGCGTTCTCCTCTCCTGCCAGCACTGCTCCCTATTTCAGGATGTGATTCACACGTAAAACATTTCGCTCTCATCGAAAGCATTCATCAGCAATTGAATCACACAGATCACAGGTCATTGCCATGGACTTGGGTATTCGACATCAAAGGAAGCTTGTCAGAGATTGTTCAGATTTTATTATTAGAAGAATGACCATTTAAAGATTGAAATTTGCTTGTGTTTGGATGAGTTGTTGAGTTGTTTTTTAAGCCTAAAACAGATGCTGGACCAACCTTTTTAGTTGTGGAAAAGGTCATTTCTGCCCATGAATGTTTGTGATCAAATTCTGGAGACAAGAATCTGAGATACATCATAACCAAGTGTTCATAAACCTGTTTTCTTCCTCGCAGATGCAGTGGGGTCCGAGACCGAGCAACTTGTGCCTCTCCACCTCAAATCTGAAGGTGAGCTGTTCACCAGCTGTGATGGCACAGAAGATATCAGTCGGACCTCCTCCAATGACACACCTGCACCAAAGAGACCCGTCTGCCAACCATGCAGTCATAATGAACTCATGGACGCCACCGCTGGAGAAGACAACTCCAGAGAGGAGGAGGATAAGGCTGAAGAGTTGAGTGAAGAGATATTTGACACTGATGAAGGAGATGTATCTAAAGAAGAAGAGGAAGAAGAAGATGTTAAGGTTGTGAGAGTTGGAGAGAGCTCAGAGGAGTATAAAGACGCTGCCATGAATGATGAAGAATCTGATGATGAGGAGGTTCCATACTCTGATGAGGTTGAAGAGGTGATTCATGAGGTTGAGGAGAAAGAGGATGTCCATGAGGTTGAGGAGGTTCATGAGAATGATGAGGAAGAAAGGGTTCATGAGGTTGAGAATGAGGTTGAAGAAGAAGAGGATGTTCCTAAGCCTGACAATGAGATTGAGGAGCAGGTTACTGAGAGTGAAGTTGAGGTTAAAGAGGAAGAACAGGTTCATCAGACTGAGGATGAGGTTAAAGAGGAAGAAGAGATTCATCAGGTTGAGGTTATGGGGGAAGAGGAGGTTCCTCAGCCTGACAATGAGGTTGAGAAGGAGGTTACTGAGAATGAAGTTGAGGTTAAAGAGGAAGAAGAGGTTCATCAGGCTGAGGAGGAGGTTAAAGAGGAAGAGGAGGTTACTGAGAGTGAAGAAAGGGTTAAAGAGGAAGAAGAGGTTCCTGAGGCTGAGGAGGTTAAAGAGGAAGAGGAGGTTACTGAGAGTGAAGAAAAGGTTAAAGAGGAAGAAGAGGTTCCTAAGACTGAGGATTGGGTAAAAGAGGAAGAGGAGGTTCCTCAACCTGATGAGACTTCTAATCCTAAAGAAGACACAGAGACTGTTCCTCAGCCTGAAGATTCATTGAAGCAATTAGAGGAGACACCAGCAGAATATTCTGTTCTTCCAGAAGAATCTAAGAGCATCTCAGAGGAGCAGTCTTCATCTGCTGAAGAACCTGAGGCTGAAGAGGCTGTTGAAGCAGTCGCTGAAGAACAATCACCAGATGTTGTTGAGGAGGTTGAGGAAAAATCCCATAAAGAAACGGAATCGACTCCAGAACAAGCTGTGGTCCATGAAGTTCCTGCACCTGCTGAAGAAGTAACAGTGTCTGCTGACAAACCAAAAGTCAAAGGAACGGAGAAAGGTACAATATGATCCAGACAGAATAGTAATATCAAATCAAAATGTAAGACAAAAAATTATACCAACATATTCATCAGGGGGCACCATAGAGCACCATTGTAAAAGTCCCTCATGTTTCCACATCTGATATTTTGGGCACATGAATAACCCCACCACTAAAATAACCTCCCAGTAATAACCCCTGGCACATGCCTGATGTCATTTATAACAATTTGTTCTCTTGCCTGAGGGTTTTGTAACTGGGAGAAATGTTTCAGATGCTTTAAATAGAAAACACTGACTGCAAATAGATCATTGGAATTTGTACTGCTGGGGATGGAACAAAAGTGACTCTTGTATTCTGAAGAAAATCTTCTGGGTGAAATAAAAATGATTGAAATTTTTTTATGACAGGGAAAGAAATCCCCTCAGCTTCTGCCTCCAGAGATCGCTCTCACATTGAAGAAACACTGCAGTTGGCCTCAGCCGAACCATCAAAGGCATTTGTTGGTAAGCCACGAGTATTCATCTTCATGTCTAATATTCATATTGAATAATAAAGCTGCAGGGACCATATGTGGTCTATTATATTATATAAGCGTCTACAGCATCCATGTAATGTTTACTTTTTTTATTCATATATTATGTATCTTCTGGTTCAATGTTTTTCTATCTATCATCTCCAGATGCTCTAAAGAAGCTCCAGCATATCTACAGCACTGCGATTAAACCTCTGGAGAAGGCTTACAGATACAACGAGCTTCGACAACACGAGGTCTCAGGTAAACTTCTTGTAACGCTAGTCTATTCTACTAAGGTAGAATTTAAAAAAGATATTTCTCTGGATTTATAAAATGCTGACATTTATTCAACCTCATGTCATGTCCAAACTGGTATAACTTCTTTCTTCTGTGCAACACAAAAGAAGATATTTTGAAGAATGTTTGTAACTAAATACATTTCTCAAAATATCTTCTTTTGTGTCTCTCAGATTTTGTAGAAAATGGTGGTATATAAAGCTGATTGTTAAGAGCTTACGTTAAAGTCAGAGACAAACGCAACATAAAAACATAAAACCTTCACAATTAAGGTCATATTTGTTGTGAACTTCCAGTTAACGGGTAAAACTGTATTTCTTGTAATCACCAAAATCTGTTCTCTTAATTTTGTTCAGATGCAGAGATCACTTCTAAGCCCATGGTCCTGTTTCTGGGTCCCTGGAGTGTTGGCAAGTCTTCCATGATCAATTATCTTCTGGATCTTCATGACAGTTCACAACTTTACACAGGTACCCCTATGAAATAAAAACTATAAGGGAACATACAGGTTTATTTAAAATATGAGAAAATAATACAAAAATCTAATATATTAAAAGTGTTAATTCCACATACATTATAAATTATAATATATCAACAATGTGTGATTCTGTAAAATACATTTTAAAATGTATATCACAAGTGACAGAATTTTTTACACAAATAAAATAATTAACATTACATGAGGTGCATATAAGAACATTTAAAATCTTAACAAAAATCTGTATTTTTTGTGTGATCAAGGGGCTTATTAGAGGAGTGGCAAAATAGAGACTTGCTTGTTTTGGTTGAGTTGTTTCTAAAGCCTAAAACAGATGCTGGACTAACCTTTTTAGTTGTGGAAAAGGTCATGAATGTCAAGTCCAGCCACTACAAGTCTCAAATACTGGAGACAAGAATCTGAGATATATCATTTCTAAGTTTTCATCAACCTATTTTCACAAATAATACATGTTACATGTTCTACAGTTACACGAGCTGCATATAAGAACAATTCAAAATCTTAATAGAAATCTGGATTTTTTGTGTGATCAGGGGCTGAGCCCACAACTTCAGAATACACTGTACTGATGCATGGTGAGAAGATCCGTACCATCGAGGGCATTGTGATGGCTGCAGATAGTTCTCGCTCATTCTCACCACTGGAGAAGTTTGGTCAGGGTTTCCTGGAAAAGCTGGTTGGAATTGAGATGCCACACAAACTGCTGGAGCGGGTTACTTTGGTGGACACACCAGGAATCATTGAGAACCGCAAGCAACAGGAGAGAGGTTAGAATACAAGTTTATTTCAATAAAATTATTAATATAATATTGTTCATAACCCTAAGGATCTGCTGTTGTCTGCTAGGATACCCTTATAGTGACGTATGCCAGTGGTTTATTGACCGGGCTGACCTCATCTTCCTAGTCTTCGACCCCACCAAACTAGATGTGGGATTGGAACTGGAAATGCTGTTTAGACAGATGAAGGGACGAGAGTCGCAGATCCGAATAATCCTCAACAAGGCCGATAGTCTGACAACTCAGGATTTAATGCGCGTATATGGCGCCCTCTTCTGGAGCATGGCCCCTCTGATCAACGTAACGGAGCCCCCACGGGTCTACGTGAGCTCCTTCTGGCCACAGGACTACGCTTCAGAAACCAACAGAGATCTCTTCATGCGTGAAGAGATCTCTCTGCTGGATGACCTCAATCAGGTCATTGAGAACCGCTTGGAGAACAAAATCGCCTTTATCCGACAGCACGGCATCCGTGTGCGCATCCATGCCCTCTTGGTCGACCGCTATCTGCAGACGTACAACGACAAGCTTGGTTGGTTCAGTGACCCTGAAGAGGTCTTCCGTGATATTGTCAGCGACCCTGACAAGTTCTACATCTTCAAATCAATCCTGGCCAAGACCAACGTGAGCAAGTTCGACCTGCCTGAACCTGAGGCCTACCGGGATTTCTTTGGAGTGAATCCTCCAAGCGGCTTTAAACTGCTCTCCTCACACTGCAGCTGGTCGGGCGGATGCCTTCTAGAGAAGATTGAGAAGGCCATCACAGATGACCTGCCTGCTTTACTCAGTAGCTTGGCAGAGAAGAGGGAAGCCAAAGTAGAGTTGTCTGCAGAGACCAAGGAGAAACCCAAAAATCCCTGGAGGAGACAGTGATGCAAAGAGAGACTGAGAGCGGATGGATAATAGGCAAGATTGTGGAGATTTAATTCCTGCCAGTCATATTGGACTGAGGGTACCAAATTTGCTGCTGTCCTTCTGAAATCTCTATTTTGCATATTTTTATTTTTGGCATAAATTATTATTATTATTAGTCATTCTTTGTTCTTCAATTGGTTGGTTTCGTAAATGTGTAACCAATGAAAAGTGTTTAAAATATGTTTTTCAGCTATGCAAATTTGGACATCTGAAATTTCGGAAAGGCAGCAACAAAATAGTTGTATGGATGAATGCATGGAATAATTGTTAATGCATAGGTGAGAGTAACAGGTTTTACATATTACAAGAGAGTCGAAAAGATGTTAAAACATATTGCGAAATTAATATTTCTGTCATTCTTACTTTTGTTGTTCTTATTTAAAGTAATAGGTCAACCGTTAAGGAAAATTCTGGCATTTACTCAAACTCTTGTCAGTTTAAAACCTGTATTGCTTTCTTTCTTCTGAAGAACAATAAAAAGATTTTTTAAACAATGTTGGTAACGAAACAGTTGCGGCACCAGTACACTTCTACTGTATGGACACAGAGTCAATGCAAGTTAATAAATGTCCAGTTACCAACATTCATCTAAATATCTTCTTCTGCAGAAGAACAAAGCTGTACAGGTTTGAAGTGCCAAGATGGTGACAAGTGATTATTTTTGGGTAAAATATAACTACGTAAAAATCACACATCCTTTAATCTTTATTTATTTTTCTTTTAAATGTTTTAAAAGTGGAATTGTGACATTGTTTCATAGTCAGTCTGTTACTAAATTATCAATTGTTCATTTTCCTCTGTACAGTTTACTAGCATCGCCATTTCTATTGTAACTATTGAGTTAACATTACTGCATGTTAAATCTGTGGTAACATTGAATTGTGTTTTTTTGTAGTGGCTTTTGATTCATACCGTATGGAAATGTAACATTTACCTGGATAAACTTCAATGAAATAAAATATTTGAAAAATGATGAGAAGCTAAATGGATTGCAACTGATATAAATCTTGGTATGTGTCTAAAACTGAAACGAAAACTCTCTTATCATTTACTAACCCTCTTGTCATTCATGTCTTTCTTTCTTGCCAGACACAAAATATTTTTTTTAAAGAATGTTCGGATATGAACAGCAGGTGCATGTGTGCCAGTAACCAGCATTCTTCAAAATGGTTTCTTTTGAGTTGGGACGAAAAAACAGGTAAATCAGGTTTGATGAAAATTTGCATTTTTTTGTGAACAATCAGTTTAATAATAAAACAACCAGTTGAACATAAGATAGCCCCAAATGTCCACTAGATGGCAAAAATATCACTACCTACTGCACCAAAGAAAGTCATCAAACTTGTAAATGAACTACCCTTTGACATCATAAAAAGTATTGTTTATGTTATCATTTTGTCAGTTTTCATGAAAATGACATTTTTTACCTATACCCATACGTTTTGGTTATATTCAATTTTTTCTTTTAAGTTGTCTGATTGTTCAGTCTGAACATGTCAAACAATGATTTTGAAATGAAACAACAATATTGTTGATTATAAATTAAAAGTTTATTTACATTTGTTATCAAAAGACTACAAATCCCTCCAAACAAATGTTGGTATATGTCTTTAACACAATATATATCTAATAAATGCAAATGTCAAGTTGGCCCCCAGGTATATGTCAACTCACCCCCAGGTATAGATCTAACCGGCTCATCCAGGCCATCAAAAGTGTTAATAGAGTTACAGCTTTTAAACATTGCCATGTCGGATATCATTTAACAAATTATGATTGGTCGAGAGGACATATCACATTTAGGCAAAGAGCTTTAAAAAAAATGCATGAATAAGCAGTGTGTGTTGTGTGCCTTACATCGATTTTATAATATAGAGCCTTATCATATCTCACAAGGCAGCATATTATATGCATTATTATATTATGCAGAAATTAGATATTTTATCATTATCACATGCAATTTTAAGTCTTTAAGACTCCATGATTAGTTTTGTGATTGTTAAAACATCTACAATAACACAGTTGTGCTTTAAGATGGTCAAATTCCTCAACAGAGTTCTGTATCATAAACTTCCCTTTATGACACGACACTGCAAATCTCTGAACATGGACAAGATACATGTTTGACACGGGAAGCATGGGATGATTATCACTTGGATGTGACTTATCTCGGGATAAAGGTCAAGACACGTCTAGAATCTCAAATATGTTTTTGTGAAAGACAAAACACCATCGCTCGAAATGCCATGATCATTAAGTCTAGAGAACTTATCCCATTCCTATTTCTTGTTGTTTTAAGATCTTTTAAGAAAACCCAACAGCACAAGGTTTACAGCATAACTTTGTGAAAAACTGCATAAAGTTCTCTTTTCAATCCCACCAGCAGTTGGGTAATTCCATATAAATATCGACCCTACCATGAAAATATTGAGTTTTTAGTATATTTACTAGACATTTCACGGCATGTAACAGTGTCTGTGACAAATAGAAAAGATTGATATTTGTAGCACAGATATAAACATTTGGTTGTTTAAACACCTATGAGGTCTCTCTTAAAATTTTTAGAGCATTATTTCCATTCATAGCGCACAACTTTTCATTGTCAAGTAAAGGCTAATTCTAAGGATGTTTTTATGTCACGTCCATAATGCTAGATTATTAACCCTTTTTTGAAATAGAAAACTTGTGCATAGACTGACATTTTTCTACTGTTCAAACACTAAAAACAAGTGTTTTGTGTAAAAATATACAATTGATTCAGTTTACAGGTAACAATAACATTATAATAGTGATGTATGTCACATCCATAACACAGGTTAATCTACCTTTTTTTAAATAGAAAACTTGTGCCTAGATTTATATTTTTTTAGTTTTTTTTAAAGTTTAAACACTATGAACAAGTGTTTTATTTTCCTAATTTTTAAACACTACCAACAAGTGTTTTGTGTAATATAAACAATTGATTCAGTTTACAGGTAACAATAACATCATAAAAATGTTTAATGTCACATCCTTAACGCAAAATGTCACGTCCACAAAGCAGGTTTATTTACATTTTTTTAAACAGATAGACTAACATTTCTCTTATGTTTAAACACCATGAACTACTGTTTTGTATGATATAAACAAGTGGTTGAATTTAAAGTTAACAATAACATTAAGAGTGTTTAATGTCACATCCGTAACACAAAATGTCATGTCCATAACACAGGATAATCTACCATTTTTTTAAAATAGAAAACTTGTGCCTAGATTTATATTTTTTTTACTTTTATTAAAGTTTAAACAATATGAACAAGTGTTTTGTATAATATAAACAATTGGTTCAGTTTACTGGTCACAATAAGATAATGAGTGTGTTTTATGTCACGTCCATAAAGCTAAACGTCACGTCCATAACACAGTTTAAGGGTCACAGGTTGGCAACAGGTTAATAGGTTCAGTTTGAAGCTACCAATTCAACTCTAAGAGCCTTTGTATGTCCCTCAATGGAGTTTTAGTCCCTGGCCACTTGCTTAGTTGGGATCACTTCTTTTCCAGCGCTATCGTAGACTTGATTGAAAATGAATGCTATGACACTATTTAAACTGATCAGAGATGACATCACCAAACTCAGTGATGAACTGCCTTTAACTATCCTTTTGCAATATGGACATACCATTTGACGAATTAGATTAGATAAGATTCAACTTTATCGTCACTTCACATGTAAGGTACAAGGCAAGACAATGTTTAGACAGATCTCTGAACATACTATACATTATGTTAAAGTGTATGTACACTATAGGCAGATCTCTATACATTATGTAAAAGTGTATGTACACTATAGACAGATCTATGAACATACTATATAGATGGATTATGTTAAAGTGTATGTACACTATAGGTAGATCTCTGAACATACTATACATTATGTTAAAGTGTATGTACACTATAGGCAGATCTCTGAACATACTATACATTATGTAAAAGTGTATGTACACTATAGACAGATCTATGAACATACTATATAGATGGATTATGTAAAAGTGTATGTACACTATAGGTAGATCTCTGAACATACTATACATTATGTAAAAGTGTATGTACACTATAGACAGATCTCTGAACATACTATACATTATGTAAAAGTGTATGTACACTATAGACAGATCTCTGAACATACTATACATTATGTAAAAGTGTATGCTCACTATAGACAGATCCCTGAACATACTATACATTATGTAAAAGTGTATGTACACTATAGACGGATCTCTGAACATACTATACATTATGTAAAAGTGTATATACACTAAAGACAGATCTCTGAACATACTATACATTATGTAAAAGTGTATGTACACTATAGACGGATCTCTGAACATACTATACATTATGTAAAAGAGTATTCACACTATAGACAGATCTCTGAACATACTATACATTATGTAAAAGTGAATGTGCAGTTGTGCACTAAAGACAGATCTCTGAACATACTATACATTATGTAAAAGTGTATGTACACTATAGACAGATGTCTGAACATACTATACATTATGTAAAAGTGTATGTTCACTATAGACAGATCTCTGAACATACTATACATTATGTAAAAGTGTATGTGCACTATAGACAGATCTATGAACATACTATACATTATGTAAAAGTGTATTTCCACTATGGACAGATCTCTGAACATACTATACATTATGTAAAAGTGTATGTTCACTATAGACAGATCTCTGAACATACTATACATTATGTAAAAGTGTATATACACTATAGACAGATCTCTGAACATACTATACATTATGTAAAAGTATATGTGCACTAAAGACAGATCTCTGAACATACTATACATTATGTAAAAGTGTATGTACACTATAGACAGATCTCTGAACATACTATACATTATGTAAAAGTGTATGTACACTATAGAGAGATCTCTGAACATACTATACATTATGTAAAAGTGTATATACACTATAGACAGATCTCTGAACATACTATACAATATGTAAAAGTGTATTCACACTATAGACAGATCTCTGAACATACTATACATTATGTAAAAGTGTATATACACTATAGACAGATCTCTGAACATACTATACAATATGTAAAAGTGTATTCACACTATAGACAGATCTCTGAACATATAGACAGATCTCTGAACATACTATACATTATGTAAAAGTGTATGTACACTATAGACAGATCTCTGAACATACTATACATTATGTAAAAGTGTATGTACACTATAGACAGATCTCTGAACATACTATACATTATGTAAAAGTGTATGTACACCATAGACAGATCTCTGAACATACTATACATTATGTAAAAGTGTATGTACACTATAGACAGATCTCTGAACATACTATACAGTATGTAAAAGTGTATGTACACCATAGACAGATCTCTGAACATACTATACATTATGTAAAAGTGTATGTACACCATAGACAGATCTCTGAACATACTATACATTATGTAAAAGTGTATGTACACTATAGACAGATCTCTGAACATACTATACAGTATGTAAAAGTGTATGTACACCATAGACAGATCTCTGAACATACTATACATTATGTAAAAGTGTATGTACACTATAGACAGATCTCTGAACATACTATACATTATGTAAAAGTGTATGTACACTATAGACGGATCTCTGAACATACTATACATTATGTAAAAGTGTATGTGCACTAAAGACAGATCTCTGAACATACTATACATTATGTAAAAGTGTATGTACACTATAGACGGATCTCTGAACATACTATACATTATGTAAAAGTGTATGTGCACTAAAGACAGATCTCTGAACATACTATACATTATGTAAAAGTGTATGTACACTATAGACGGATCTCTGAACATACTATACATTATGTAAAAGTGTATGTACACTATAGACGGATCTCTGAACATACTATACATTATGTAAAAGTGTATGTGCACTAAAGACAGATCTCTGAACATACTATACATTATGTAAAAGTGTATGTGCACTAAAGACAGATCTCTGAACATACTATACATTATGTAAAAGTGTATGTGCACTAAAGACAGATCTCTGAACATACTATACATTATGTAAAAGTGTATGTGCACTAAAGACAGATCTCTGAACATACTATACATTATGTAAAAGTGTATGTACACTATAGACAGATCTCTGAACATACTATACATTATGTAAAAGTGTATATACACTATAGACAGATCTCTGAACATACTATACATTATGTAAAAGTGTATGTACACTATAGACAGATCTCTGAACATACTATACATTATTTACACTATTGCAATGGAATCAATGTTGCTCATCTGCTTTGATGTGCATAAAGCTGGAACAGAAACAGAACTAATGAGTGATACTCACATAATGACAAGTGAGCAGATGAACTTACTCTTCATAAGAGAAGCTCAAGATAACATCAGTCCAACGTGACGTCATCATGCGTGCGGGTAACCGTGACGTGCGCGCTCCACTTGGACCCCCCCCGTATTTCAACACCGTGGGTAAGTTGTCCACCCCCACACGCCCACAATCATCATCGGGTGTGGGCGTCAAACGGGCGGGTTCGCGTTGGCATCAACGGCAGAACCGAGAGCGACGCGACGCGTCGGAGGAATCCCGGGCGTCTGTGGAGGAACTGTGACGTAACGCACAACCACGCGCACGTAAGCGGGGATGCCGACGTTGATTCGCCGGAGTCACAAGTTGTGACGTCTCGAAACGTCTGACGCGTCCGAGCTGGGGGATATGGACGTGCTGACGTAAAGCCGTCGCTACGTCACTTCGACGCGTTTTGGGAGCTCACGGTTGATATCCGGAAAGGACGGGGCTCCTCCGTGGGAACAGGCCCTCTTTTCTGCCCCCTTTAAGAGGGGCAACAACGGGAGCTGCCCTTGTTCCGGACGCAACGCCAACTGAGATAGACGTTCGGTTTTCCTCAGTTTCGCGGGCTATGACGTCGCGTTTCTTCGTTTTGACGTCACCGCGGTTGGTTCGTGAGACTCGGTCGAAGTTTTGAAGTCTCGCGGTGACGTGACGTTTGAAAAACCGTTACTCTGACTGGAAAAGCGCGGGATTTGGGATTCTCGTAACGAACTCGCTTTTAAAAGTTTGAAAATGGAGAGCAGGCGCGAGCGGGGACGGTGTTGACTGGAATTCAATGACAATTTCACGTCACACATTAACACTCTGTCTCGAATTAAACGTATTGGCGCCTTATTTTGTGTAATACGACAATGTGCTCGGTTTGGGACACAACGGGTGACGGTGAGACCGCACGCGCCGAGTCCAAAAACGCGCACGCGCGTTTGCGCGCCACCGAGCCGTTGAGTATAATGGAATCCGAGTGCTGACGTCACATGTGCACGGATCACGGACCGCTCAAGAGTCCAGCACGTTTTTGTATCAAAGCTCAGCAAGTCATTCTTTACCCGTCAGCTGTTTTGGCTCCCAGCAGAATAGTGTTCTGTGTGTGATGCCAGCAGCTGACATGTGATCAGTTCAAGCAAACTGTTGTCTCATCGCCATGGCATTGCCAAAGCAAGAGACAGAGGTCAGGTGCGACAGCGAAGGAGGGGCCGTCACCGTTCGGATAAGCGACTCCCGCGTCCAACGGGTCGGCCCGGACCGGGAGGGCAAGCCCTCCAAGTACAGCATCTCATCCAGCTGCAGCTCTGGGGAGCTGGCTGTGCCCACGGCCGTCATGACCTATCTGAGCAGTCGGAGAAGAGTGCCGCCCTTATTCGAGAGGTCGGCCGCACAGTGCTGGGACCCCAAGTTCGACTCAGCCGTCCTGGAGGAGGCATGCCGGGAGCGCTGCTTTCCACAGTTTCAGAGACGATTCCGCTACATTTTGTTGTACCTGGCCCTCGCTGCACTCCTTTGGGGGGTGTACTTTGGGACCAATAGCACCAGGTGTGACCCTATAACCTTCCTGGTGCCTACTGCGGGGTTTCTCATAGTGTGCCTCCTTTTCATCTGGTTTACTTTTTCGAGACAATACGCACGTTTTTATAACCATGCCTCCTTTTTACTCACAATGATCATGTTCGGCATCACACTGGCACCTCAGACGCAAACTGGCAACTTTGCTCATTATGATGGGCAAAATCAATCCCTAGGTGACGTGCCCGCACCATGCATATCACCCGTTGGGACGTTCTCTCTGTGCATGGAGGTGCTGCTTCTGCTCTACAGCGTGCTGCATTTGCGTCTGTACGCATGTGTGCTTCTTGGGCTTCCGTATTCTTTCCTCTATGAGGCTTTAGGCTGGTTGCAGCTCGCTCAGTCCAATGCTAACGATGTAGGTTCGGACTGGGACACTTTGATGTGGCTCGGTCCGGGTAAGGCCTTGCTACACCTGTGCGCGCATGTCATCGGCATCCACATATTTATTATGTCTGAGGTGCGTTCCCGGAGCACCTTCCTTAAAGTGGGGCAGGCCATCATGCACGGGAAGGACCTGGAGGTTGAGAAGGCCCTGAAGGAAAGGATGATTCACTCAGTGATGCCCAGATTGGTGGCGGACGAGCTGATGAAACAGGGGGATGAGGAGAGCGAAAGCTCAGGGAAAAGATACAGCGCGGGGGCATGCTCAGTCACCGCAGCGTCTGCCGCAACCTCATCCAGCCCCAAAAACAACAAACGCAAGAAAAACTCTATCCCTCGTGGGCAAATCATTTTTAGGCCTTTCAACATGAAGCGCATGGAGCCCGTCAGCATCCTCTTCGCTGACATTGTGGGATTCACCAAAATGAGTGCCAACAAATCTGCACATGCATTGGTTGGACTGCTGAATGACCTGTTTGGTCGATTCGACCGCCTATGCGAGTTGACCCGATGTGAGAAGATCAGCACTTTAGGAGACTGTTATTATTGCGTTGCGGGCTGCCCCGAGCCACGGACAGATCACGCTTACTGCTGTGTGGAAATGGGGCTCGGGATGATCCAGGCCATTGAGCAGTTCTGCCAGGAGACGGCCGAGACCGTGGACATGCGCGTTGGCGTGCACACGGGTACTGTGCTGTGTGGCATTCTGGGAATGAAGCGCTTTAAGTTTGACGTCTGGTCGAATGATGTCAATTTGGCCAATCTTATGGAACAGCTGGGCGTGGCAGGGAAGGTGCACTTGTCAGAGGTCACCGCAAGTTTTTTGGATGACCGCTACGAGAGGGAGGACGGGAGAGTTGGTGAACGTGTCGGGCACAGTGTCACTGAGCAGCTAAAAGGTAAGATGTTAAAGATAAACTTGGTAGACATCTGCTACTTGCCTCTCAAAGGAATTGTCCAAAAAGGGACATGATCATTTCAAACCTTTATGACTTCTGAAGAATGACAAGGGAAGACAGTTTTTATTTGAAGGGTATAAAGATAATCAGTGTTCAAATTAAGTAGTAGAGTGATAGATATGGTAATAAAAAAGCATAGTCATCTATGTGGGATAACCACATCAAAGACTGGTCACTATAAGAGCAATAAAAGAAATACAATGGACTTATAAATGAACAATTGACCTTCAAGGAAGCTGCAAAAATTAACTAAACATGGTGCTATAAACCATGTTAAAGTTCTACAGAGTACATAGTTGATAGGTTACACAATGAGAGATTATCTCTATCATCATCAAGGCTGTTTAGATAATGACTTCATGACCTCCGTTACCAACACGTATACAGTTAAACAACAAATTTGATTTGCAAATATTCTGTCCTGAGAGACAGATGCTATATTCCAAAACAGTTTAAGCTGCCAACAGCGATGACGTTTAAAGAATTGTGAAAGTCTGTCTGTCGGGTCAAAGCTACATTTCAAG
This sequence comes from Triplophysa yarkandensis, assembly GCA_033220385.1. Lineage (NCBI taxonomy): Eukaryota > Metazoa > Chordata > Actinopteri > Cypriniformes > Nemacheilidae > Triplophysa > Triplophysa yarkandensis. The sequence continues at coordinate 7,645,596 of CM065674.1, forward strand.
ACACCATCACAGGAAATCCCAAAATGCATCAATGAGTCCCGCTATTAATGGCATTAAAAGGATTTTTTTATTATGTCATTAATTAGCGACCCTCTGATGTCATTTAAAGGCGGACATAAATACGATATTTTGGAAAATGTCTATGTGGGTTTGTGTTCATACAATGGAAGTCATTGTGCTTCAGAGTTGTTTGGTAATCAAACATCGTTCAAAATTAACAACATATTCCAAACCTGTTTGACTTACTTCTGCAAAACCCAAGATGATATTTTGAAAGTTGAAAAGTGAAAGTTCCCCCATTAACATTTGTAAAAATATCTTCTTTTAATGTCATGATAGTGAACATGCTGACAATTATGTATTTTTGGTTTAGCTTACTTTACCCCTTTTAAAACCGAAACACAACATACTGCCATAAGTTTGATACAGGTGTCAATTGGTGGATTGCATAGTATACAAAATCCAATGTTTTTCAAATATTTCACCAAAAGAAGCCATTCAGAGCATTATTTAGTACTGTACTCTAGTTGGATGAAAGTAATGCTTAGTTCTAGACGCTGAAGATAAGATCAGACATTTGTGTTAGGGGTCATGGACTGGACATTACTCTCCTCTGTTACAGATGGTCCTCTCCTCTGATTGAGATCATGTTAGGTTTATGTTACTGTCTCATTTTGGTGGGTGTGAACAATGACACACAGATTAACATGCCAGTCCAGATGTGTGAGGGATGCGTCACTGTCTGTCTCGCCGTGAGGGTTTCTATTTCAGGCATTTTCCCTGGACGGTACCTGTCTGTGGCCTTTCCCTGCTCCACACCTCTGTTTTTGTGTGTTCTGTCTAGAAACAAAATTAAACTATTTGTAAGTGCATGCAGAAGCTTTGTTGACAGTTTTGTATAAATGTGTGCTATTCCAGGTTTTCAAACTTCACCATGCCAGGGACCCCCAAATATGATGTAGCTTTTGTGTGGACCCCCTTTCTTAAATGCATCCACAAAACTTAAGCTAATGTCATGCAGTAAACAATGTTATATATATATAAAGAAACACTTAGGGTTCAATTAGAAATGAAAATCATTAGCATTTGTTTCCCTGTTCTACTCTTTAATGAAAGACTGCAGTATTTATCTTATAGGGCTTACACACTAGAGAACACTGAAAAAGCTTTTGATTGATGGAGATGAGCAAAATGCATTTTGGGCTTTGGAAAAAGCCAAGTTAGCTTAAAATCAGCATAACATTGAGAGATGTTCCTGCCTGCTTAATACTCATTGGTCAACAGATGCCTGTGTATGTTTTTCTCTCTGGGATTGAAGGACAATTCAATATAAGAGAGAAACAGGAAGTGAAGTGACAGTCAATACAGATGAAGGAAATAACCAGCTGTTAATTCACTGAAAATGGCCCTTACAAGGCTTCAGCATTCTAGATCTTTAAAGGGAACGTTTCCCCGAAATAAGAAGTCTATTATCTTTTTATTTCAAACGTGTATGTCGACCTGTGCAGAACGCAACAGGTATTTTGAAGAATGTTGGTAAATAGTGGTGGTACCCATTCACTTATTTGTGTCAAAACAATAGCAGTGAATATGAGGTACCAACACTGTATGGTCAATTAAATTACCTTTTAGTTTTCTTCAAAAAAGAGCAACCTTGTAAATATAAAAAAGGATTATTTGACATTATTTGCATGGTGTGAATGCATTTCCCGTCTACCATTCAGAAGTTTCGACATGTTGAAACAGTCGCACTTTTGCCAAGTTTTTGTGTCATGATGAATATAGAGTTTGTGGGTTAAGCGCAGATGAAGTGTAGAAATCTATACTGTCCTCATTCCGCTTTTCTATCCAAGCGCTCAGATCAGGCGGTCTTTGGAACTAGCCAGGCCGGACAGGTTGGTCCAGTCTTTTGAGAAACTATAGCCACAGTTTAAGTGTATGTGTGTGTAAGTACACATAGTTGGGAGACTACTTCTGTCTTGTCCAGATATGTCCTAGTTTTGATTGATAAAGCGTTAAAGACTGAAGTATATACTATTTATAATTTGTCTTTGAAACGTTGTGAGAAACATATGCAAATCATGTAAATACACATTGACTGTGTAAAACTTTTACAAATACTATCTGGGCTCAAATAATGTGTTGTAATGATTTTTGACTAATTAGATTAATTCCCAATTGTATTACCATAGTCTTAATATAAATAGATAGATCACGTCAGGCTAAGAATTTTTATAGGCTGTAGGACAAGGGTCTTCTGTACAGCATTTTTATTTTGAGATTTTTCATTAAGGCCTCCCTCATGTTAAAGGTTTTGATTACAATTTTTATTTAAATACTCGATGGTTGAGGTTTAAAATGTGTACTTTAAAATGTTTACAGAATTTAAATTTGTACTACAATAGAAATCTTCTTTATCCCCTATGCACAATATAGTATTTATTTTACATATTTGATTTTAGTTCTACCTTATTTTGTTTTAAATATAGAGTTGCTAGACTAAACAACTTTAAATAATTTGATGTTGTAGTAACATGGAGCAAAATATTTGTATTTCTCCAAATCACACATTCTTTAAAATGTTGAAAACAATTCATCAGAATTTATTTAGTGTGACATTTGGAATTGAAAAAATTCAGAAGAAAAATGTTGTGCTGTAGTGCCTAGGGCTCAGTCTATCTTTCTGTAGAAATCTGGCTCACGACCCAAAGAGGAGAGGTTGCTGTAAATTCAGATTCATTTCCGAGAACTACTTTGTGTAATCTTCTGTCATCTTCGAGACCCAGGCACAAACTTTTTTGTTTTTTTGTCTTGAGCTGTTTAATACAGAAGCTCTAACATAAATTTTTGGAGTAACAGTATTTGTCAGGTGATGTCATGGCCTGTTTTTGACTAATCTGAAAAATCTTTTTTCCTGGTGAAACATGCCGAGGCACATTTACCAGGGCAGGCTTTCAAAACACGCAGCATATTTTCACTCCAGACGTTTTTTTCTACCTCCTGACTTTTACATTACTACATCACTGTGTGTGTGTGTGTGTGTGTGTGTGTGTGTGTGTGTGTGTGTGTGTGTGTGTGTGTGTGTGTGTGTGTGTGTGTGTGTGTGTGTGTGTGTGTGTGTCAATGTGTTGACACAGCTGGTTGGTTTTGTGTGTTTGCCAGGCTGTGGCCTTGTGTTGCATGTGGTCAGGTCAGGGAATTACTTTGATAAGACACCTTCCTGTAGCCCGAGGTCAGAGTCATGTAGCGTGTGAGAAAATGTGTTTGACAAAGCATAGTACTATGGGAGAGTTGTATATCGATCTGATTTGAGTTGTGTTACTTGAAGGAGATGGTTCACCATAAACTTCATCATCCTGTTATTCCAAATCTGTATGACATTCTTCCGCAGAACACCAAAGAAGATATTTTGAAGAAACCACATTTTTCAAAATATCTTCCTTTATGTTACACAGAAGAAAGAGTCATACAGGTTACTCATGAGAGTAAACATCTCTGTGTTATTGTCAGGTGAATATCTTGAGTATTTGAAAGGGATCGATTAAAATTCTACACCAAGCTCTCATTTACATTAAGTTCATCTTTGCCTGTTTCTTTTTGATTCACTCATTACACACAGGCTTGCACCGTGACCTTCAGCATGATGTGCACACCTGCCCACAACTCACACACAGGGCTTTAGCATCAGATCTGGTATGTCAGATTTCCCAGCGGTAACATGTGAAGCTTGTATTTTGTGTGTGTGCATGTTTAAAGCAAGGACACAAGCAAATGTTGACGGATCACTCTTAGGACTTAGTGCTGTTGTAATCAATTACCCAATTATTTTAATACGTTTTATTTACTTGATATATGCCTGTGTACTGTGCATAATAATTCTATAAACAATGAATACAAAAACATACATGTGTATATATATTTACATGCATTAATTTGGTTTTATAAATAGTGAAATTATATATAAAAAATGTATATAAAATAAGTAGATGTATTTATAAACGCATAGACAAACAATCGTTTTTTATATGCAAGACACAGACATATGTTATATAAACACAAATTGAGTAATCTATTACAGCAGTCCTACACATACCACTGAACCAAATAGTGCGTTTGTACAGCCATCGTATGTGATAGGACCAATTGGTTGCAGTGCATTGTGGAAACAGTGTGGCAGCGCTTATGTGAAATGACGTGACGTGTCCCATACTTGGAATTTGTGCTCTGCATTTAACCCATCCCAGTGCACACACACAGAGTAAGTTAACACACACACACTGTGAACACACACCCGGAGCAGTGGGAAGCCATGCTGCGGCGCCGGGGGACCAGTTGTGTTGAACGGAGCCTTTCACAAGGGACTCACTCGCCTCAGTCGTTGTTTCCCTGCTGGTACCGAAAATCAAACCAGCGACCTTTGGATCACGAGTCCAATACTGGAACCACCAGGCCATGACTGCCCACCCAAATGTAATGCAATTTATAGGTGACTGAAGTAATATTAATTTAGGGAATGAACCAATACAATTTTTAAATTCGAGTATTAGTGCCGATATATATTACTCAGAAATACTGATTTTTCTGATTTTTGAGATGTGGCAGTTTTCCAAGTGCTGACAGTGAGACTAGCATTTTAAGACAGCTTCTCTGTAATTATGTAACAACTGTAACTGTGTGACTCAAGCTTGCTAAAGTACAGACATATCTAGTAAAATCCATAACCAAACCAAGTGCATAATAAAATAATATTGATTAAAAAGAAACAAACAAAGCATTTCTTCTGCTGCTGCTGTGTCTCTGTGTACTGGACTCGGACTTCACAGGGTATCGGTCTTTGGTATCGGAGTGTTTTTACAAGTACGAGTTCAAGTACATGAGCTCAGTATCGGTGCATCACTACATCATACGTACGTTCTTGTTATTTTTATTCCTTTTTCCTGCACTCTAAAAAAACATACAAATTGGGCACACGATACAGTATTAATATGAAGGAGTTATTCTATTACTATGTTTAACAGTTGTTTTACCTCTATTAACATTTTGTACTGCATTAAATAGCATTTAAACACTAACGGAAATGTTTGTAAAATAAACGGAAAATGTACTTTGTTTATAGATTTTTGGTGTGTATCCTTTCTTAGTCTTTGCATCAATTGTAATTAATCCCAAATCAATGTTGTTTCCAAAAAGTTTTTTGTCTTAAAAAAATAATTTATATTTTAATAAATTAACTTTAATAATTGATTATTTACTTCATGCCATCCCAGATGTATACAAGATCTTTTTTTACAATTTCTATAATTTTAAATAGGCTCCAAGTTGTATGTTGCAAAAAACTCATGAGTTCATATAAATTATACATTAAATGTCGTCTGAAATAGCTGTAATTTTTTATTTAAAGTGTTTTAGGTTAAAAGAAAGGTAATTTTAAACATCTTGGAAGGGAGGTGTAAATTATGAGACGGGTATTGTTGAATAATTGTTTTGCAGTTTATTTTTTATATTTATATATCTTTTTATTTTTTACTGTGTTAAGCCAAAATCAAACAGGCCGGTGCACATGTACAGGCCCAGATGAAATCTGCTTTTTTCATTAGAAGCCTTTTGAGATTGTTCAATATACATTCTAATCATGTCAAACATGGCCTGAATTATGACAAAAAATATTTTCTAGTAGCAAAGCAACTTGGCTTCTCTGTTACTCGAAGCCATGACCAGTGCAACCCCCTTGTTGTGCTGCAGGAAAGCCTGAACTGCTTGCACCTGGTGTAAGACTAAGTGTTCGAGCGTGCCCTCGGATAATCTGTACAGGAAATAAAAATGTACTCTATGCTTTAGCAAACCACAATTGTGCACTTGTCCAAGGAAAAAGACGTAGACATGCACATGTCTCATCCATCTCGGTCACTGATAGACTGAGGGCCATCGCTGTAGGTCTGTGTGTGGCTCAGCATGACGCAGCTGGCTGGTTCTGTGCGTCATCCCATGAGTTCAATACCAGAAAGAGAGCGAGACAGTGATGGAGTTAGATGGCAGAAATGAGGGACTCCCTATGCACTCCATGGCCTCATTTAAGTGCTCTAACCAAAACAACAGAGTTTGGAATGAAGGGATGAGAGAGGGTGGGAGTAAAGTCATATCCCTGGTCTCATCATTGTGCCCTAATATGGTGTCATTGGAAACCACAGGAACCTCTGTCTCTCTCACTTTCTCTCATCACCGTCTCTTCATCTCGCCTTTCCTCGTTCAACTCTAAGAGAAATGGAAGCAGAAATATCAGTAGAACAGAAAGGACACACTCAAGATGAGATGCAAGTGCAAAAAGACAGTTGGAGGAATGCAAGGAATAACGGGTCTAATGGATGAGCGGAAAAGTCAGTTAGTAGTTAGAAACCTGAAACAGGAAGCAGTGTGAAAACATCTGTCCCAAAGCCGCCCGCCGTCTTTCCTTCCAGCTCAGACAGGGATGTAGAGTACATCCTTCTTCAGTCCAATTGTATCCACTTCAAGCCCAACATTACAATTTAAAGTTTTTTTTTTAAACGTTATAAAGCAAACTTTTTTTGGTTTCAGTCTTAAACATTTGATTTTTTAGAATGTACTCATTCTCGTGTCAACACATCTTTGTTCCCTTCCATCTTGTTTTCGTCTGGCCTACTAAGGTTGGCAGGGTGAATGGAAACATTGTGGTAGGCCAAGAGAGGAAGAGAGAGAGAGTGGGAGTGAGGTACTCACATCTCTCCGAGGAAGAGACATATTAAAAGTGAGAGAAAGGTTGTCCCTGCATCATTCTAATTAGCTTGTTGCATTTTTGCTACGTTTCGAGAGAGCCCTGCCTTAAGACACATCACCATCTCTGGAGTTTATGGGCCACGTGACCCTGCGAAGCTAAGACTGCAAATGCTGGGGTCAAAGGTCATGTGACAGGAAGTGTATTTAGGGCAGGCTTGCTGCTGTTGGTTGATAATCGGATGCGTTGAAGTAGTGCAGAATAACCGCATTTTAGCTTTGAATATATGTTGTTAGTAATTGGGCAAACAAGCATCGCTTGCAAATATTTGGAAAACCCTTTGCACCTTTTGAGAAATTAAATGAGAATACATGTTTTGTATGCAGTATTATTTTTAAGACATATTTAAAACAAAATGCATTTTATACAAAAAGCCATATTCAAGATGTGTCCACGGTATCCTCTCCCTTGCAATAAATGTAGGAAAATGACAAGGAAAAAGACACAATAAAGAGGGATTGAATCTGAAGAGCAACTTTGGATGCTCATGAGGAATGTAACAGTCAGCTCAGTGAAAAGAGGGAGTCTCTCCCTTTTTCCTGACCTTCATCCTGACAAAAGAGACAGTGGCATTTGCAATTAGCAATACTATTGAAGAACGGCTTTCAAGTGCAGTTTCTGAGAAATATTAATGGTGTATTTCTCCCAAAAATAAAAATTCAGTCATGTGTTCACCCTTGTGTTGATGTTTTAATAATGGCTTGCAACATTCTTGAAAATATCTTCTTCTGAGACATGAAGAGGAAAGAAAGTTCCTGAAGGTTCGGAATTACATGAGGACAGATAATTAAATTTATTTTTAGGTGAACTCTACCTTCATACTTTATTGTACTGGTAGACTTACAATTTCCTCCCAAAATATGAAAGTCGACTTATTCTCTTTTTCAGATTAACAGTTGTCAAGGATGAAAAGATTTTACCGCTTCATTGTCTCCTCGACTATTTGTAAGTCGCTTTGAATAAAGCATGTGCTAAATGCCTAAATGTAAAATGTAAATGTAAGATTTTGCCTGAAAGCATCTCTGTAGTCGAGATATTTTTGATGTGTGATCCTGCAGAAAATGGTTTATACTAACTTAATTGATATGCTGGGAAATTTCTGAATATATACAGAATTATTTTATTGTGGTTTGTTTGAGAAAGGCAGTGCCTCCAGGGTTGTGTTTGCTGCAGGAATGTCCCCCGATCCCGGCCTGTGTTTGGTTCTCATGTTAGAGAGGTCAAATGACTATTTATGACTTCCTTAAGGCCGTTCTCCAGGGAGAACTGAGCCCACATGGCCGTCCAGCTCAGACAGGTTCTGACCCAGAAGCTCATCAGTACTAATCTGGTCTGGCTCTCACTTCTTTATTGATCAATGTTTATTAAAAATAACTTAATGTCTTAGTTCATGAATGTCTTAGTTCACGAATGGCTGTTTGATACAGCCTGCTGGTACTGTTTATTTTTTGTTCATATATTGCTTATACTTTGATGCAGGTGAGCGAATACTATGCATGTGAGAGAATATATACATATATTATTTTAAAGATCTGTTTGACAAGTTCTGTAAGACATCGGTATTAATCATTTTTAAAACTGTGTAATACCAAAAGTTTTCTCAGTCTGGTTTTTCATTTTTCAATTGTTTTTATGCATGTTTGTTGCGCAAAAGTTATTTATGAAGAGCTCTTTAAACAATGATTGATCAAGCAATGATATTAAAATCCAACTTTTTTCAAAACGCTTAAAAATTTTTAAATTAAATAATTTAGTTCGTCTTAAAAAACAAGACAAAATTGAAATAACATTAAAAATATGACAACAGGGCCCAGTACTCTACATTTATATACATCCAATAAATGCCAATATCAAGTGTTTATATAGAGTTTAAAAGTCTCATTTTGACAAACTGAACACAACAAACACTTCAAAGCATTGCCATGTTGGATTGCATTGAACAAATTTTGATTGGTTCGAGAGGACATATCGCATTAAGGCTTAAAACAGGTTTGGGATTTATAGCGTTATGGATAAAGTACTGCATCTTGCAAAAATATAGTGATTTGAAACATTGATGGAGCAAAGAATAGGTTTAGTACACAACGAAATGGCATTAAAACTCTTTTTTTTGTAGAGCTCTTGATATCGGTATCTGCAGTTGTTTTCTTTGCACATGATATTTGATTATTTGATTTAGCAACAGCATTTTAGCATTGTTATACATATTTAGGTGGATTCCTTTTCTAACTATTTATTTGTACTCTTTTGCCCCTATTAAGAAATTTTGTTTGTAAGGGATAATAAATTTATTCAAACATTCACTTCATCAATAAGTTAGGCTTAACAATAAATCATATTTTAATAGCAATTAATGATTTTTGTCTCATGATTGATTCTGCATTAAGTTCAAAACATTATCATGATAATCAGAAATACTCAAAATCTTCTCTTCATTTAGAATATTGGGACCAAAAAATCGTCATTCGCACACAACTGATCCAAAGTTAACTTTTGATCTGTGTTTGCTTATTGCTAGTGACTAGGAATATAACTTTATTTGTGGTAATATTTTATTGCATAAAATTTATCTTAAATAAGCCATTTGTTGAATGGGTCGTCTACCTTGGTTGTGTTTTAGTTTAGCCAAGTAACCTTTTTTCTGCTGGTAACCTAAAAATAACAAATTTAACTTTATCATTTTTTTGTCGGTTCTTTTCATGGTTATCAGAAATAATCTTAATAATCTTAATAAATAACTAAATAAATTCTTCATATTTATTGCAGATGTCTACTGGGCGCTAAGTCTGGGCCAGAAACAGGCATACGATGTAACATTTCTTTACGTTGCATTTATATGGTCATAAATCATTGAAATGACTAATTTAGGTTATTTTTGGTGATAAATTTAGAAGCTCTGTTTGTATTTTTACAGCTACTATATTTGTATACGTATTTATACCAGAAGTGCTAATATACCTTTGCAAAGATTTGTAAGGCTTATTTTTCACCGCTCAGGTGAGTTACGACCAGAAATTACAACCTGTTTATTCTCAAGTATATCTCTTGCGGCTGCGCTCTAGGAATAGGGCCAAGCTTTCCAGAAACCATTCCTGGAGGCTATACACTTGTTGATTGTCGGCAAATATGCAAAGGCATTGCCCTGCTGTAGTGTTAGCACTAACACTTAGCCTGTGTGGTTTTAGGAGATTATACACAAGCGTAACTGGGTTTGTGTGTTTGAACAGGCTGATATTGGCCTGCTCTAATCTCTTTGTTTGTTTTTGCCTGTATTGGCGCTACAAAGGTTCTCCATTAAACAATGTAAGGCGTGTGCGAGTGTTTGTTGGCACAACATCCATACACTTGGAATTGTGTGAAGTGTAAACATCAGTTATGACACAACGCTGCTCAGGTGCCCTCAAACACATTGTGTACACATGTTGTGTATACGTTGTAGATGTTGAACCTTTTGAATCCCTATGGGGAAAAGTGGATTTTCGACTTTGTTTTTCTGCCCAACACAAAAAAAGATATGACACAAAAACCGTTGGTCCCTTTATATAGACACAAACCGATCCAAGTCAATGGTGACTTTCTTCTGTCAGCATTCCTCAAAATTTTCCATTGTATCCTCATACAGGTTTGAAATGTCAAGAGTAAATAATGACATGTTCTTGTATATGAATAAGAAAAATAATTTGAGTTCATACGTGTTTTATAGATGTGTGTATTTTCTTTGTAGGCCTAAAGACATACCTGATCTCTGGTCGAAAAATGTGCTCACAATGTGGATGTTCCCAGCTAAGCTTTGGACGAGACTTGGGCGAGATGTTAAGTTCATCCCCCCACATGAGGACTCCGGATCTTTCACACTCAAGACATGCAGAACATCTCTTGAACAACAAGGTACACCCACTTGAACATACATGTACTTGAAATTACATACAAAAAGCGTTTTATAGACAGGTTTTAGATGATGTAATTTAAAACTGCCTAGTCCTGCCTTACTCTCGAGTCATTTTCAAAGGTATGCCTTACACAAAAAAATCCCTGGTAGTCTTTATGTATCAACCTTTCTCCACAGTCTGCATTGCTGACCTGTGGCATTTTGATGGATGTTGGTGGTAATCCAGTAGCTGATGAGGCGACTCTAAACGGTTGCCAGGATGAACACTGGGCCAACAGCAGCAAGGTACAAAACCCAGTTATCAATATACCCATCTATTTTTTGGCATAATGAACACCATTATGGGTAAACCGCACTGGCTTATAGCACAGATCTTAAGACTTAAAAGTGAAAGGTGAATATGAACAATACAAATTTAACATCTTGGTATGAAGCCCATAAAGTAGATCATTTATTAAAGAGTTTTTTTTCACCACTGCCACTGTATTCTCTCCCATAGTTTTCTGCAGGTCGCAGCCCTAAAACCCTAAATGGGCTGCTTAGCCCTTTGTGTGAAGAAGGTATGAGAGTCAGCCAGTCTTCCCTGTGTGACAGACTCCAGGATAAGGACAGGAGCTGGATGGGAAGCCTAGCAGCAGAAGGCTCCGCCATGGACCACTCGGCTATCCTCCCGCTGCGCTCCAAAAACCTGCGGGAGAAAAGTGATGCACACTTTGTAGAAGTGATAAGGGAAGACAGGTTAGAGAAAGAAATTTTGGTATTTTACAATTGTTGTATTGTTTTTTAAAGCAACAGGTATTATACGAATGTTTATAATCTTTTTTTTCTAAATCCCAATTTTTGCATTAGCTTGATGAAGGATTATTTCTTCAAGCCGCCAATTAACAAGCTCAGTTTAAACTTCCTGAAGAAACCTCTGGAGTCAGCATATCGTACCAGCTACAAGGAGCAGGTATAAATTTAACACTTTTACACTTGCACAAGTATTTTTTGCACTTTTACGTTTTCGAAAAACATAATTTCATATCTTAAATATTTTTTTAAAGGAGGGGTATCACACTGTTTCATGCATTATAAGTTCTTTAGACTGTTAATCATTTTGAGTTGTCATGTTCAACATGGTCCATTAGTTAAATACCGTGTAAGACACACAAAGTTATATTTCTGTGTTTGAAATCACTCCCCCCGTACAGCCAAAGGCTTTCAAAACTTTTTTCCAAATATTCAATCTCTCGACGTCAGTGGGTCACAAGTTATGTATTCACCATTCCCCGTTAAATCCCACCCATGCACCAATCAGAGATTGCGAAAGTGCATAAGCATCAGCGTGTACATTCCAGGAGACGTTTTCGTGAGGAGATTGGTCTCAAGTGCTGCTCACGGGCCTGCCTACAGGTGCCCAGTTCTTTCCGGACACAGCCCTTAAAGCTGTATCTGTCTTCAGTAAATGTGAGTACACCAAATCCTTTCAGATGTATGAACAACGCAAATCTAGAATACAGGTAATCAAGATTAAAAATTGCAGAAACTGTCCGTGATACTTCTCCTTTAACATTTTGACACATTTACAAGTGAAAATACACACCTAAACTAAAGTGTCCACAGTAGTAAATTTCTAAAATGCTACACTGACCTCTTCTGGTCGTTTAACAACCTGCATTATTGTAATCTGTTCTCTTCTCTTGACTGCTTCCACCAGGTTGTTAACCAATTGCCAGTACAGACATTTGCGAGTCCTGTGTTCAGTTCCCTGCTCGATGTTTTGCTGTCTTGCGCAGTTTTCCTCGCCCTGACCTTTGCCTGCTTCCTGTATCCACTTGTTACGCCAATGTACACGCCAGTAGCAACCACAATCATCCTTGGGATCGTAGCTGCTCTGTTGGAGCTGGTTGCTCTTGTAATTTCTATCCGGTTAGTTATGTGTCACAGATGTCTTTTTTTAAGAAGTCATAAATTAAACATTTTATTAAACAAATTTTAAAATGTAAACTTTTTTTTTCCGAAATAGTATGACTTTTTACCTGGATAGTACACACAATTGCACTCAGTCTCTGCTGAAGATGGTATCTGGCTGGCTTCCACGTCACGTGATCGGGGCTGTGCTCGTTTCACTTTCTGCTGTGTCCGTCTTTTCACACCTGGCGTGCTGTTTGGAGCTGCCCATCCAGGTAAGTGTGAGGCGAACTTGTTAACTATTATCAACATATTATTATGTAATAACATTTCATTCAACATTGTCTAAAAAACTTTCAGGTTACCATGTTCCTGTGCTGTGGTCTCATTATTGCCATTATACAGTACTGTAATTTCTGCCAGCTGAGTTTCTGGATGCGCTCTTCTCTGGCCACTGTAGTTGGGTTGTCTTTGCTTATCCAGCTCTACAGCGCCACCATCAGGCAAAGGTCAGACATCCACAGTGTTAGTTCTGATAACTTGTAAAACGTAGGACTTGAAAATATGTGCGTTTTTAACATGGCCTCCATATTGAATTCGAAAGTGAGGCTCCCATAGAAAGAAACCCACAAGTTACAACCAACGACATGCTGTGGAGTAGAAAGCTTTTGCCGTGCATTTCCATTAAAGATGTTGCAAAATTGGCAGATTTGGAAAGCGATGAAGGGATCTTTTTTTACGTAAATAAGATGTACAGCCAGGTGCACAACAATATGCCATCATTTTCACAGCCCTTCTGTGATTAAAGGTGCTACTTCAGGGTTTCTTCCCACTGGAGCCTCACTTTTAAATTTAAAATGGCATCTGCGTGAAATCAGTCTATAAGGTAATTTATTGCAAACTTTAAATTTAATGTACAGTTTACATTATTATGTGTCCATTAAGTGCAGAGAAAATTTTTAGTATCTGATTTACGTAGTTTTGACCATTTTAACAATCTTGGCACTTGCTGTTCTGTCTTTCCCAAAATCCCTGATGCAAGATTGCCAGTTAATTTCTCTGCAATAGTGCACATGTGTGCTGACTTTCAGAATAATAATTGTTTATAAAACATCTTTTCTTTTTCCAGCACTATCGGAAGCTTCACAGCTTTTGGGTGAGTGTACTATCTCTATTTATGACTCAAAACTGACATTTGTTTCATGTTTTAAACCCAGTATTTAACAAAATGAAAATCTAATAAGCTTCCAATTTCTTTGACTCAAGAAACACCAGCAACTTGAGTGCCGAAGTCTCTCACGAAGGTGGATTAGATGTGACATCCACAGCACTCGACCTGCTTGTTCTAGAGACCGTGTTGTCATTCATCCTCTTGCTGCTGCTGATTTGGTTCCTCAATCGTGAATTCGAGGTCAGCTACCGACTGCACTACCATGGAAACGTGGAGGCCGACAAGCATCGCATAAAGATTCAAAACATGCGAGATCAAGCGGACTGGTTGCTACGCAACATCATCCCCATCCACGTCGCAGAGCAGCTGAAGGTGAACCAGAGTTACTCCAAAAATCATGACAATGTCGGGGTCATCTTCGCAAGCATTGTCAACTTCAGCGAGTTCTACGAGGAAAGCTACGAGGGTGGGAAAGAGTGTTACAGAGTACTCAATGAACTCATTGGTGACTTTGATGAACTGCTGCGCAAGCCTGCATTCTCCAATGTGGAAAAGATCAAAACCATCGGTGCTACCTATATGGCAGCTTCAGGACTAAATGGGCAACAATGCCAGGAGCAGACGCATCCACATGCCCACTTGCGAGCACTCTTTGACTTTGCGCTTGAAATGATGCGTGTGGTGGATGATTTTAACAAGAACATGTTGGGCTTTAAATTCAAGCTACGGATTGGCTTTAACCATGGGCCCCTGACTGCTGGTGTCATTGGCACTACCAAGCTGCTTTATGACATATGGGGGGACACGGTCAACATCGCTAGCCGTATGGACAGCACGGGAATGGAGTGCCGCATACAGGTTAGTGAGGAGAGCCACTGCGTTCTCAGCAGAATGAGCTATGCCTTTGATTATCGTGGCACTGTAAACGTGAAGGGAAAAGGTCAGATGAGGACTTACCTGTATCCCAGACTGACTGAAAACAGAGCAGGTGCCCTGCAGAGCCTGGAATTTCAAGGGCAGAGTGATGAGGCTGGGTGTTCAGAACCCACCACAACAACATCTACACCACTAAATCTTCGAAAAATCTCTTCCAACGTGGCCTCTTTTAGTGACCACAGCATGCTTCATGGCCGGGTCATAGGCCCGTCTCCGATAACAGAGGAGTTTCACCAAGACACTAAGGACAGTATTCCTGTTCCTGAGCTCCAAGAGGATTATGAGAGTCCTTATCAAGCACCATTGCTAAGTGGTACACAACCCCCATCAATAGTAGAAATGTACGCACCGTTAGCCAGACCAGAGACACCTTTACAAGGAGAGGAAGACAACGCAGATGAGAGTACAAAGCTCAGGGCAATGGAGTGATGGGATTTCCTCCCGACTGGGTTGACCAGCGTTTCTTGCTCAAGAGCCAATCATCTGTCTATATCTATGCTCTACTTTCTTCTTGTCGACCACAATTGTATCAGTTGAAATGAGCAGCATTATAAATCTCTGTTGGGTGTTATAACTTGACCTAAAATATTGAAAATCTGGTTTGGTAATAATCTGCTGTGTGGATCGCAGTGTAGCACAGAATGCAGAGGGGAATGGGCGGAGTTTCTCGTTTTGTAAATAAAGTGCAAAGTGCCTTCAGGATAGATTCATAAACTGTGCAAAATCAGATAAATGAACAAATCAAAGAGATGCTTGAACAAATATATCACCATGGCTTGAAGATGATGATGTAGTTGGTCAAAACACCATATGTTACATAATGTAACGTGTTTTGCCATATTCATTTCTTTCTTTCAGTATTTCATGAATTTGAATAAGTGCCAGTTGCTCAAGGAGTGGGGAGACAAACTTGTGCATTATAGTTTTTATAATGAATATTGCGTATTAAAAATTGCTTCTCTTTTCGAGCAGGTAAAATGTCAAGTAAAGGGAAGAAGAGATAAATACTTGTGTCCACAACGGCCATATTAATATTCACTTTATCTGAAAACAAACAGTGTAGGGTTTTATCGATAGAAGGTAATATTAGTTCATTCACCATAGTAAACCTTATTATTGTGAACATTTAAGCATATCCAGAAACCATGCCACTGTGATGTAAGCAAATATTTTTGGCCTTCTTGATTTAGTGATTTTCATTACTGGCCAAAGCACAAATGCCTATTTGAGCCAATGTTATAGTAATCAGAGACAAAAGTATAAGCAAAGCACATTGGATATATATCCAATCAACTCAAACCAACAGGGCCTTAAATGAAACGGCACAAAAAGGTGCTTTTAAATGGATTTTGCTGCACCGTTTATCGTTGCTAACTTCAGTGCCTCAACTTTATCATATTAGAAAATGCTCAGAATTATATTTTCACTGTGATCATACCAGCAGAGCCTGATTAATCCCCATTTTCCATCAACGTACACCTGTAATACCCCGTCACTCCATGACCTTGAGAAGAATGTTGGATGGTGCAGTCACTGTGCACTTTGAGATATTTGCAAGTTTGGTATAATGCATTTGCCTTTTCTGCAGTAAATGTGTACACTCCTATATCTTCGAAACAATAGATTTATATTAAGTTGAACAGCAATGAAACATGCTCTGCTGTGCGCTGAGAATTTGACTGCAGGTTTTTTGCAGTATTTTCCCTGATTTGTGTCTTCATTTAATGTGAATGACATGCCCAGAGAATCTCATTTTATTTTGCGTTCTTGTTTCCTTCACATTTTCATTTGAAACTGAATATAATCTGCATGTTTTACAACGCGTCTCACATTTCAGAGGAAGCAAGGATTTGGATCGGTATCCTCTGCCATCGTGTGTGTATAAGCACATTCTGAGGTTCGAGGAGGGATCATGGAAGGTTTCCAAGATTTGTTTACAAATCAAATATGAGATATTTTTGAAAAATGGAAAAAGTCCTGTGCCTTTTGGTTAACTTTCTTTATTTGTAATACCAGGTTAATAGCCGCTGATTTTGGTGTCTTTTGATGCCACACCTGCAATATTGTGTTATTGTAAAATAATTTTCCTCCTTGATGTGAATTACAATTCCATTTTTGTCTTTACAAATGTACACTGTGTATCTTTAAATTGAGTGGGATGGAAAAGGGATTTTTCTTGGTAATTGTTTTTGGTGCACTTCTTTTCAGCCAACACCATTCACCTTTGAGTTATCGTATCACTCCATTGGCTACAGATGACCAGTGCTGACAGTATTGAGTTATATTTGTGTATAGTAACATATGTTTTGTATTAAATGCATTTGTATTTATTGGGGCTGTGCGTGAGTTCTCGTGCAGCTGTAGAGCCTGATATCAAAATCTATGACGTATTTATGAAAGGGAGCCACTTAAAGCAGGGAGGGGTAGACGTTTTGGCCCACATGGGTTGACCTTCCCCTATTTAAGCTAAGAGTAATGAAACATGCACCTATTTTAATCCGCTATATATGGGGAGGATGAAAACCTAAACCCAAAAAAGTGCCTTATACTCGATTTAACTTGTCTTAGGTTTTTTCAATGAGCTAAAATAGTTGTTTTTTAATGTGTGGTGACCTCACCAACACCTTATTCAAAATTGGTTTAATATCTTTCTTTTGTATAAATTTTATTTTTTCTTAATATTACAGATTTTACAACATTCAATTTGTATAAAAGTAAATCTAAGAATTGGTAAGAGGACATCTTAAGAATGAAAATCTTATGCACAGACTGTAAAAATAGAGTATTCCTCAAATATGACTTCACATGCTTAAACCATGTTTTATTTTATTTGTGCCATATGGGAATATGTTTGTGTACCGAAGACGTTTTGCAGTGTGGACAGAAGCTGCAAGACTGAGCTGTGGAATGTGGGCAGGATGCTGATCTTTTTCTTTAGAGCAGCACATGTTCGTCAATCGTTTAAGTTTTATGCGCATGAGACACAGCGGGTATTGATTTATTAGCCATTATATTCTTGCAAAAAAAGCATATGTATACATTGCACAGTGCACTCACTTTGTATGTACATATCATGTATTGTTTTGATTTTACAAAATTGATAATACATGTGCATGTGCCAAATTTTCAAGGTTGAGAAACAATGAAAAGATATCGCAAATTGTGTGTGTGTGATTTGTGTGATTGTGTTTTGACAATTTTATCTCAGAAAACAAAAGGTGTCGATTTACTGTCGTCTTATATATGTTTAGTATTAATAACTTGTGATCAAGCTGTTTTAATGCTTCTTTAACACAGAGCTGTTTTATTTTGTGAAATTTAAAATGTTAATAACCCCAAACTGCATATGAAAACACTGGTTTGCGTAGTAAAACCAGTTGAATAATTAAATGCACCACTTCTATGCAAAAACAAACTTCAAACTAAATGATGGAGGTGGGCAATTCCGTGAAAACGTCAACCTTACAATGCAAATATTGAGTTTACCATAGGTTTTTACCCATCAGTTGTGGTCTGGTGGTCAGAGAGTTGGACTATAAGCAGAAAATTACCAGGAGACAATGACTGAAGTGTCCTTGAGCAAGACCCCTTACCCCCATTTGCTCTGCAGTGCTAATTGACAACTGCATAACACTGTAAGTTGCTTTGGATAAAAGCGTCTGTAATTGTATTTTACTTATAACACACATTTCAACATTCGTTGGTTTAGATACCCGTGCAAGGCAAAGTTTTTAGGGCATCATTTTTATTTTTGGTGCATGATTTTTCATTGTCAAGTAAGGTCTATTTTCAGTATTTGCACATCCATAACTACATTTTTCTCATGAAAATTAAAATATATGGATTAGTTTGTTTTAAAGAGCATTCCCTTGTCCAGTTGTTGGAAATGATTGGTTCTGATTTGATTTTTATTACACAGAAATTGTAAGTTAGTCTCCCAAAAACTTTTTTGACGCGTCCATAACTCAGGTTTATTTACCCTTTTTTTTTAAATAGAAAACTTGCGCATATGTTAATATTTTTCTGATGTTTACACACAACAAACAAGTGTTTTGTGTTATATAAACAATTGGTTCAGTTTATAGGTCACAATTATATTATAAGAGTGTTTTTATATCACATCCATAACATAAAATGTCACTTCCATAACACAGATTTATTTATCTTTTTTAAAATAGAAAACTTGTGCATAGATTGATATTTTTTCTGAAGTTTCAACACTATAAACTAATGTAATATATAAACAATTTATTAAGTTTACTGGTAACAGCTACCTTATAAGAGCATTTTATGTCATGTCCATAGCAGAAGTTTGTTTACCATTTTTTTTAAATAGAAAACTTGTGTATAGACTGATATTTTTCTGATGTTAAAACACTATCAACAAATGTTTAAATTTACCGTTCACAATTATATTATAAGAGCGTATTTTGTCACGCACATAACTTATGTTTATTTACCTTTTTTTAAATACAAAACTTGTGAATAGATTAATATTTTCTGATGTTTAAACACAACAATCAAGTGTTTTGTACAATACAAACAATTGTTAAAATTTCCCGTTCACAATTATATAACAGGAGCTTCTTTTGTCACATCCATAACTCGAGTTTATTTAATTTTTTAAAATAGAAAACTTGTGCTTAAATTAATATTTTTCTAATGTTTAAACACAACAATCAAGTTTTTTGTACAATATAAACAATTGTTTAAATTAACCGTTCACAATTATTTAACAAGAGCTTATTTTGTCACTTCCAGAACCCGAGTCTATTTAATTTCTTTTAAATAGAAAACTTCTGCATAAATTAATATTTTTCTAATGTTTAAACACAACAATCAAGTGTTTTGTACAATATAAACAATTGTTTAAATGTACAGTTCACAATTACATAAAAAGAGCTTATTTTGTCACATCCATAACTCAAATTTATATAATTTTTTAAAATAGAAAACTTTTGCATAAATTAATATTTTTATATGTTTAAACACAACAATCAAGTGTTTTGTACAATATAAACAATTGTTTAAATGTACAGTTCACAATTATATAACAAGAGCTTATTTTGTCACATCCATAACTCGAGTTTATGTAATTTTTTTAAATAGAAAACTTGCGCATAAATTAATATTTTTCTAATGTTTAAACACAACAAACTAATGTTTTATATAATATAAACAATTGTTGAAGTTTACAGGCCACAAATATATGATGAAGCATATTATTTCACGTACATAACTTATGTTTATTTACTTTTTTAAATAGAAAACTTGTGCATAAATTAATATTTCTCAAATGTTTAAACACAACAATCAAGTGTTTTGTACAATATAAACAATTGTTTAAATTTACCGTTCACAATTATATAACAAGAGCTTATTTTGTCACATCCATAACTCGAGTTTATTTCCTTTTTTAAAATAGAAAACTTTTGCATAAATTAATATTTCTCAAATGTTTAAACACAACAATCAAGTGTTTTGTACACTATAAACAATTGTTTAAGTTTAAAGGTAAAAGTTATATAATAATAGTGTTTTGTATCACATACATAACCTTTTTTAAAACAGAACACTTTTGCATAAATTAATATTTTGTAATGTTTAAACACAACAATCAAGTGTTTTGTATAATATAAACAATTGTTTAAATGTACAGTTCACAATTATATAACAAGAGCTTATTTTGTCACAGCCATAACTCGAATTTATTTAATTTTTTAAAATAGAAAACTTGTGCACAAATTAATATTTTTCTAATGTTTAAACACAACAAACTAATGTTTTATAAACTATAAACAATTGTTTAAATGTACCAATTACATTAAGAGAGTTTACGTCACGTCCGTGATCTCCGGCTCGTTTATGGTCGCGTGCTGCCCCCAGCGGCCGCGCGGCGCGCTCACGGCAGGTGTGACGTCATGGCGTGATCGCGCTCCCCCTCCCCCTCGGCTCCGAGTATCTGGAAGAGAAAAAAAGTTTTTGTATCGAAGGAATCAACAGCCGCCATCTTGTCGCGGCTCCGACTCGGGATTTCGATACAGCGCCGTTTGTCATTTCCGGACGCGGGGCACCCAAACCGAGGTTCGACGTCACGCCTAGCCGGAAAACAACGCGTTTAATCGGCATCGACGGAATCGCGGCCGGATTATTCTGGATTTTATTAACGGTCGCTCGGCCACGAAATCCCTCGCGCGCTCCCGTCTCGAGACGCCGTCGCGCGACACCTCTGCAAAATTTTCCCGCACTTTTCGCGCGGGCTTTTTCCAACGGACGACTGCTACGTCACACATGGCCCGCGCGCCGCTGCAGCTGTGACGTCATTTGAATCCGGATCACGGTCGAATTCGCGGTAATCCATCGATGAAAATGTGGCTGTCGGGTGTTGGATTATTATGGGGTGGCGACGCGGGGCGCTGTTGCTGCTTTTCTGAAGAGGTCCTCCACACTCCCCACGTCCATCAAAAGTAAGCTGACGTCCGTTTTCTCCCACGGAAGGGGTCTTTCACGACCCCCCCCCCCCCCCCCCGGTCGTCATGGCAGAGAACGTGCTCGATGTCGGCCCGCCGAACCCGAAGCGACAGAAGCTGACAGCGCCGGGTCCAGACTCAGCAGGTAAAAGTCCATCACACCTGACTCTGGGTTCCCTGTGTCCGAACCAGACCCCCAAAGTCCTCAACACGCCCCCCTGTGCGGCACCCTCGTGTGTCAAACACTTCTGGACGTGACGTCATACAGTCTTATGATGTCACTGTGGCCTGTCAACTTAAACACGTGTTGGTTGTGTTTCATCGTTAGTAAAGTATCAGTCTAGACACAAGTTTTCTATTTAAAAAGGTAAATAAACCTGAGTTATGGACGTGACATTTTGCGTTATGGATGGGAAATAAAACTCTTATAATTAAACAATTATTTATATTATACAAAACACTTGATTGTTATGTTTAAACATTAGAAAAATAAAAGTCTATACACAAGTTTTCTATTTTAAAAAGGTAAATAAACCTGAGTTATGGACGTGACATAATAAGCTCCATCATATATTTGTGAGCTGTAAACTTCAACGATTGTTTATTATATAAAACATTAATTTGTTGTGTTTAATCATCAGAAAAATATCCATCTACACACACGTTTTCTATTTTAAAAAGGTAAATAAACCTGTGTTATGGACATGACATTTTGCTATATGGATTTGAAATAAAACTCTTATAATTAAACATAGGGAAATAAAAATGTATGCATAAGTTTTCGATTTTAACAAAAATGGTAGATTAACCTTAGTTATGGACGTGACATTTTGCGTTATTGATGTGAAATAAAGCTCTCTTATAATTATACAATTGCTTATATTATACAAAACACTTGATTGTTATGTTTAAACATTAGAAAAATAAAAGTCTATACACAAGTTATCTATTTTAAAAAATGTAAAATAAACCTGTGTAAAGGACGTGACATTTTGAGTTATTAACGTGACATAAAACTCTCTTATAATTAAATAGGACCTGTCAACTTAAACAATTGTTTATATAATACAAAACACTTTTTGATGGTTTTTTAACATCAGAAAAATATCAATCTATAGACAAGTTATCTATTTTAAAAAAAGGTAAACAAACCTGAGTTATGGACATGACATAAAACACTCTTGTAAATATAATTGTGAATTGTATAATTTGTTTAAACATAAGAAAAATATCTGTCTATGCACAACAAACTAGGTGAGAGAGATGCAAATAATTCTGTTGCCGGAAATTCTATTGTAACTGTTGTATTGAATGTGTCATCATTCGCATAAAAAGACGGCAAGCAAAAAAAAAGAGCTTAGGGTTCCCAGATTGAAAATTATAACACAATTCTCAGGCAATCCACTTACCAACTGTCTCAGGTTAAGTATGTTAAAGTGGGATTATGGACCTGACACTTTGCGTTATGATCTAGTCATAAAACACATTCTTATGACGTAATTGTTACCTGTATACAAAATTTGCATGTTTTAGTGAGAGTGCGCGGGAATGATTTGCATCAACCCTCTCGTAGTTGTTTCTGGAGGTGTCAATATGCACCATGCAATCTTTTGCATTATAAAGTTATGTACCTTTAAATGAAGTAATGCTCTAGGAAAAGTGTTTGTATGCAACTAAACGTTGACGTGTTAAAAGCGGAACGGTCAAATTGACAGATGCATCGGTTTTGCATTCAAGCATTATTTGTGTCTCAGGCTTATTTCTGCTCTGCACAAGGACATCGTTCCTCTGGAACCTAAAAGATGTGTAGTCTAGGTATAGATCTGTAATTCTGCTGTTGTCCCGGGACAGTTTCTGTTGGGAAAGTTTTGGTTTGGAGTATGGTCAATATGATACAGTCTTATGACTTGTTGCAACAAAACTGAGCATTTAGAATTTTACATCATCGTTGAAAAAAACGATACATACATACATGCATACATACATACATATATATTTATATGGGCAATTCTGTGATAATTTCAACCCTACCATGGAAATATAGAGTTTTTACCACAGGTTTTTATTATACTTTAAGCAAATATTTCAACATTTGGTTGTTTAAACACCCATGTGGGTCTCTCTTTAAATATTTAGAGCATTGTTTTTATTTTTCCAAATAATGACTAGTTTCAATATTGTCACATCCATAATGCTACATTTTGCTCACAAACTGACACATCAAAATAAAAATAAATGTATGTTCTATAAAGAGCTATCCCTTTGCCATTTGTTAGATTTTTTTTATTGTAGCTTGTAAATTTTAATTCACATAAATCCTTATAAATTAGTTTTCACCCAGAATTGGTGTCCTTTAAGACCATAACACATAACTTTTTTTAAGATAGACATCTTGTGCATCGATTAATATATTTTTTATGTTTAAACACTATCAACAAGTGTCTTTGTACAATATTAACAACTGGTTTGGTTTCTAAAAAACATTATATGTGCGTTTTTTTTGTCAAGTCCATGTGCCAAATGTCATGTCCATAACGCTGAAATTGCCAGTATAAATTCTTGAAAATTATTGGGGTATCTTTTTTTGTCACAGCCATAGTGCAGATTTTTTATAACTTTTTTAAAATAGAAAACTTTTTCGTAGACTGATAGTTTTTATGTTTAAACACTAACAACATGTGTTGTATTATATAAGCAGTTAGTTCAATTTACTGGTAACAATAACATTATAAGTGTGTTTTTTATGTCACATCCGTAACGCAACATTCCATCCATAAAGCTGGAATTGGCCAAATATATCCATTTATAAAATTATAAAAATAAGGTCTGAAATATTATTGAAAGATAAAAATTCTTACCTGACCAAACTTTAGATTCACAACTGCAAAATATTGGTATGTATTTTAATGTAAAGTTTTGAGCATGCACACATGTCATGTTCACATGTGGCTGGGGCACGTCTTGACCGTAGTGAAAGTATACAATCATAATATTTAACTCATCCAGAATATGCCTTTCAAGTATATCCCTGGCCTATTGCACTTCATTTCAACATCTGTCATTAGCCATATGAATAGCTCCATTGACCCATGCGGTGTGCATGCTACGTATTTGCATCCTGCTTGCGGTGGTTGGCTAATACGCACTCAAATGTATTCAATGCTGTCAAATGGCATGTACAAGTCGAGTAATGTTATTGAGCCATAAATTTAGACCTGTTTTTGCTAATTGCAGTGTGATTTGATTGATTTGTGTCTGAAGGCAGCTATTGTCGTTGTACTTAAACAGTTTAATGTTCAGTTTTCAGTTTAAGAGTTGAAAAGCGTGTAAAAACCTGTTTTGCTGGCTTCGGCACGCGTTTGTTCATAAAATAGAGTTGCTTGCATGCTTTAGCATCCATTTTGACTTTTCGTATTTGGAGCACTACTGAAAGAGAAGATGATGCATTTACCTTTGAGTTTAAGGTGAACATATTAAGTTAAGATGTTGTTCACAGATCTTCAGCAGCTTTTGAATACACTGAAAGAGATTATTGTTTTCTTAGTATTAATTTCTTCATTTACAGTACAAACGGTATATAATTGTGTATGTAAAGATAACTCTGTAAAACTCAGTTCAAGCTGCACAGATAAATGCCAAATGACACCAATAGACAAGTTGACGGTTTGGTTGAGCATAAAAAAACTTGCATTGCCTAGACAGACACAAACAAACTAGGTGAGAGAAATGCAAATGATCCTTTTACCGGAATCAAAATTCTATTGTAACTGTTGTACAGAAGAAAGAGAGAATACGGTTCCCAGATTGTGCAAGTTTGTTTGTATTTGTCGAAATATTTTAACACACTGCTCAGGCAATCCAGGACCCAATTAACTCAGATTAAGTGTGTTCAATCGGCTGAAAAACAGACTCAGACCAACAGCAACAGACACAGACAGGAGTATCATACTGATCCAACAAACTCCAACCGACGTGCTTGTTGCTGTATGTCCGGATTTGTCTGTGCAGTGTGAACTGGGTTTACCACTGCACAAAAAGCTGCTATTTGTTACTAACATTTAATGCATTGACTAATCTAGCCAACCATTAATAATTTAATGTTAGTATAATTTAAGCTGCACGATTATGACAAAAATCATAGTTGTCGATTATTCACATTGATATTGTAATGGTGAGGGTTCCTGTCGATTAATATATTTACATTGAAGTTTTGAAATGTTTTGTACTTATTTTGTGAAGCAGCTGCTTGGTAAATTTTAAACTTCTAAAACTAAATAATATATTACCATATATATATAACAATCATGGAATCTGAAGGACAAGTCAACTTGTCAATTTTACAATCTCTGATTCATCAATGTATTTAGTGCCTTAACATACTGTCAAAGTGCGTTAACTTATGTAAACAGGGATTTCTTTTGATTTTAATGTATTAGTAAATGCTAAAATTAACATAACACATTAATAAGTAATGTATTAATATTATTCATTGTTAGTTAAGCTAGCTGATGCATTGCATCTTATAATGAAGTCTTACCTTCTTTGCCAACGTGTGTCATTTAAGTTTATTTTCTTAGCCTATTGGACAGTTATGACTTGTTACAAGCATGAAGCGATATATACGGATGATGGCGAGTTTTGAAATACAGAGTCACAGAACTTGAATGAAGTGTAAGAAAGTAATAGCGTGATTAAAATTGAGCAAAATTGTAATCGTGATTATCCTTTTTGCATAATATAATAAGCAACTGACAGAACTGTCGCAGTATCGTAATAGTCAATCTATTCACAGTAGTTTTGACCACCTTTGACTGCTTTTGTATGTTGTTTGTGAACCTTTTATTACCCATATGAGCTTCAGCTTCGCAACACAAATTAGGAAGTATGTGTCCATGAGAGCATGCGATGTAGATCTGGCTTTCAGGAAACAATGAGTGTGATGTTAAGCAGATGTCGAACCTATTGTTTTACGTTCGCACCACATGAAAACATAGCATTCTCTCACATGGGTGTTAAGACTCATGCAGAAGAGAGGAATTGTTGTATAAACTAAATATTAAATATATTATTAAATAAGAAATATTCCTATATAGTTTTATTTTGCACAAAAATAATTAATATATCACTTTATAAAATGAAGGTTGAACCACTTAAATTTTATCAATGTCCTGACTAACTTTCTGATGTACAACATCCTTAACACTTTAAGTTAACCAAATAACAGAGTGTGGGTGTATGACCGCCACCTTTTCAAGGTGAATGATGTTTAAACCACCTGTCAGACGGAGCAAACCCTCTAGATCAGTGATTGGGAACCTATGGCTCTTTGCAAAAAACGACATTTGTCAGGAGTCCTAGCCGACATTTTATCATTTAAGGAGGGGTATTACGCTGTTACTTAAGACTTATAAACATGTTGAGTTGTAATGTTCAACATTGTCCATTTGTTGAAAAATGAGTTACACTTATTTCGCCGTGTTTCTGTGCTCAGCACTCTTTAAATGTTCAACCTAGTACTGTAATGAGTTTTCTAATGAGTGCTGCTCAAGGCCCGCCTGCAAGAGCGGGCCTTTGCTTAGTAAAGCTGTACCTGTAGAAAAGACATTTCAGATATGTCATCAACAGGTTTCTACAATACAGATACTCAAGATTAACATAAGATTGATAGAACCAGCATGTGATATTTCTCCTTTAAAAACATCATCATAATAATACTCGCATTCAAGCTAGAAATATCTGTTTTAATTATCATATGTACAATGTTTTAAAAGCCCACGAAGCAGCAGAATATGCAGAAGTAAGAACATCTAAAGCATCAGTATGAATGTGCTATGTTTAGTTTTACATATTTGTTTAAGCAGTCTTACTCTTATATAAAGTATGAAAACAGCTGTTATGGTTTAATGGAGATTCAGCGCCGGTATGTGTCTTAACCACTTCGTGCAGAATTTCAAAGCTATAAGCTGCAGACTGGACTGCGTATGATATCAAACTACAGCGAGGGCTTTTTTTTATACTTAAAAATAGTATTTTCTGCGATGTCCCTTCTGCCAAAACTAATTAATAAAACTATAAACTGGTGGGGGAAAATGGTTCCAGACCACTGAGTAGGTTAAGTGTTCGGTTACTTCTTCGTAAGCACTGTCAAACAGTGAAGTGACGATATGACTGATGTATGGTTAGTATCGGTTACCTAATGTCTGTATTGATGAACCCAGTGTTTTGATCAAACACATTGCAACAGGTTTCTAGCAACAAGCAGTTTGTCTGCCTGGTTGATGGGATCTCAGCATATAAGAAAGTATATGAACAAATTTTATGTGGAGCAGAAAAAAATCTTGATGATTTACTGAGATTGGTTTACCAAGCATAACGGTGCAGCAACTAACAAATTTGCTTGTCACTTGTGGTTTGGACATATGACAGCTAGGGGGTTGAGTCAATGAGGTTATCACAATCATTTGATTTTTTTTTTTAAGTTTTAATGATTGTGGTTGCAATTTGAAGAAGTAAATTTATCTCAAAGCCCAACATCCTGGATAGTTCAAACCTTATTGAAACATGGTTTCTGAAAAAATATACATTTCTTTTTTAGGCATTAAGTCCTTGTCTGACATGTCTACAAGCTTTACCTACACTTTTACTTGTTAACATTTTTTACCATCTTTTAGGGTCTCAATACCCTAACTGTCTAGAAATGCCATTGCAGTAGTGTGTTTGCCCGACCAAATACTCTTCATGTCAAAGAATGTTTTTAATTATTAGACATTAGAATAGTTTCTCAAAAAAATAATTTTTTTTAATTTAAACTGGATTGGTAATAATCAATAATGTATGTTGCGCAGGATGACACCCGAGTCACCACAATACATGAATATTCAGTTTTTTTTATTTCTATCCAGTTATTTCTTTTTAGAATACTTAATTCAGTTTCAATGACAACATCATGGGGACATATTGCGGTAAAGAGATTATCAGCAAGGAAAACTTGATTTTTGTACGTATATTGTAGTTGGGCAAAATAGCTAACATGCAGATTAGCCAAGAAAATCAATTGCTTTGGCATTTGTGGCCCAACACGCTTGTCTGGCTCTATGTAATGGCTTTCTTCTGTTTTCTCCGAAGTGCTGAAATATTGTTGAGCAAAGGCATGCGAGAGACTTTCCCGGGTGACAGATGGACTAGGAGGGGGTGTGTGTTTATGTGTTTTTAATTAAAGCCATTCAAAACCCATCATGCTTCCAAACACTGCATGTGTAACCGACGCCAAGCGCTTGCGACATTAACACAAGGGCACAAGTCAAGGCTGGAGGTGGTCTGCTAGAATAATTCTGACACACGGGGCGGACCACCCCTTTGTTTGGGGTAATTTACTGCTGTTTTGGTTTTGAGAGCAAAGGCCACTTGGATTATCGTCGTGATGATAACAAATCATAAGCCTAAATGGAACCCCTGCTGGGATGAGTACAGCTTTGTTAATCTCCTGGTTTAGGCCGTTACTTTACATCCCATCTGAAAGGGTAATTTCCCAAATATTGCATGAATTTTACTAAAGTTGAGAATGTTTGCAATTTTTCAGTATAAACGTTTTTCAGATTTTGTGAGAAGTGATCACGCGTATTCTAACAACTAGAACTTGCTTTTCATGTCGATCTGCGACCGCCAAGCTCAGACGGCCAGCGATCCTTTAGACACGGGGAACAACAGCTGTGGTCTGCTGCCGCACGGAAAAGCTATTTATAGCGAGATTTGAAGAAAGTATTACTCCTCTTCCCATTGGGACTCCGGACTCCAAGGCGATTCCAAATCAAAACAGCACTTTGCATTTTGGCTCAGCTCCAGGAGGCGGGAGCCTGGGCTTCAGCGCTTGACAGCTGAATACGCAAGCGAGCACGTGCTCTTTGGCTCCGTGACGTGGGTCTTTAAAGAACGAGACATGCTTTAAGGGGAGGGAAGGGGATGCTCTCTGGTCTGGCCTCACTCATGTTTAGCACCTGTTGTGTCTGATGGTGTGCGGCTGTGTTTACTCTTGCACTGGGGCGGCATCGGTAGTACCCGTGCTGCATCTCAAACAGAGCTGGGGATAGACTACACAACACTGCGTGGGAAAAACCGCTCACTTGTTGAACAAGCATGCTTGCTTGAAATGCACAATATGTAGAAATTATTTAGCCTTAATGTATTGCATTCGTAATTGGGAGTTGTGTAACTTTTTAGTATTTAAATGAGAATTCTGCTATAAGTGTGTTAAAAATTGGGTGTATTAAACTGTTAAAAGTGGCTCAAAGCAGCAATGTTTACATTCCCGAAATGTATTTGCTTGATTTCATTGTCTTTATGTTGAGGGAGACTTTGAGAAATCAGAAGAACAGAGAAGAACAGACAAAAAAGGCCTTTAAAATATACGAGATGAGATTTATTGATGTGCATTATAAATGGCTTACTAATTATCTTAATTTTCTTAATTTAGGCAACCTTATGACAAATAATTCTGGGTAATAAGCATGGCTGACGGCTGTTACTGGCTTACTTTAGTATAACTTTTGTGAGCCCATGGAGGATATTTTCCCGGCGATTCCGTGATGCTATGATAGATTCTGAGTTATGTTTCAATGGTCATTACATGGGATTCTTGTAAGATGCTTTTTTGGAAGATCTAGTGAGCAGTTCCATTCACACTATCTCAAAGAGTTTTCTCATGTGCAAGACATGCCACAAATTAGGAGCGATGCCATATTTTAAAAGAGAGGACAAATATGATAAAAAAAAAAGCTTTCATGTGTTATTCACCATTTGTGGCTTCTTTAAAAGAAAATCTGTTCATGCACCGTTTTGGTAACACGGTACCGTTTCAAAAGTGTAGTTTTGGCACCGGTAAAACTCAAACCACCGGTGACGAGGCGGTCATCATGTGAACCAGAATGGTAGTTTGGTGTTTTTGCATTTCCATTATTTTACGAAAAGTATATGTGTTTTAGCAAGTCTATAGTAAATTTGTGGCTACTGCAATTTAACTAAATATACAATAACTAAAGTATGACAGTAACTGTGATAAATCCATAGAAGTCCACATATGAATGTCTTTTGGAGCCTAACATGAATTGGAAAATGTTTTACAATCATAAAAATGTTTAAATAATAAATACACATTGAAGCTCTTTTTAAATTATTGGTCATCTTGAAAGCGAGAGCGACAGAGGAGGTATATGAGGGGCGGAGGTATCAAAAAAAATGCGAGACCATTTTGGTTTAGGAGGGTGTGTTTGTTTAGGTTATTGCGAATGTGAACATGGACTACCAGAAAACGTAGACCCAGCCTTTAAGGCCCCCCTCTGGAATCGAGTAGTTTTTAGGTTTTGAACTATTCCAGAAATAAATTATCAAATCGATTCAGTTACCACATCCCTCCTGTCGCATTCGTGACATTTAAACTTATAAACAAACTAACAGCTGCTGCTAGTCTTTCGCTGCAACAGAGGAGATTCTTCAGCTGTTCCAGCACATCTTGCTGTCTTTGTTTGGACTCCAGGGTTCAACATTAAGGACTGACCAAGGGCCCGGCGCCAGGGTGCGGGGCACTTGGGGCCGGCAGTCGATATTGTTACAGGTCCAATCGGGCCAGTGCTGCTGCATCTGTAACTAATATAAGAAATGGACTGATTGACCGGTTTTTTCATATGATTGATCTGAACCTTGAACAGATGGGCAATCCTGTGTCTTTCTATTTCCAAGATAATTCCTTTTCTTGCCAGCGGCGTAGGCCTAACCGAGGGAAAGTTGTTAAAGCTAATGCGAGTGCTAACGGTAAAACTAACGTACCAGCCTACGTTTATGTACATGTGCAGGTATTGACAGTTTGCTTGGTTGGACATGTGTCTGCGATGTAGAAAACGTGGACCGAATGCTGCAATTCAGGCATTACAAGAATGGCAAGCACTAAACAGGCCATATAATTTAAATTTGGCTATAAATAATGGTAATAAGTATTCAGTTGAGGTTAAAATGTGCAATCTGCTTTTTTGTCTACTGTTCAGTGTCTGTGTCTCATACTATATCACATTATAGTTTCGCACACAGGATTAAATCTAAATGGAACTGACATCCACCCTCAAAATAAAACAACTTAAAAAACGTCCGGTAAAAATTAACAAAAAGAGCAAAATTGTTTGATCAAATTTGACAAAAAATTGCTAAAAAAAACAGAGTATCTAGGATACCGGTTAATATTAACATAGTTGTTTAATAAGCAGTGTTTTTATGGATTTTTTTGAGGGTCAAAACACTTAAGGATCAAAATTGTTTGTTTTTTAGTTTATGAAAAAAAAATGTATTTATGTGGCACAAACATAAAATGAATTTCATATTTCACTTCTTTACATGTATTTATGGAAAGACAAAACGGCTTAACAGTGATTGAATTCTCTTTGTCGTGAAAAAATGCCATTAATTTAAAAGGAAAATTGTATTTTAAATTTTATTTTAAAAATATACTTTAACATTTCTGTTTTATTCAGAAGGTCAGTATTCAGAATGAATGACTTTGTTATATATAGAGGATCCATTTTTAATTGTATGTTTTGATGTTTTTCTACCTTTCTGAAGTCACAAAGCACTTTATTTTGTTGTCAAGGTCGAAATATCCTTTTATTTGTTTACGTATGGACTATCGATAAGTGTTCTTTTTTGCTGGATATTTTAGAAAATTCTGTGGTTTTGTGTCCTTACAGTGTAAGTCAGTGGCTGGTTAAGGATGTGAATAAAAAACTTTGTACATAGTTACAATTTGTCTCTTTGTGTTCTCAGAGTTGGGTTCACTTTCCTGGGATGATCTTGAAAATGATCTTCCGGATGAGCTGATTCCTAATGGAGGAGACCTGGGTCTCATGTCCATGCCATCTAACGGTGGTTCCGCAGGCGGCCACGGCACGATGGTACCAGACGCTGCTGCCAAGCATAAGCAGCTTTCGGAGCTCCTACGGCCGGGAAGCAGCGCCAACCTCAGCGGCGGGCTGAACTCGGCCAGTCAGCAGCCCGGGGGCATGGCGGCTCAGCTAGGTGGGCTGGGAAAAAGTTCTCTAGGCCAGGGCTCTCCTTCCCACCCCTCGCAAACACAGAAAGCAAGCGGCGCTGCAGGGGCGCAAGGAGGTAACGCTGGATCGGTCGGCATGGGACTCGGCACGGGATTTAACCAGGCAATGCTGAACAGCGGCATGTTGGGACAGAACGCGGGAGCTCAGCAGGGTCAGGCGATGAATGGAACTCTCGGGGCTGTTGGCCGGGGGCGTGGTGCAGCCGGTATGCAGTACCAGGGTGCTGCTATGCAGGTGGCACCTTCGTTAGGGTCAGCAGGAGCAACGAACAGTGTCCTGGCAGAGACTCTCACGCAAGGGGCACAGCAGATGGGCATCAACTCTCAGCAGGCTGGCAACATGAACAAGGTAAGATGGGTGGTTTTCTTCATTTGTGGTATGGTTATAGCTTGTGCAGTGTGAGACAGAGGCTCCAGTTACAATCAGTACTTTGCTGCCTCATTGTTTGATAGCATGAGTCATTCGGCACTTGTGTTTTTTATTAGGCTCGAATGCTTGCGTTATGAGGACCGTACGTGCCAGACTGCTCTTAAACTCTGCCATTTTGTTTGAAGGTTTGTGATAACGCCAGACACAGCATCAGGCTTAGGGAGGCAAATAAAAAGCAGTTGATCTAAAGTGCCTCTCACCTCAATTTCATCTGTGCGTAATGCAAATGGGATGATGTGCTGGTACAATGCTTGTTTTTCGGAACATTCAGCAACAGATCCGTCATTGACCAATGTTGTCTGAAAGCATTGCATGGGTTTCATAGTCAGGTTATTTGGAACAGTTTTACATATGTTTTAAATATATAGTTACGATAGATTGAAGTTGCTGTAGGTTTGTGGAGGTTTCTTTCAATGATTTTAAGGCCTACATTTACACTGAATGAACTTTTATCAGTATGATTTAGTGTTGGGTTATTCTCATAGCCAGATAATTTTTTCACCAACCTCTGAGACACATGTAGCATATGTGTAGAAAAACACAATTTAAGTTAATATAAAAGCTTTTGTCAAATGCGTTAATGTAAATCTACACAATAGCATCAAGGGTAACAATTTACACATTTATTTATGACAAGTAAGAATTGTTTGTATTCATGAACTTGTCAAAGTCATAAACGTTTTAAACTGGAATGCAGCTTTTTGTCAATCACTATGAATGTTCAATGTCAATGATCCAAACACAACAGCTTCCTTGTTGTTGAGACAATCAATGGTTGACCTTAAATCAGAGAAGTTCTAGTGTCATGGATTTTTTACGTTGTGGGTGTAACAGAAACACTCAGAATATATATCTCTTGACAACAAACAGAAATGAATCTGTTTATATTTTACTTAATACTTGATAACTGAGTCTAAACATCAGAAAACTATGAGTCTAGACACAATGGTTTTTGTGAGATGGCAAACATTGTAGAATTGTAGTGAATTTAAAATGCAAAACCAGAAGCAATAATACCCAACAAATGGACAAGAGAACCTAATATAGTTCATATATCTCCTTTTTGTGACTTTATGATTACGTTATTGATGTCATGGTCCTGAAAATAGCCCTTATTGACTATAAAAAAAAACTGTTAATTGAACTAATGCTTCGATATCTGTGCTATTAGTATAGTTAAAGCCTTTGATAATAATAATTTTATTGTAAGGTTGACATCTGTAGGTGTGTTTCCTGAATAGTGTTGCATGCATCAAACGTTCAACCAGCATTAAGTTAGCTGTCCTCTAGCACCTGGTGTCGCCAACTTTTACACTTATTTGTTGCTTGGGTTTATTTTGGACCTCAAAACAGTTACTGGTTCTAAGCGAGGTCTATCTCATAAATTTGATGGTTGCATTTATTGGTGCTATAGTCTGTGGTGTAGGGAAAGTTTTTCAGCCTGTGGTTTTACAGAATACCAACAGGAAACAATTCAAGTCCCACAGTGTCATGCAGATGTTTGTAGGTCTTCGCCACAGAAAAGACTCAGAAGTGGCTCTCAGAAACACAACTCATTCTCTTTGTCTACCTCTAAAAAAGTGCTTGACACAGACAATACGGCACACAAGAACCAGTGCTTGGCACAAAAGATGGCACATACAAGTCTCTTCAACAGTTTAGCCTTGATTTGTTTAACTTTGTAAGGAGATCTTGAGATTGGATGGCTTTTTATTATTAAGAACAATTCTGATATTCGTAACTTTAATACTCTATATGTGTTCAACTAGCCACAGGTTATAGTGTCATATCATTAGTGTGTTTGGATGAGTAAGCACAGAGAGGCGTGGGAGAGGTGTGCTGGTGCGTTTGAATGAATGGACATAGGATAAGGGCGAGCGAGGGAGGAGGAGAAGGGGTTGTTGTGTGTATCTCTCAGCCGGCCTCTTTCATCTCGTTTGCTGGAGCGATGACAACACTAGAGAGTGGACTGCTGGCACGTGGCTGGAGTTAAGCGAGGACAGGAGGGATCTGTTTGTCTGATGGAGGGAAGCTTCTACTCGTGTCTGGGATCAGAACAAGCCATTCGTTCAAGCGGAGAATTAGATAATACAGATAAATATGGAAGATGTTGCTGTCCTCTCGCTTGTATTGTGATTAAACTATAGCACTTTTTGTAAGTACACATATTTTTTTATAATTTTGGACACATTTTAAAGATTTCAGGATTCATATGTGGGCAATTCCAGTGTTATGGAAGTATTGTTTGCGGGAAAACATCATGACAATCCGGATGTGGACGTTCCTAGATCGATTCATGAATGATCAAAATCGATTCTCAAATATTGGTGGAGCAGATCTTTGTAGCGGGAGGCGAGGCATACCTAACAGACACCTGCATACATTAAAAGCTAATGTAAGGTAGATATTGATTTCTATAAAGGTAAAAATGACCTAGGCAAGACCCATAACCCAAGTTGGATTGAAGTTTACTAAAATATTATGGAAATGAGTTTAATATTTATTGCAAAATGATCTTTTTCTGAAGGATTTTTTGCTCCTTGTAAATAATGTCAATGTCAATGAGAGACCTCAAAATTACATTTAAGCCAAATGTTGACATCTTAGCAGTAAGTGTTTTAAAAACCTTTAGAACGCTTTTTTCATGCTAAGGTTGCATGAAACCGACCAGATGCTTTTGTTGGATATGTGTAGTTTAATATCAGTGGCTGTGGGTTGAGGATATTTTTGTTTCGCACTTGGCTTGGCTGAATCCTTTGCAGTGAAATCTACATGAGACATCAATGCTGTTTTTATGATGCGTCATAAGATTCTTGGAACTTTATGGGCTTGTTACTGGCTCCGGGCAAATCTTTAGGGAGCAAAGATAGACAGAAATTACAACGTTGTGGTAAAGTTTGAGAAATACGTGTGGTGTGTTTGTCTATTGTGTTTACCGTCTACAGTTGGCAAAATTTGACAGTTTAATGCAGTTATTTGCCCGTTACATACTTTTGTTAGTAAAAATATATCACTGTTTTAAAATAAACACGAATTCACTTCATTGAGATTGGTTGTATAAGAAGAGCAAGCAATATTTTATGGGGATGCTCTGATAAGGATTTTATCCAACGGGGTAACGATTTTTTTCATGGTGATCGACTCTGCTCAGGTCTGAGTGCAAACAACCCAAAGGAGTTCTTACATACTTGCGTCATCAATAGAGCTCAGTTCCTAAGATCTGCTAAGTTTCGTTACAAAAAATGTGATAATGGGCCCATACCGATATCCTATATTTTGGTGATTTCAAAATAATAATAGGACAAAATAGGCTGGTGAATGTCAATGATCAAAATATCTCTGCCTCTACCTTGCTTAAGATTGTTTTTTAAAATGTATAGATATTTTAGGGAACGTCTTGTTTATAATTCTGCCTATTAAAGGCTTTGCTTAGGATGTTGAGGCTAAAAATAAAGTACATTATATCGGTCAAGTTTAATTTGCTATAAACATTGTTCTCTTTCAGCATACACGTAATAACATTCCTCCATTTAACCCTAAATTTCCTTACTTCATTGTTGTTCTGTCTCTCTTGTTTTCTAGATGGGCATGGCAGGTGGCAATAGTCCATTTGGTCAGTATCAGGGCGGAGGGCAACAAATGGGCACAACGGGTGTGAATGCCCAATCACAAAATAAAGGCATGTTGCCCAACAGTTTGCCACCTTTCCCAACTGACCTCAAAGGAGCAGCAGTCACCAGCGTGCCTAACATGGTGAGTTTATCATCATTATTTTATTGGACTAAGACAGGTAAAACTTTTTTCTGTAGTTGCATCATTCCGTCTCTCTGACCCTCTAGCCCCAGCAGCAGGTTCCGGTTGGAATGGTAGCAGGTCAGGGCGTATCTGCAGGCCCCACGGCCGACCCGGAGAAGCGCAAGCTGATCCAGCAGCAGCTGGTTCTGCTGCTCCATGCCCACAAGTGTCAGCGACGTGAGCAGGCCAATGGCGACGTGAGAGCTTGTGCGCTACCCCACTGCAGGACCATGAAGAATGTCCTTAACCACATGACACACTGTCAAGCTGGCAAATCCTGCCAAGGTGAGTCCACAGAATTGGTTCTAGTGCTAACATTTTGCTCTCCAGGTCGATTCGTTACACACAGGGAATTTCCATTGTGAATGCTGTAATGTAACAGCCCCTTTATAGAGAAAACCTTGCCCTTTTTGGTATACCCCATTATTGAAGATTTGGCAGAAAAAAGACAGCTTTAGGCTGCTTGAGTAAACCCGGCTGCTTTGCTCCAAGCGCTGAAGTTGTGGTTGGACCTGGAGCAAAGGGCTTCATTTCAAGTCAAACACATGCACAGTGCCAAGCATGACCTCTTCAATGCCAGCTCATTTCCCTGACGTTTCCTGCACACTGCAACACCCGTCTTTCACTTTAGGAAGCAATGACCCCAAGTTTGTAGATCATTCTTAAAACATCATATTCTTCCTTGAGCTAGAGAGTGTCTTGTAATTGGCGTTGTGATGCTGCACAACTCCTTAATGCTCTAAAGAAACTGTCTTTTGTTCGTTTGGATATTTTGGAAAGTTTGATTTTATACAGTATCCAGACCAGGGCTTATGTGAGTTTACGGTCCTTTTCTGACATAATTTTACTCCTTTGTTCACTCTTAAATTTAAGTCACTAAAATGTTCTCAGAAACCATCTTGTTTACTCGTTTACTTGATTTAGTCGGACGTAGAGTCAGTATCAAAAAAAATTTAATTTGGGTTTTGAATGTGAAATTGGCCAAAAAACATCACCAAACATCTTTGCTGTGTCAGCACCAACAAGTTGACATGTTTTAATTTTTAATAAAATGAATATTAAATAAAAAAAATAGAACTGTAACATTTGAATATCATGTCTTCTACAATGAACCTAATTGTTCACTTTTTGACTTATTTTACTTAAGGTAACATCTTTGTTCTCTTTCTCTACAGTGGCTCACTGTGCTTCATCTAGGCAGATCATCTCTCATTGGAAGAACTGCACGAGGCACGACTGTCCTGTCTGCCTCCCGTTGAAGAACGCCAGTGACAAGCGCAACCAGCAACGTGAGTCCTTGTCCTTCATCTCCTTTCTGCCTCATTTATTTGATCTGATCAACAATGTATCATAACACTTCTATAATGTATCACATTGGTTTACGTAAAAAAATTAAATGTAGTCCTTATTTTAAGAGTAACAGAGTAGTCCTACTATCTTTGCTTTTGTTCAAGGAAAGTAAGGTATTTATGGAATTTTGATTTCTTAAGATATAAAGGGAGCGATGCCTTCAATTGTGGCGTCTTGGGCACATAAATCTCAATTTTCAATATTATTTGATATTCACTTTTTCTGTCATTTTTAACTTCACTGCAGTTCTAGATAATAACATGTTGATATAATTACCAATATTCGTCACCCGTCCTTTATCCAGACCTCTCATTGGTAGTGTATTATTCCTTTAGCGGTCCGTCGGGTCATGTTTTATTTGGGTGTGAAGTTTAAGGAACGTGTTGGCATACTCTCGACTTGCCTGTAAGGAAAGGCAATGTCATAGATCATTGGCTCTGAAATGTTCACATCGTTGTATATTTTGCTCAGTTTATTTGTCTATCAAAGTTGTACACCAAAAGGGAATAAGATAATCGGACCCGTGCCGCCCCGTTGGCTGGCTAAGCGGTGACTCATTAAAATCGCACTATGTTAAAGCTCCAGCAAACCTGCAAACTGCCTCCATTTTCCCCTTTTCTTTTGCCTTCTCTCTCTTAACACTGCCAAATGTCTCTCATCTTGAATCTGAAAGTGCAAGGCAGCTAAAGTGTTTGTTTTCACGCTGGAAAGGGCCCACTGCTATATTTCTTTCCTTTGCAAATGGCATATCAACCCAACCCACACACTTATCTGTGCTTGGCTTACTCTTTTAAGTCCGTGTTGCTGTGATAGTTATTTTTTGTTCTTTTGAAGAGTTGTTTTGACAGGTTTTGAATTATTTGGCTTATCGATCTTTGAGTTGTTGCTTATGATAGATGGATTTTGTCAAATGGTTCTGTTTCGTATTAAGCAGAATCAGATGTGAAGTTTCATGTGTTTAATAAATTTTGTTTGAATTTGCTAGATGTCCTCTGAGAATGGTTATGACACAACTGAAAATAGTATTGGCCTTAGTAAGTAGGCTGTAAAATGAAAACTTTAGTTTACACTATGGCTGTCATACTTTTAGATTTTGTCTACATGATTACAATCTATCGAGATATCTGTGAAAATAAAAGTAGAATCGTTTATAACAGCTATTTCTCATGTGTTACAGCTATGCTAAGTTCGCCCAACGCAAATCTGCAGACTGCCATTGGGTCAGTCGGCTCCGGCCAGCAGACAACGCCTGCTCTGAACAGCTCCACACCCATCGACGCCAGCTCCATGCAGCGGGCGTACGCTGCCCTCGGCCTCCCATACAGCAGCCAAACTCCCACACAAGCCCAGTCTCCCGCACAGACGCAAGGTGCCGGGCAGGCAACTGCACAGACGCCACAGGGCCAGCACCAGATGAGACCGCTCAATGCACTTGGTAAACCCTTTTGACTTTATATTTCTTTATTATTACTATTATGACTTTATTATTTTCTAGTATTTACTTTGTTTTATATTATGTTTTTTATAGAAATGTTAAAGCAACTTCAGAAATTTTAATAAATATATTATTTTAATGTGTTTTATTTTTTTCTGTCCTTTTCAGGTGGTAGTCAGATGAACCTGAGCGGAAGTGCAATCGGCGTGCCGACATCAGAGCAAGTCAAGCTGCTTACGGACGGCACCATGTCGTCCTCTCTTAACGCTAACAAGTATGCCACACATACGTGTCCCTGAGCCAAACACGCATCCCTGGATTTTTTGTATTTTATTCTGCCATTTGCTAAACAAGTCTGTCTTCTCTTCCACAGTCAGCTGATGTTAGACGGCCCTGCGTTGGGGAACATGAGTAATCTGCCCACAGCGGCACCGCTGTCAGCAACCGGCGTGAGGAAGGGCTGGCACGAGCATGTCACCCAGGACCTCCGAAA
Organism: Triplophysa yarkandensis; assembly: GCA_033220385.1. NCBI lineage: Eukaryota > Metazoa > Chordata > Actinopteri > Cypriniformes > Nemacheilidae > Triplophysa > Triplophysa yarkandensis. The sequence goes on from CM065674.1 coordinate 7,685,337, forward strand.
TCACCTTGTACACAAACTGTTAGTAAAACTTAAGAGTAGAACTTAAAAATAAACTCTTAACTTAATAGGAAGTTATTAATTGTGGCTGGTATTTAAAACATTAGGTTAAAATCCAACTTGATATAGAACTCAACTTTGTTTTATATTTACAAAAAGAGAGAAAAATTAGGTATTCAAGTTCTGCTGTCTGTGTGTTGGTTTAGGGTGCAGGCCATCTTCCCTACACCGGACCCTGCTGCTTTAAGGGACCGCCGAATGGAAAATTTAGTAGCATATGCACGGAAAGTGGAAGGAGATATGTACGAGTCTGCTAATAGCAGGGTAAGCGCTTGAAACATTTGATTGGACCAATAAGATTTCACTTAAGGTTGGGCTACTTGATGACCCAAAAATTTTAACCAACCATGTTTGTTTGAAACTTTGATCTAATTTGGACCTAATGTTAAATGTTTTAGCAGGCCTTATGTTTGACAGCTTTGTGAGTTAAATAAATGAACAACGCTCTGTGCTTGTGTTGTATAGGATGAGTACTATCACTTCCTGGCTGAGAAGATCTATAAGATCCAGAAAGAGCTGGAGGAGAAAAGAAGGTCACGATTACAGAAACAGAGTTTTAACCAGACGCCCATTGCTGCAGCGGGGCAACAACCACAGGCCCTCAACCAGCCCAATGTCATGGGACCTCGGCCACAGAGTGAGTTACTAACAAAATATACGTAAAATACAACAAGGATACAACACAAACTCAACTTTTCATCCTCTTTTCAGATGGACCTTTGCCTATTCCCAATGTGCCAAACCAGATCATGAATCGCATGCAGGTGTCACAAGGTACTTGATAAATTGGAGAATATGGGACTCATGGGAATCCTAATATGGGTGTCTTTGTGTGTGTTCATTTTATGTGGTGTGTTTCCTACAGGGTTGAATCCATTCAATGCATTGCCCAACGTGCCGATGTCTAAGGCTCCCATGGCAACCCGTGCTGCTTCTCCAATAAATCATCCTCAACAGATCAACATGAACCAAGCCCCAACGGTTGGTCTAAAGTCCTCCCCTTTGTTGCCTCACTAAAATTTTTCCTTTAACTGTTGAATTTACTATACATATCTCACTAAACCACAGATGAATATGTCACCCACGCGAATGCCTCAGACGCAAGGCATGCTGGGAACACACAGCGGGAACATGGTGGCGTCGACCAATCAGACACAGTTTCCCTCAAACACAAACGCCATGAACATGGGCCAGCCTAACTCACAGCCCACTGTTTCACAGGTAAGTACTTTGGTCAGTGCTCATTTGGCACATACCACCCTAGCGTGATCTCACTTGGCATGACAACTTCCCCTCTTAACCCGGTTTTGTTCCATGCTTATGTGCGTCCTGTACCCTTCCCCAGCAGAACGCTAACCTACCCCTGAATGCACTTGGCCCCTTGGGCCCCAAGCTAGGCTGCCCCGCACCCCCTCAGGCTACACTCCGTGCCACGCCGCCCCCCAACGCGACGGTTAGCACCACTAATCTCCCAGCAGCACTGCAGTCCAATCGGGCATCAACACCCACCCCTGCTCAGGGAACCCCGCCTCAAATGCCGTGCCATGCAGAGCTTGCTCAGCAGCACCCTGGAACACCGGTGAGAACCAGCAGCTCTATCTGTGTCTTCCGTTACCTGTTCTCTTTGAAAAAGTATGAAATATTAATCTCTGCAAGTCTTTTGAAGACTTTTAAATTGAATACTTTATTTTTATTAGAGCGGTGATAACCGTGTATCCACCCCAGCATCAGCAGCCAGCACCGACCTGCACTCCCAACATCCTGTGCCTGATGTGCCTCTCAGCGAAATGAAAACAGAGGAGCAGGATTTCGACATTGGCATCAAAACAGAGCCCAAGACAGAGGTGAGAGTCACCTGATCAAATTTAAGACATGTTTTTATTTTTGACACTACTGTAATCTAATAAACAATATAGTTTTGCGATACAGTCTTGGCAGAATTTTCGATTACATGATCTTCCTATTTTTTTGTAGGCTGAGGATGACGTAGGCTCCATGTTGGTCAAGAAGGAGGAGCAACAGGGCTCGGAGGCCAAGCAGGAGCCGATGGAAACAGAAGATAAGAAGTCTGACATTAAGGCAGAGACTAAAGAGGAAGATGAAAGCAGGACAAACGGCACAACGTCCTCTTCACCGTCACAGTCTCGGCGGAAAAGTATGATGAAATTATTAACATACCACCTCAACCTACACAAGTCATTCCTTAATTTTTAGTTGAATGTTGACTGTTTCTATATATCTACAACAGTCTTTAAGCCTGAAGAGCTGCGGCAAGCATTGATGCCTACTCTTGAGTCGCTTTACAGACAGGATCCAGAGTCTTTACCCTTCCGGCAGCCGGTGGATCCCATTCTTCTTGGCATCCCGGTGAGTCCAACCCATTGAACCTCATACATTATCAAATACTCTGGACTGTATTGTGTGAATGCAATATCCTAAATATATTCCTTAATTGTTATTTTGTCATTTGCCTTCAGGACTACTTTGATATAGTGAAGAACCCGATAGACCTATCAACTATCAAACGAAAGCTGGACACGGGTCAGTACCAGGAGCCTTGGCAGTACGTGGATGACGTTTGGCTGATGTTCAACAATGCTTGGCTATACAACAGGAAGACGTCACGTGTGTACAAATACTGCTCCAAACTGGCCGAGGTGTTTGAGCAGGAGATAGACCCTGTCATGCAGGGCCTCGGTTACTGTTGCGGAAGGAAGGTGAGGTCTAGAATCAATGTAAAAGAGTTCAATATGGTTGCTGCAAAAGGCTAATGCAACATCTTTCTTTTCTACCACAGTATGAGTTTTCTCCTCAGACATTGTGCTGTTATGGCAAGCAACTTTGTACAATACCCCGAGACGGCACTTATTACAGCTATCAAAACAGGTAAGATCCACTATCTGTTTCCCTTAGTTACTTTAAAAAAATCACATTGGTAATTTAAACAGCTGTAGGAAACATTTATGAGGACGTGCTCTAAATAATGCAATTTGGTTTTAGTCATGTGGTTTGCTATGGGGTGGTTACTGAAGTTGACAAGTCAGATATTGGCAGTAACTATCCTTTTAGTTGTATGTACACTAAGTAACACCTTCCTCACGGTTACTCCGCTCAAAGTCTCTAGACAGTCGTAACAATTGAACAGACACAAAAGGTGTTTTTCTACCACATGCCTGGGTATATACAACAGGTTCCTTTGCACCCCCTACAGTATAAATGATGAAACTGTAGTTGTCACATAAGCTGGTTGGCAAACAGACACACCTGCTCTCACCCATAGTCTCGCATCCACTTGGCTGGATGCATTCGCTTGCTTTGGTCTTGTTAGCATTTAGAATTTCTCTGTATTTTCGATTATAAACATCCTGCCCTTTTTCTAACTGAGATGCGTTTTTTCAGGAAAAGGCCTGACTCATCCAATCGAAAATTCTGCATTTCTTCAAATATGTTAAATGCATCTCATGAACATGATGATTTAAAAATTTCTTGCAATGAAGCATATTTGAGAGTTGTTAAATGCTGACGCAAGTCAAGAGAAAGAACCTTGAAGCCGTATTGTTCACCTGCTGTGTGAATCTCTTTAGCAGGAGTTAGGCATGACTCATGTGTTTGTGTCCGCACAGGTATCATTTCTGCGAGAAGTGCTTCAATGAGATTCAGGGAGATAGCGTGACGCTAGGAGACGATCCGGCTCAGTCGCAGACGTAAGTAATCGTTTGCTTTCCATTTGACACTTAGGTTGAAGCTTGGTTACAGAGCTTTTATAGCTTACTGTAGCACTTAAAGATATATATTGCTCTTCATAGACTCAATTTAAATAGAGCATTATTTTTTTTCTCGTCAAATGTTATCTCGATTATGGCTCACTTGATGTCTTTTTGACATTGGATGTTTATTGTGTGCAGTATGATCTCCAAAGACCAGTTTGAAAGGAAGAAGAACGACACGTTAGATCCTGAGCCGTAAGTAAACTTATTTCTTGGATGTGAACATCATTTCCCAGAATTCCATCAATACTGACCTATCAAGTAGCACATTCTTAAAGTAGGGCCATGTTACCTCATGCAGAATTCACACACCATATGGTTTCTGCTCGGTGGCACCCCCAGCTGTGGGTGGCATAAAGGCATAGCCATTACACTACTCATGACATATTACCAGATTGCCTAATCAGATGTAAACTCGACATTAAATATATCACCAAAATCGAAGACTATAAATCGGCACCTCCTACCAAGGCGCACTTGCATTGGTTTGCTTGCAAATGCGTACGTACAGGAGGAAAAGAAAGTGAATGATGAACTTTATTCTTGCAGTTTATCATTCAGACACTTGCTTAAATAATAATGTTGCCAGGAAACTCACAAAGGTTTTGACTAAACTCTTTTATTACTCCTCCCAGGTATGTTGAATGTAAAGATTGTGGGCGGAAGATGCATCAGATATGTGTCCTGCATTATGAAGTTATCTGGCCTTCAGGGTAAGTTTGACAGGACTTTGAAGTCTTTCGGATCTATTGTGAATAGAATATTGAGGAATAATGACTTATTGTGTTTGCAGTTTCATTTGTGATAATTGCTTAAAAAAGAGTGCGAAGACAAGAAAAGAGAACAAGTTTTCAGCGAAAAGTAAGTCGACTGTTTTCGTATCATCCCATGAATATGATGGATTACAAATATTGTGCTTAACATTCTCTTTCTTTAATTCAGGGTTGCAGTCGACGAGGTTGGGTGCGTACATAGAGGATCGAGTGAACAAGTATCTGAAAAGGCAGAATCATCCGGAAGCTGGAGAAGTGTTTGTGCGAGTGGTAGCCAGTTCGGACAAAACAGTGGAGGTCAAACCTGGCATGAAGGCCAGGTAAACAAAATCCTCATCCTTGCTTGTTATGTTTCAGAAAAATGGTCGTGCAGTATCTGGTCAACTTGAATATGCTTTTAGAATTTAACAGACCATTTCATTTCGTTTCAGGTTTGTAGACACAGGAGAGATGCCCGAGAGCTTCCCCTACAGAACCAAAGCACTTTTTGCCTTTGAGGAGATTGACGGAGTGGATGTATGTTTTTTCGGCATGCACGTGCAAGAGTACGGATCTGAATGCGTTTTCCCCAACACCAGGTAAATGCAGGGAAACTGATGTTAAAACAAAAGCTGGTTGGTTCCAGTATTCAGTGGGGTTAATATCTGTTTCTGTATTTTTCTGTAGACGGGTATACATATCGTACCTCGATAGTATTCACTTCTTCAAACCTCGCTTGCTGAGAACAGCAGTCTATCATGAAATCCTAATTGGCTATTTGGAATACGTCAAAAAGCTTGGGTAAGTTTTTCAACACAACTTGTCTTTAAATAATTGCCTTATTAACGTCTATTCTGCAATACATATAACTAAATGATTCCAACACAGATATGTTACGGCTCACATCTGGGCGTGTCCGCCTAGTGAAGGTGATGACTATATCTTCCATTGTCACCCTGCCGATCAAAAGATACCTAAACCCAAGCGCCTGCAGGAGTGGTACCGCAAAATGCTAGACAAAGCCTATGCTGAGCGAATACTCCATGACTACAAGGTACAACGACATGATCAGTTTCCTTAAAAAAACTGATTTCCTCTTGTTTTATTTGCTGAAACGTGTGTAATGATATTGTATCTGGGAACTCTAAACTTGTCTATGAATACCTGCAATTGTTTCCTCCATAATAAAAGCTAAAACCCTGAAATAAATGTGTTTCTGTTTGATAGGACATCTTCAAGCAAGCCACAGAGGACCGTTTGACAAGCGCAAATGAGCTTCCGTATTTCGAGGGGGACTTTTGGCCTAATGTGCTGGAGGAAAGCATAAAGGAGTTGGAACAAGAGGAAGAGGAAAGAAAGAAAGAGGAGAACACAGCAGCATGCGAAACTCCTGAGGTGAGAAACCATATTGTCTTTTTAAACATAAGGATAGACTTGAGAAGATTCCTTTTTTTAAAGTTGCTTTATCTCCGGCTTGAATATTGGTTTATTTTGTTCTGGGAACCCTCCTCTTAACACTTTTTTCATTATTTTCTATAGGGTACACCAGGGGACAGCAAGAACGCAAAGAAAAAGAATAATAAGAAAACGAATAAAAATAAAAGCAGCCTCAGTCGAGCCAACAAGAAGAAGCCGGGGATGCCCAATGTAGCCAATGACCTCTCTCAGAAACTTTATGCCACCATGGAGAAACACAAAGAGGTCTGATATATAATTTTTGGTGCATTAGCCATGTGGATTGTTTAATACATAATATATAAAAAGCAAAAAACCATACTTGATATTCAAGCAGTGCATGCAGAGTATTTACTACTCCTCTGTTTAGGTTTTTTTAACCTTTTACATAAGTTCCCACTTGTGGATAAACAATATCAAATAAGGATTTGAATTCATCCCTTAACCGTTCCAACCTGTTTCTTCAGGTTTTTTTTGTAATTCATCTACACTCTGGGCCCATGGTCAACACACTACCACCCATTATTGACTCTGACCCCATGCTTACCTGTGATCTAATGGATGGACGAGATGCCTTCCTGACTTTAGCACGGGACAAACACTGGGAGTTCAGCTCCCTCCGGCGCTGCAAGTGGAGCACCATGTGCATGCTGGTGGAATTGCACAACCAGGGCCAGGACCGTTTCGTGTACACCTGTAATGAATGTAAACACCATGTTGAGACACGCTGGCACTGCACTGTCTGCGAGGTAAGAGTCAGAAGTAGTTGATTTTGTAGCGTTTTCTACATCAGATGACATAGACCTGTACTTGGTAGTGTTAAGTTTCTTTGCAAAACATTTGTTAGTGAAGCATGCCAAAACTGTCTTATTATGTGTTGCTCTTTCATTATCCTAACAATGTGTCCTCGTTTTCCTCAGGACTTTGACTTGTGCATTAGCTGCTACAACACTAAGGGTCATGAGCACCAGATGGTTAAGTGGGGTCTGGGTCTGGACGACGACAGCAACAGCCAAAGTGGCGAAGCCTCCAAGAGTCCTCAGGAGAGTCGCCGTCTGAGCATCCAGCGCTGCATCCAGTCTTTGGTGCATGCCTGCCAATGCCGCAATGCAAACTGCTCCCTTCCATCTTGCCAGAAGATGAAGAGAGTGGTGCAGCATACAAAGGGCTGCAAGCGCAAGACAAATGGAGGCTGTCCGGTGTGCAAGCAGCTTATTGCTCTCTGTTGCTACCACGCCAAGCACTGCCAGGAGAACAAGTGCCCCGTTCCTTTCTGCCTCAACATCAAGCACAAGTTGCGTCAGCAGCAGCTTCAGCATAGGCTGCAGCAGGCGCAGATGATGCGGAGACGCATGGCCACAATGCATTGCCGAGCCATGCCTCAGAGCCTTCCGTCTCCCCCTGCTTCCACAGCCCCCAGCACACCCACCTCCCATCAGCAACCCAACACCCCCCAAACCCCACAGCCACTATCCAGTCAGCCAGCAACACCTACTGCTGGCGTCATGTCCCCCGCCTATCCAAATGCACCCCGCAACGGACAGCCACCACCCCAAGCCTCGCAGGGAAAGCCTGGCCCACAAGCTTCCCCTCTTCACCAGCAGCAGTCTCCGCTTCCCCAACCTCCCCAACAGCAGCCTCTGCAACAACCTCCACAGCAGCAGGCTCCACCCCCAGCTGCGGTCAGAATAGCGCAGCACATAGAAATGGTCGCGCAGGCTCAACATAACCGTATGAACATGAATGGCCTTCCCATGAACCATCAGCAGCCACGAATGCCAGGCCCTATGCAGCCTCCTATGCAGGTGGTCGGGCCGCGTGGGCAGCAGGTCATGCAGCCCATGCTGCAAGGGCAGTGGGCTGGAGGCCCTCAGGGAGGTATGCAGGTAGCTCAGCAGCCAGTTGCTCCGCAGCAGGCCGCACAGGGGCAGACCATGCCCATGCAGAGACCCATGATGCCCCAGCAAGCAGCGCAGCAACGCATGATGGTGCCCACACAGGGCCAGCAACCTCGAGCGCCCCAGAGACCTGGATCCATCGCCCCCAATGCCTTGCAGGACCTGCTACGCACCCTAAAATCACCTAGCTCACCCCAGCAGCAACAGCAGGTTCTTAATATCCTCAAATCTAATCCACAACTTATGGCTGCTTTCATAAAACAAAGGACAGCAAAATACGCCAATCAGCCGCAGCAGCAACAACAACAGCAGCAAGGCATGCACGCAGCACAGCCTGCAATGCAGGGCATGGCGACCATGCAAGGAGTGCCACGGCCTGGCATGGCTCCTCAGCAGCAACAACAGCAGCAGCCCACTCCGCAAGGCATGCCAGCTCTCAATGCTCAGAATCAACTCATAAATCCTGCACACGCTAACAACCCGCAGCTACAGGAGCTCTATCGCCGGCAGCTTTTGCGACAGCAGCAGCAGGGAGTGATGCAGCAGGCACACAGCCAATTCCCGCAGGGGCAAGGCGCTGCAACCAATTACTCCCAACTTCGAATGCAGCAGCAACAGCAGTTGGCGATGCAGGGTGCCGGAGGACCCATGGGTCAGCTGTCTTCCATGGGCCAAATGGGTCAGGCTGGGTTGGTTATGGATGGCACACCCAACCTCCTGCATCAACGCATGCTTCAGCAACAGCAGCAACTTCCTCAACAGCAAGCTGTGCTTAAGCCTCCAATGAGCTCACCGGCGCAACCTAGTCCCATGAGCCCACAAGCTCACCTGCTTGCTGGCCAGCCACAGACCGCGCACCTGTCAGGTCAGCAATTGACTAACGCACTCAGCAGTCAGGTGTGCTCGCCCGCCCCCGTACAGTCACCGAGACCTCCATCCCAGCAACCCCCTCCACATTCCAGTCCTTCCCCGCAGGTTCAGCCGTCGCCACAGCACACAGGATCACCACGCCCGGGCCTGGCGAACCCAATTACTGGCTCAATGGAGCAGGGACACTTGGGCACACCAGAGCAGAGTGCCATGCTCCCACAGCTTAACACGCCCAATCACGGAGGGCTGCCCAGTGACTTAGGTTTGGTGGGAGATACGACGGGAGACACCTTGGAGAAATTTGTGGAGCGATTGTAGCGTTTCTCGTAAAATCGATTTTTGTACTGACATGTAAAGTTTGAAGAAATGTAAGAAAACCTTTTAAGTTGACACAGATGGGAAATGTTAATTTTTCCTAAAATTAAAGACTGATATTTCTTTCTTCAAGAGGGATATGAAAAAATGTTGTTAAAAAGAAATATAAATCACAAAGAATATATTTTTTTCTTCAGTTTAGACCCATGTGCGGTCGACGTTGTGTTTAAAAGATTTTGTTTTGCGTTTCGTTTTGGTGGAGCGGGTGCGGTTTCATGCCTTTTTTTTAAGACAATTTACAAAAGTTATATAATTCATACCTTTTCTTTTGTACCTTATCTAATTTGACAACGTTTTTCTGTTGTAGGACTGTAAAATAATTTGTCTGGGAATTTGGATCAGGGTTTCTCCACTCTGTCTGTCATACTTCCTGGGGATTGTATTCTCATGTTTTTTTTGCTCTTCTTTCCTCATTGTGAAGTTTTTATGAGGATATTTGTTTGTATCAATAGGAACTGTGCATACGCATGTATGCAGACACACACACCTGTTTCAATACTACGACCCCAAGAAGACATGTACACATCTCACTGGCTGAATACAGAGGTTCTGACTTGCAGATGTAGAAACTTGTCGCTTTTTGTCCTAATTTTGTCATACAGATATATAAATATAAAGAGAGAAAGAGATGGGGGAAGAAAGGAGTCCCTAAGCTGCGTGGGAGTGAATGGGTGACTGCTGGTTGAGAGCTTGTTGGAAGGCAGAATGAGTTGGGCTATTGACCCCCATTCCTCTCATATAAACTTGAACAGGGGCTCCTCTTTTTCCTTTAATGTAAATCATGCAAGTTATAAAGCAAAATACTATAAATTTAAGAAAGAGAGAATGGAATCACTGTATAAACTGGTTGAAAACAAACTTATTTCTTACTTATATACCATATTGTTAAAATAAACTGTGCAGCAGATCAAAACCATGTGTCTGTTCCTATGTCATAAAAAGATATATAAATAAATTATATTAAAAGTTATGTTTATAATACAAAACATGTATATGTGCACGGTTTGATTGTAAGTAATAAACTATATTTTAATATACAACATGATATCACGATAATTCAGTGCTTCGCACATTCATTGGCGTGATCAAAGTATTGCAAGAGAGAGTTGTCGCGGTGCTGTGATGTTATATAAAGAAAACATAACAGTGCTCAAATATGAATTAATGCTGGTGTATCTTTATATAATAAACATTTAAAAACAAAGAATTAAAATTAAAAATTATAAAGAATTTAAATCAGATGAAATATAATAAAACTGCAATTCTAATATTTCAAAATAATTGCAATTCAATTAACTTCATTAAAGTTAAAGTTTTTTTATTGTCAGAATAAACACAGAAAAGTTCAATGCCAGGGGACAGTATTTTAATTTTAAGAAAATATGCAATAATTAGTTACATAATCATGTATATACATTAACTGTTAAATAATAAAACACTTTTTTTCTATCTTACGGTAGACAGAAAAGAACGGCTTAGCTTTTGAAACTTGCATTTGTGCAAATTTTGCAAGATAAATAAATTTAACAAATAATATAATAATAAATTAAAAAGTCTTTAGGAAAGGAAGACAACCAAATAAAGCATCCTTGAAAAGAAATAATCCAAAATTATTCATTCCCCAAAAAATGGGACATGCAGGAACACAAAGGATCAATATTTGGAAACATTTGTTTAATATTTGTATTAATATTTGTCATTTTTTAACAGGGTGGAATAAGTGAAGTTATTTGTAAGAAAAAAACACCCTTAATTACTTAGTAGATATTTAGAAGAAAAGTCCACACTTTCTTCCATGGGATGCTTTCATATAAACCATTCCAATGAAAGTTTGAAATAACCGTAGAATCATTTTGATCCAATCAGAAGTGTTAGATGTTAATATCTTCCCAAACTTTATATTAAAAATGTGAATAATTGATAGAGAGGTTCTTGGAATTATCAGAATCCTTAAGGAGATTTAAGGCCCTTAGGGAAAAGCGTCCATTATTTTAACTCTGGATAATTGAAATTAATTTTATTTTTATTATAAATTAATTTACATTAATTATATAAATAACCATCAGACAATTGAGAATGAATTATAACCCAGTGTGATAAAAATAAAATGTTTTTATATAAAATAATAATAATTAATTATTAATAATAAAAAATTAATTCCTAATAAAATATATGTGTGGTCTAAAATGATGTTTAGAACTCAAATTCAATTTGTTTATAAAAGTTTGATAATTTAAGAAAAACCGCAAAGACGTTTCAACTCTTCCTACGTCATCACGTCCCTGACGTCACCGGAAGTCCACAGCGGCGGTTGCGGGGCAGCCATGAAGAAGTCTCTGCACGACTCTTACAACAAGCTCGTCTTTTCGTAATATAAAACATTTGTTAATAAATATAAAACACGTATAATAACGTGTTCCAATGTTTATATATAACAATATAACGGATATGTAACAAGAATGCTAATGTAAACAAACACAAGTGTTTTGCTAACTCCAAACCCATCTCATTCAGAGTCCTTGCATTCGTGACAGGTCATGTGTGTGTTTGATAAATCATGGATGACTCAGATTTGGACTTTACAGATCTGTGTTCTCGTCTCCTGAAACGAGTTAGAAGAAAAGGAGGAGATGAGAAGAAGTCTGGAGTCAGGGATGAAGAGCCATCACCTCCACGTGGAAACCCTCCAAAGAGGAGAAAGAAGTGTAAGGATGTCCAGTCTGAAGTCAAGAGTAATCCCAATAATGGGATTGAGATGGTGACCCATCCAGGTGATGTCTCCAAACCCGCCCCAGCCGTGCCAGGACCCGTCAGTGCCAAGGATGTGGTGATCCGGCGAATGCAGCAGTTCAAGAGAGCCGGTCCGGAGAAACTCCTTCGCCCAGACACCGACCGGCCCCCGAGCGCACGATCGGGTGAACCCAGTGCTGCTGAGGTCCTTCGCGGAGGTATGACATGAAAACAAGTCATTGCGTTCAATGCAAAGTGTGTTCAATGTGTCTTGTGTCACAGGGGACGTGAGCGGCGATGAAGTTCTGGCCCTTCAGCTTCAGGAAGAGATGGATCGGGAGTCTCGGCCGGTGGCGGATGACGGATTGTTCTTCTGTCAGCTGTGTCGGAAGGATCTGTCTGCCGTGAGTCCGCAGCTACGCACGCAACACATTAACAGGTGCACAACTCGGTATTTCATGTGTTGTGATGAGTCTGAGCGGTCGCTGACCCGTGTTCTTTTCTTTCCTGCTGTGTAGGTGCTTGGATGCGGGTGAGGTCGGCACTCCATCCACATCACATTCCGGCACGCACGTCCCAGAATGCCCCGTATGTGGAAAGAGGTTTAAGTCGGAGAAGGGTCGGACTGTTCACCTGAAGCGATGCTCGACCAGTATGGGTGTGCCGCCCAATGATCTGCTCCAGGCTTTGCGGAGGCAGGCTTCTGAGACCAACACGGACCAAACGTGAGTATAATATCGAGCTGTTTGCGCTGCCACTGTTGGATTCTCTTGAATTCTTGGTTTGATGGTTTCAAATAGGATTTCTTAAACACTCACATTGACAGTTTTTTTTCATGCATGACATGTTTAATGCATGTACGTGAAGGATTTTATGGTATTCTTTTTATTCTGTAATCTATGTCTGAACTTTATTTGTTTCTGCATCCCACATGCAATGTCATGTTTAATACATTTACATTTACATTTAGTCATTTAGCAGACGCTTTTATCCAAAGCGACTTACAATAGTCGAGGAGACAATGAAGCGGTAAATAGCCGATACAACAATAGGTGAACAAGTGCTACAACAATGCTACCAAGTTACACAGAGAGAGATGTTACAAAAGTATTTTTTTTTTTTTTGATAGAGTGAGTAGTTAGAAAAGTAGTGAGTTATTGAGTTAGGTGTAGCCGGAAAAGATGAGTTTTTAGGAGTTTTTTGAAGATAGAGACCGAGTCTGACAAGCGTGAAGCCAGAGGCAGATCGTTCCACCATCGAGAAACTGAAGCAGAGAACGTTCGAGAGAGAGATTTCTTACCCTTTTGAGCTGGTACCACAAGTCTCAGCTCATTTGTGGAGCGCAATGTACGTTAACACATTTGATAACATTTTAACTTTTTTTAAGAAAAAGGAGCCTTCGAAATCGTAGTTCCATGATTTCTGAGGAATTTTCTTTAACATATGATTAGTATTAGTATTAGTTATATATAAAAAGACATGGATTTTTATATAATGTTCAAAACAAAAATGTGCCATGTAATATTTGAAACAAGTAAAACTATCTTTATCGGTAATAAGAATAATCATAGTTAATAAGTAAATAAAGAGAATATTAGATAATAGAAAAATTGAAAATAATCTGTGAAAAGTTGTGGTAGAAGTGTTTCTTCAAACAAAATCAAACGTAAGTAAATATCTTTGTTTGACAAACCGTGAGGCATTACAGCAGTGTAATTTAATGTACATATCAAATATAATGTAAATCTTAACTGCCTTTATGTTTCATTGGTTACCTGAGAATTACCCAAGTATATCACAGTGTGATAATACAACATGATTTAGCACCATCAGGTTTAACATGTACAGATTTTCTGCCAGCCGACAAACAGGTGACACAAAGAAAAGGAATGGTGCGCCTGCTAAGAAGAAATCCAGAAGAAAACATCAGCCATTAGACGAGGACACAATGGTAGCGCTGGCTCTGTCTCGCTCTTTAATTGAGCAGGAGAGAGAAAAAGAACGAGAGATTGAGGAGGAGAGAGAATTACAGGCTCAGCTCTTGAGTCTTCCGGCAACTGTGGCTCCTGTTTTACAATGGAAACCTGCAGCAGGTTAGAGATTTCACAAGGAGTGTGGCAAAAGATTACACAAGTGATAAAACGTTTAGATTTACAGTTGCATCTTCACTAAAAGACACATCTCTCCTACTCTCTTTCAGGTAAGGGTCGTGGGAAGAGGAAAAAGGGAGCTTCTCCTGTGCAGCCGCCCCTGCTTGTCATCCAGGACCCCCAGACAGCACTGAATCGTCTACAGGAGCGTGTTTCCTCTCTTTTACTCCGTTCTAGATCTCCTTCTCCTCTTACACCCACCTTCATGCCATCATCCCTCCCGGCCAGTTCTCAAGCTCCCCTCTGGCTCAAAAGTGCTCTTCACGGAGGGGGACCAGACTCGGTTTCAGAGTTCTACACATCTGAACTTAGCGACTTTATACAGCCATTGATCGCACCAGAGGTAAAACATCTGCTACCACACGACTTTATTGTTGATGTATTTAATATACATTATATATAGCATATATATACAAAATACATTACAAATCTAATATATTACTTTGCATTAACTTTGCTTTAAGCATTACTTGGTATCTTTCTTACACTCAAAATCAGAAATGTAACGTAAAGCTCATATTGTCTTATAAATTTTTGTTCATCAAGAAGGAAAAACTCAAGAACCTTGAAGTAACTCCAACAAAGAAACCTCCTGCAGCGACCACAGAAACTGCCCTGGAGGAATGTCCGGATCAAATCCCAGCACACCACCGGTCGAACCCGTCTCCTCTCTCCCCCTGTACGGACACACCAGGCACCCAAGCTCTGGAGGACCTGATGGAGCTGGCAGAGGAAGGCATGACACTCACTCAGTATGGGTACACCCCGAACACACCTAGAGGTGAAATGTTGCTTCCCCTTTATGGAATTGCAAACAGTATGCAAATGTCTCACAATAGAGGCTTACTGTATGCTGACAAAAAAGTTTACTAATAGATCATATTTATTACACTTCCTTGACTGTAAAAATCATTAGATGAAGACGAAGCTGTGAATGAACTTCCTTCAAGTGGTTTTGTTCCAGAGACAAACAAGACCCTCAAGACAGCATCAGTAAGTATTCGTATACAATTTGTCCACTTATCTCTAGATTTTGACTGTCAAATATTATTGAAGCATTTTATGTATTTATCCATGTGTTGATTTTGCAGGTGTCTGTTTCAAAGCTCAGGTCAGATCTGAGCAGTATGGTGAACAACCCTCAGCTGAGCGATGTGCAGTTACAGGTGGACAGTGGAGATGTCTTTTTTTCTCACTCCTTCATGCTGTACACCCGATGCCCTCTGCTGGTCAACATGGTTAGTGATCGCTGCCTTGATAAAACAAGTGTTAACATCAGGTTTAAGCCGACAAAAACACTATTTTTGTGATCACTCGCATTTTAAAGTTATGGTGTTAATATTGCTGTGTTGTTGCATGTGCATGGGTTTTCAGGTTCATGACACTGGTTTTGGAGTTCAGGAGGAGGGAATGCCTGCTTCTAAGAGGGTGTTGTTGGGTGATGTACCTGGAGAGGCAGTACTGGCATTCCTGCAATACCTTTACACTGCTCAATGTCCCCTCACATGGTCATTGCTACCTCATGTACGACAGCTTGCAGATAAGTTAGTATCAAGTATAATCAATTGTGCGTTAGTTGTGGTCTGTTGGTTAGTGAGTTGGACTGGTAACTAGAAGGTTGCTGGTTCGTTCTGAGTCCCCGCAGGCAATGAATTGGTAACCGTTCCTATCATATTAGGCTTGGTAACCTTTCATCAAATGTAAGAACTTAGTTTGTCTTAAAACAAATTTTATTTTTTATAGTTATAAATTCAAATATTACAACTTAATTTTTGAGCAACGAATCGCAATGTGTGTTTGTCAGGTTTTCTCTGGATGAGCTGCAACAGCACTGTAAGGAATATTCTGAAAGCAACAACCCGAGAGGAGAATCCGATGACTTTCAGGAGCCTCATCTCAGAGAGCAAGAAGATCAGAACCTGGCAGAGACTAACTTCCTGGATCTCCTCCAGTCAATGTGGCAGCATGAGGACAGTGAAGAAGAGCTTGAATTTAAGGAAAATGCAGGAGAGGAGAGAGGCGTGGAAGAGGACGCAGAGAGAGTAGATGGAGAATTTAAGGAGGACAGGGTGGACGAAGAGGAGATGAATGAGATCTACGAGTTTGCTGCAACTCAGAGGAAAAGGGAGATAAAGATGGAAAACGCAACGGAGACTGAGGAAGAGGAAGGGGATGCAAAGCAATCCTATGAAAATGAAAAAAAGGATGGAGAGATTGAGAAAAGCGAGACCGAATCCGATTCGCAGAGTTCTGCAGCCAGTTTCCATAGTAACAAAGGTGTGGATGATACAGAAGCTGCCATAGTAACAAATCCTGCGGTGATCCATCAAAACCAAAATCCTGAAGTTTCTTTGCTTTTCGAATCAGGTCCGTCTGAAGATAAAAACCTAGATGTCAGTCTAGACAAGAGTTACAACCGTTTGTTCTCTCAGTCTGTGGGGGAATACACAGAACCTTCACCGACGCCAACATCCTGCCAACAACATTACAAGTCATCACACACACTCCAGCGAAACACACCTTTATTTAGTCCATCATGTGTCAGCGAGGTGATCGACCTGTCTATAAGCCCTCCGCTAAGCTCACTTGTATCAGGAGAATCTTCTTTTCCTGTTCCTGGTGTGTCTCCTGGGCCATATAAAGATGAAGACACAGGTCAGTCAGAGATCTCAGGTAGTAACAGAAACCCTCCATCTCCTCTAGAATCACCTAGCAAACAAGTGGAGCTTATCGTGCTTTCAGATTCAGGTGATGAAATGGATGTGGAACAGGAGAAAGATGGGGCTCCCTCTCCTTCCAAGTCTTGCTTAAAACTCTCTTTGGAGTCTTGTGAAGACAAACTTGGTACACGAGACAGTTTGATATCTACATCACAGAGAGACACTGACAAAGAGCTAAATGAATGCATTGATAACAAACCTATCATTTCTGACTCGTCAGAGCATCACAGCTCATGCACGGCAAACCAAAGCATATTTGACGGATCTGCAGAAGTTTCCTGGTTAATTCCGGCTACTCCCGTACCAATTGTACGCAATAGCTCCTCTCAGACTAGCGTGAGTATGCGTCGAACTCGGCTCTTCCCCAAGTCATCATCATCATCATCCTCCTCTTCTAGTGTTTTTGATGTCCCCAAGAACGATTGTGCTGGAGAAAAGCCAGAACTCTCCTCCAAACTTCAAGGCAACTGTCCACTCGATTCTGATCAGAGTCCCACCAAAGATCACTCTACGGGTTACCAGACGCCACTTCACCATCACAAACTGTCCCAGATCACATTGAAGCGATTTTCTGATGGATCCCACAGCAGGTTTAATAATGGACACTGGACCCAGAGTGTCCCGCAGCCCTCCAGTAGCACCCCACTACATTCAGACTCTTCCCTAAAACAAACCTTGTCCGTAGGTCAGCGAAAAGATTCCTTGCTGTCTCTGCAACTCAGTCAGTTTGACAGTTCACCAGCCCCTTGTAAAACACCAGAGAGGAAGAAATATTGTACTTCTCCTCAACATGTGTCCTACAATCTCCCAACAAATTCTCCACGTCATGATCATCCTGAAAGGTCAAGTGAAAACCAGGATGATGGTCTAGAGAAAATGGAAGTCGGAGATGAGGATCATAACCACAATGCTGAAGTGGTGATTGATGTCACAGACATCAACTCTCCCCAAGCTAGTTTTTGTGGAATGGATGAGCCTCCTATAGCATTTGATGACTCTTGGGATTTAAATGGAGGAGTGGGAAGCCAAAAGCCTTGCTTCAGTCTTAGACTTGACAGCAGTGAAGCTACAGTCAGTCCACCGTTAAATGAGAGTAGGAGACATGCTGCAAGTCAACACGCCACTTCTCCTGGAGCCGCAGCTTATATCAGAACTCCAGACCCATCCCCAGGTCCATTTTATCAAAGCTTACCTGATCCTGACATGTGGGATGACTGGGAGGAGATGGAGGAGGAACCACTTCCACTCTCTCAGAGATTAGCACCACCTTCTGTGAAGAGAGTCGCTGAACTTAAAACACCAGGTGTGAAAATAAGTCTGATTTATCAAATGAATGTTCTTATTTGTTTTGTCAATTTGACAGTGCGGCACTTAGGGTGGGTTTTACCAACAATATATAAATAAAGTAGAGATTTATTAACATTCAGTTTTTTTTAAATCTTGATGTAAAACATGGATTAACATCTATTTAGAATGTTTATCTCTTATTTCTTTCATCCAACATGATGAGTTAATTGGTGTTACAGAACATCAATTATGCTGAAGTCATTTAAAATAAAAATAAATACAGGAAATGTAACCTTTTTGACCTAATTAAACTTCTTTTAAAGTGGAAATATTGAGACGAAACAGAAATTTTTTACAAGTTAATGTAAAATAAATATGATTAATCTAATTATTTAAATATAAACTTGATGATTTACAAGAATTCAGGTGTTAAATAAACCTTGATTTAATCTTTTTATTATTCCGATATTTATAATAATTGTTTATTAAGTCTCTGATATTTAAATCATTAGTGTTATTTATATATTAGTGTTCATATAATTTTTATTTTTAATATTTATAATTAAATGAAATGATACACTTTTTACAGTGGCTTGTCGAAAAAGAAACACAGGACCTTTGGTGCCCATCACTCCAATGCCAGGCTACTCTGACATGGACACACCTGAGCTGAAAAACAGACTCAACAGGTGAGCTGTCTCACTTTCTATACAAATGTTTTCAGAATCTTTAGCCTTTTACATGTTTTAAACCATTGTTGATAAAATTGAGTACAATATAATTAGTTTAAAAGACCCGACCAACATAATATACAGCTGAGAATATATTTATCCGATACACTACAGACAAATGCAGTTGTGTTGGTCGCTAAAGGTTTTTAACGAAAGCATGAATATTTATCTCCAGGTTCGGTGTGCGTCCCTTGCCGAAGAAGCAGATGGTCTTAAAGCTGAAGGAGATACATCAGTACACACACCAGGTGCAGAGCTCTGAATCTGAAGAGGATACCTGTTCTCCCCGACACCCCATGTGTACCTCGAAATCCCAGCCTGTACAACCCTTTAAACAGCCTATAGCTCCCCCTGCTGCCTCTCCATCTAAAACACAACCTTGTGAGGAAGATGAGCTTTTATCAGCCTCACAGAACTCTAGCTCATCCACTGCAGAGTCAGACAGGTACGACCTCTCAGTATGAAGCACACAATTCAACACTAAATGTAAGACGATGCATATGTTGACATATCAAATGTTTTCCATTCCAGGTCAAATCCGGAGCTATGCGTGTCTGAAGACGACGAGTCAGACAGTGAAGGAATCACAGCATCTCAGGCTGTTGTGCGTGAGAAGGACAAACTTCTAGCAGTTCGGCGGTTTATCATGTCCGATCCGAAACTGTACGGACGGGTGCTGCAGTACCAGCCTCTTCCATTGGCAGAGCTGCGGGCCAGCTTGAAGGCAGCGGGTATCAGGTTAGGTGCTGCCAAACTCCTAGATTTTTTGGACTCCCAGTGTATAACTTTCAGTACGGCCAAACAGGGTCCAAAAACCTCAAGGCGTAAACAAAGACGTAAAGCTGATCCTAGTGGACCTGGAAATGCAGCTGGAAGAGGGAGGAAAAAAACAGCAAAGCCTAGTGGAAGTGTGAACTTGGTGTGAGAAATAATGGAATAGTTGAATGAATTTTTAGGTTTTCAACCCTAAAGTAATGTAAAAAATATGAAGTTCACTCAGGATATCAAAACTGCCTCTGAAAAGATTACAACATTTTTTTATTTGTTGATCGTATGATGTTATAAAATGAAAATATATTTGCGTTTGTTGAAATAGAATGTCTCGATGATGTAATTAAAATACATTTTTAAAACATTTCTTTAATATTCTGTGTAACTAAAAAGTGAAAGTTACCCCGTAAATTTTAATAGTGTGATCATTTACTTACTCTTCTATGAGTGTCTGCTGCAGAACACATAGGAAGATATTTCAAAGTATGTTGGCAGCTAAACAGTAGTTCATTCACCAACATTATTCAAAATATCTTCCTTTGTATTCTGCAAAGCAAAGTCATAAAGGATTAAAATGACAAGGCAAGTGAGAGACAGAATATGTGTTTAAAGCAATATTTTGGATGTGGTTTATAAGCTGTCTCAATTGAAAAAGCACAAGAACAGAAACACTTTCAAAAAGGTTCTATTTTTTGTTTGTTTTATAACATCACTTTTTTTGCAAAGATCTGTGAAGAAAAACAGACTCATCTCAGCGCACGACATTCTAACAAAGACAGAAAAACAGAAGTAAAATCTCTGATTATTTTCTGTTTGCATGAGGGAGTGAGCGAGTTGAGGTCCAGCCTTGCAGACAGAGTTCAAATGGAGAGGGTGCAGCATACGGCCCCTAAACCTCCTGACGGATGAATGTCAGCTTGTGAAGTGAGTCAGACTGCATCTGCCCTCCCTCAACCTGCTTCAGTCAAGACCAATCGGCCACATCTCCTCATGCCCCGTCATGCACCGGTCATGACAAGTTTGCGAGGAACCGCTGCGCCCACCACTCCTCAAGATCGATAGGCACAAAGTCTGAAAACAAAATGCTTGGGTCAATTGAGTGTAAATAAACAGGAGGAAAAACCCCTAAAAGGGGCACTTACTTTTCATGCCGGGGTTGGGGCTTCTCTCTGCGTACTGCACCGGTCCTTTCCTGCTCTCTGGCTGGGATCCTTCTCCGAGCTTTTGTTCAACTTCCTGCCAGGCTGAAAATAAAAAAATGTCAGTACAAACTAGATATTATCAATTACATGTGTGCATTTGGCAGACACTTTTATTATGTTGCATTATGCTATACATTAGTATTTTGGGATCAAATCCATGACCTTGGTTGCAAGCGCCATGATCTAACCAATGAGCTAAAGGAAAGTCAGTGTTGTGAGAGATTGTCATTTCGAAAAAAAAATTTCTATCAAAGATTTATTTCAATCCACTGACACCTTCGGTGCCCTACAGATGTTTTGTCTTTGCTGAAGGACCATTTATGTTTTCTATAGAGCAGTTTGTCCGTTTAGGGCTACTGTAGAAACATGTCGGTGAATTCCATGTAAGAAGACCCACAATGTATAAGAATAGAAATAACTCATTCCATATAACTCATGAAAATTCATTATGTAACATCTGCACACCTCTGAAAACATAGTATTGCATTTCTATAAATAGATGTTCTTAAAAGATTGACACAATAGACCTTTTAAAAGCTAAACGTTGTTTTAAACGCCCTTTATTTATAATGACCTCCTAAATACTGAACAAACCGGTTCAGGGTTGAGCCTCAAACATTTCAGTTGACTGTAAAGAAGGAAATTTAGGTAGCATTAAATCTGCTGAATGGCCTTACATTGTACCAAAGTACATGAAAACTGCCCTTGAGGGGCAGTTGCATCAGCCTGTGGAGGTGGAGTCTAGCCTGGAGACATACACCCTCCGTTCAAAGATAACAACTACCCTGTTTGACACAAAACTAGGACCAAAGTACAAATTTAACCTGGGTGAAATCAAGTGTGACACTAAAACCTAAATGGCTTTTTTTGGACATGTGAAAACACCAGATTGTGTCAGCCCTTGAATGCAGCTGCTCTCCCAAAGTTCAACAAGGTCATCTCAACTACAGTCAGGCTCAACCCTGACCCCTCTCAAGGCCTTAATGTTCAAGGTTAAACCTACACAAACTGAATAAACAACTCAAATAACTGGGTTCAGATGAAGCCCGGCTAAAAAAGATCTTATGTCGGATCTACTCACCCTCATAAACAAACCGAACATTCTCTTCGTGTGCCGGCGTGAATCCATCCGTTGGGCTGTCGGCTTTTGGAGAGGTTGATCTGTGGTAGCGCTTTCCGTTCAGCCGGTGAAATACAATCTTGGGTGCGGGGGACCTACAGAGAGAGTCATTAGATGATGGACACAATAACATGGTTAAATTTGTCATTTCTTCTTTTGAACAGGCAAGGAAAACGTGGACGTCTTATAAAACTTAGATAAATATAAGGAATTAATAATTGGGCAATTCTGTGGAAATGTCTACCTTACCATAAAATGTTCTAGGTTTTTAATACTTAAAACACAGATGTCAACAAGTGGGTGTTTGAATACCAATGTGAGGTCTTTATATTTTTTGAGAAATATTTATATTTTTTGTGTATGATTTGTCATGGTAAAGTTAGGGCTATTTTCTGGATTGTCACATCCATAACGCTACATTTTGGTCATTAACTGACACATAAATATTAAAATTATTTTATGGTATTTTATGTTCTCTAGAGAGCTATCCCTTTGCCACTTGTTGGACATTTTGGATTCTGGTTTGTGTATTCACATTTTATTCACATAAAATGAAGAAGTTTGTTGTCTCCAAAAAACGGTGTCTATTTTTGTCACGTCCATTAAGCAGATTTATTTACCCTTTTTAAAATAGAAAACTCATACATAGACTGAAATTTTTCTAATATTTAAACACGACCAACAAGTGTTTTGTATAATATAAAAAACTGATTCAATTTACCCGTTACAACTATATTACAAGAGCGTTTTTATGTCATGTCAATAATGCAAAATGTCACGTCCATAACACAGAATTTCACTTCCATAACCCAAAAAGTCACATCCATTACCCAAAAAGTCACTTCTATAGAGCAAATGTCACGTCCATAACACAGAATTTCACTTCCATAACCCAAAAAGTCACATCCATTACCCAAAAAGTCACTTCTATAGAGCAAATGTCACGTCCATAGCACAGAATTTTACTTCCATAACCCAAAAAGTCACATCCATAGCATGAAAAGTCGCGGTCATAACACGAAAAGTCATGTCCATAGAGCAAAATGTCACGTCCATAACCTGAAAAGTCACATCCATAATGCCAAATGTCAAGTCTATAATGCCAAATGTCACGTCCATTACCCAAAAAGTCACAACCATCACGCAAATTGTTTTATCAATGACGCAGAATGACACATGCATACTGCAAAATGTTACATGCATAACGCAAAACAACGTGTCCATAACCAATGACACACATGCATAGTGCAAAATGTCACATGCATAACGCAAAATGACACATGCATAACGCAAAATTGAACTTGCATAACGCAAAATGACACATGCATAACGCAAAATGTCACATGCACAACGCAAAATTGAACTTGCATTACGCAAAATGTCACATGCATTACGCAAAATTGAACTTGCATAACGCAAAATTGAACTTGCATAACGCAAAATTGAACTTGCATAACGCAAAATGACACGTGCATAACGCAAAATGTCACATGCATAACACAAAATTGAACTTGCATAACGCAAAATGTCACATGCATAACGCAAAATTGAACTTGCATAACGCAAAATGTCACATGCATAACGCAAAATGTCACATGCATAACGCAAAATTGAACTTGCATAACGCAAAATGTCACATGCATAACGCAAAATTGAACTTGCATAACGCAAAATGTCACATGCATAACGCAAAATGACACATGCATAACGCAAAATTGAACTTGCATAACGCAAAATTGAACTTGCATAACGCAAAATGTCACATGCATAACGCAAAATGTCACATGCACAACGAAGAAACGCCAATGTGCCGTGTCGCTTTTCGCTTTTGGTCATCTGGCCCTTTAAGACACCGCTTCCTTACACAACGTCGTTTCTATGGCGACAGCGACACGTTTCGAACCCCGACTTGACTCGCATGAAGCGGCGTGAACGCGCACGTGACGTCCTTGTGGCGGTCGCAAGGTCACGGCGTTCAAAAAAAACGTCAAAGTTGCGTAACACAAAGTTCGCTACTCACTCGGACGCGAGCCAGTGACTCTTCTTCTGTTTCGGCTCGTTTGCTTTGCTGTCGATCTGCTGCGTGGGCCCTGCAAAACAACACACACACGCGTCAACACACGCGTCGCGTTACGTCATCGCACGTCGCGTCCACGCGTGTACCTGTTCTGCGCTGTGTCACGAGTTTGCTGGGACCTCTTGTTATTGTGTACATCATGCGAGACACGTCCGGCGGTGGTCGGCACGAATGTGACGTCAGGAAACGTCACGCGATCCTATGACGCGGAGTCTGACGTCAGCTGGTTTCACGCGCGTAAGGTCACCGTGACCCTCATTCAGTCCGGACTGCGTCGCGTGGGGCTCTGCTTAAGAGCCAGACCTCCGGCACGCCAATCGCGTTCGTCCGTGACGTCACGACACGCCCCCCGACGCGGCGCCGGGGTCACCTTTCACCCGCTCACCTTGTGGACGTGGTTACGTCATCGGGCTGTGTGGACACCGCAAACGTGGATGAGCGCTGATCTGGAAACAGTTGTGCGTTTCTATGGTGTCAAGGAGGAAGAGCACGTGACGCACAATAGCCTTTACACAATCACGTTTATTTGCACACTTTTGAACCAAAGGTCTTCTGGACTGACCTCGGGTCAGGATGGACCTTGTGCTTTGAATACTTCTTACACAAAAGCATTTGAAACAAACAGCATCAAATTCCACAACCGATGACCCGAGCAACCCTTAAATGTGTAACAACTTTTGATAACTTGAATGAATTGTAATGCCCCTATAGCATCTTATAGCCACTGTAGGATCTTATAGCCACTGTAGGATCTTATAGCCACTGTAGGATCTTATAGCCACTGTAGGATCTTATAGCCACTGTAGGATCTTATAGCCACTGTAGGATCTTATAGCCACTGTAGGATCTTATAGCCACTGTAGGATCTTATAGCATCTATAGGATCTTATAGCAACTGTAGGATCTTATAGCCACTGTAGGATCTTATAGCCACTGTAGGATCTTATAGCATCTATGGGATCTTATAGCAACTGTAGGATCTTATAGCCACTGTAGGATCTTATAGCCACTGTAGGATCTTATAGCAACTACAGGATCTTATAGCCACTGTAGGATCTTATAGCAACTACAGGATCTTATAGCCACTGGAGGATCTTATAGCTACTATAGGATCTTATAGCAACCATTGGATCTTATAGCAACCGTAGCATCTTATAGCAACCATAGCATCTTATAGCAACCATAGAATTTTATAGCAACCATAGAATCTTATAGCCACTATAGCATCCTATAGCCACTAAAGGATCTTATAGCACCTATGGGATCTTATAGCCACTATATGATCTTATAGCCACTATAGGATCTTAAAGCAACTATAGAATCTTATAGCCACTATATGATCTTATAGCAACTATAGAATCTTATAGCAGCTATAAGATCTTTTAGCACGTATAAATGATGGGGTTCACCTGAGTGCTGTGTGCTTTACATTTAACACAATATTGATATTTGTATCACTCATCAATGAAAGCACCTTGTAAAATAACCCTTCATCATAAATCCCACATCCCTGCATGCTGCCTTAAATTCCCTTTAGTTGTGAATGTCACAGATCTATACTTGTCTGTACTATCTATACCAGCGGAAGGTCGTGGGTTCGAATAACAGGGCCAGCTGACAATGACTGCAGTGTCCTTGAGCAAGACATCTCACCCGTTTGATAGATGTCCCCTGCGTAATACTTGTAGGTCACTTTGGATAAAATGTTAATGATATTTGGACAGATAAAATGCCTAGAATATGACACATAGAGAAGTTTGGTGACCCGTACTCAGAATTCATGCTCAGCGTTTAGTGAATCCAAAGTGAACGGACACAGAGCAGTGAACACACACAAAGCTATGTTTTAACTAACACACAGCAGTGAACACACACCCCAACCATGAACACACACCAAACTTGAACACACACACACATACACACACACAGTAGTGAACTTACACACAGACCGTAGTGAACACACAAGCACAGTAGTGAACACACACAGAAGCCATGAATACACGCCAACCTTGAACACACACACAGTAGTGAACTTACACACACACACACACACACACACACACACACACACACACACACACACACACACACACACAGCAGTGAATAACACATACACACAGCCGTGACCACACACACAACAGTGAACACACACAGAGCAGTGAACAAACACAAAGTAGTAAACACACCAACTGTGAACACACACACACAGTTATGCATGTGATCCAGTAGTGAACACACACACAGCAGTGAACACACAGACGGAACAGTGGGCAGACATTTGTACTGCGGTGACCGGGGGAGCAGTTGGGGGTTCGGTGCCTTGCTCAAGGGCACATAATTCATGATATTATCCGCCTGAGTCTTTAACCCACAACCCTAGATTCAGACTGTTTAAACACTAGGCATTGACTTCCCCTTTATATAAGTTGACTTTTGAAAAACATTTAAAAAAATGTACATCTATGATATTTCGAAACCCTTGATTTACTTCAATATAATTCTCATTCATGCTATTTTGGGAATACTGTAAATGTACCGGTTTAAGTGTCTCATGACTGATATTCCGTTCAGGCACATTCACGCAGAAGAAACACAACATCTATTGCAAGACCTGAAAACTTGTATTTTCAATAATGAGGTTCACAGTCCTCTACGAGACTGTCAGTGATGTAGTTGATTTTTAGAAACTGCTGGTAATATTGTTTCTCCACCGCCGTGTTCACTGTCCAGCCCACCACCTCTACTCCTCGGTCGGTCCAGTACTTCACATAGTCCCTGAGAAAACCAAACACATGTGTGGGATCACTCAAACATGTAACACATAACAATACACACCCCAACACCAAAGATGGCGCCACCGATCTATTCTGTTTACCCTTGAAGGCATAACTTTTGACATTTGTAATGTTCTGTAAGAGTGGTCAAGTATAAAGACTGATACTTTGAGCTAGCATTTTAATAGAAAGTCAGAAGACTAAAATGCATCTGTTGCTTTTCTTCTGTGCACTTTTATTTTTGTATAGCAAAGATATTGAAAAAACATAAATACAAAGAAGCCTAGTAAAGTTATAGATCGTAGGAACTTAATAGCTTAAAAGCAACCCTTGTGTTAGTCTGTATTTCTGAAATTCTGACTTAAGAGCATGCATGCTTGTGCTGTTTTTCATTTCTCATTCATTTCTTACTTTTTCTTTATTGATTTGGTTATTAGTTTTAATCCCTACTATATTAGTATTCTGTCTTCATTGGTTTTCTTACTGTTATTTCCGCGTATACTTATTGTTGGATTTGTATTGTCCTTACTTATACATATGTTTCAATGGTCTCAATCTCCAGGTTCTTAATAACGTTCACATTGCTGTAAAGGTGTCGATTTTCAAACTGTGTTTTGGGTTAAAATGACTAGATTCATCATCTCAATGCTACAATGATTTTATTCTTTTTTAATAAAGTGCTCATTTGTAATACCTCACTTTGTCTCCTGCCTGGTGGTCTTCCCTTCATCTCTGTGTCTTCCCGATACTCTAAATTTGGATCTATGAGGTCTGTCGATATTTGAACCTATCTTCACGTTTCAAAATTGAGAAGTGCAATCTTACAAGATCTATCATTATGGTGTTGTCTGCAGGATGGAATGGCACCTAATCTGAAAAATCTGAGAGCCTGATGTGAGAAATCCTGTCCGTCAATCCTGCAAACACAGTGGGGGCTAAAAAGCAGTGGAACATAAGGAAGGTTCGAAAAAACGAAACCCTCCAGGTCTTCTCCTCCACAAACTGCTTAACACAACCAAAGTGAGTTGGATGTTTGTCATCTCCTTACAAAGATGTTAAAGATTCAAAAGTTTAATGTGCCCTGATTTAACCTTGGGAGTTAGAGAATGTATCAGGCATTTGTGATTTAACACTGTGTGTTAGAGAAGTGATTTAAGTGCAGTGATTTAATTTTATGATGGTTAGAGAATTTTTTAGATGTAACCGTGATTTAACTCATAATTGCTTATTATGAGAGAAAACTATAAGTAATACAGAGTTTAAACTACATAAAATCAAGGGAAATGTCAGATAAAACAAATGAAGTTTAAAACTATCAAACTTTTTAAAGGGTTTAAAATCAAAATTATTGCCTAGACTAACATCAAGCAGCTAAAAGATGATTTATTTTGGAATGTTGTTAACATTTGAAAAATATGGGCAAAAAAATATATTACATTTATAACCCTGTCTAAACTGAATAATGTAACAAATTGGAAGTTATATTAGACAATCATTACAGGAAAAGTTTTGGACTTGTTAAAAATCATACAGAACAGATGTGAAGGGTAACTCTGGCTGAATACAGAAAACCTGTAAACATTAGG
The DNA here is from genome assembly GCA_033220385.1 of Triplophysa yarkandensis. Classification (NCBI taxonomy): domain Eukaryota; kingdom Metazoa; phylum Chordata; class Actinopteri; order Cypriniformes; family Nemacheilidae; genus Triplophysa; species Triplophysa yarkandensis. Next base: position 7,713,659 of record CM065674.1, read on the forward strand.
ATAAAATGAAAATCAAATTAATAAGAATTTATGTGATACTGTCACAAAAATAGACACCGATGTGGATGAACTTAGAAAGAAGTTCTGTTTAAATAGAAGGTTTTAGTATGTGTTTTGAAGCCATGAGTAAGTTGCTTAAAGGTCAGAGTAAGTAGGGGAAGGTTACAGAAGGTGGGTGGCTCAGAAAAGCACAATCACAGAAGGACATTGAAATAAGTTTATATAGAAGGCAAACGAAAAGATGCCGGAAGGTCTTAAAGATTATACTAAACAACTAATGCACTTAAAAGCTAAGGAAGGCTAAGCAAGCTTAGGAATTATTGCAAAATTTATTTTATATATAACTGAGGAAGTGCAGATACGAACCATTAATAGAAAAACCTTGAGACAGTTTGAAACTACTTATTAAATTCTGATTCTGATTCAGTTGTTAACTGTGGATCATCTTTTCTGATCAATGAGTAAAGTAAGACTAGATATATCTTTATTAAATGTGAATTGGCAAGATATGCTTTTGTTTGGTGATGTCTGCCTGAGTTTGGAGCAGGTTTGGCAACAAACTGGTTTGCTCAGTACTGCGAGAGCGTATGGGTGGATCATTGTAAAATCCTTTAACGGCTTAGCAGATGAACACACATGTTGTGTTGTTTTGAGGTAAAGCCTCATATGAGAAATCTTTTGTTGACCCTGGCAGCTTAGGTTGCCACGGCATGAACGCCTGATGTTTCTTTCGCTTACGGTGTCTCTGCACATCACAGTAAATTATCCACGGAGAACTGGAGATATCTGGGAATAATACATTTCTTGCATTTCCATAGTTGAACCTATCTTTAGGATCGAACGATAAGAAGAGAAACCTAATCAGATCTATCAAAAGTGAGGTCAACCAAACCATTGAATGGCACTATAATTTTCTTTATGACCTTCATGACTATATAAGCTCCAACCCGTCATAGACTAATGTGATTGATCATAAGTTAAATTACCGGTTAACATTGTCAAAAAACAATGTAACAGATTTAATGATCTGTACTGTAACGTATTCCGTTTTTCTTACTCGGAGATGAAGTTTTTCTGGACCAGAATCGCAGAGACACCGCACAAGTTCCACAACAGATGATGATGGGCCCAGTCGAGGAGCACGTCCAGAACCTGCATCCAGTGGTGTTTCCATACGGATGAGAACCGCGGCGTCCAGTCGCCGAACCGACTGAGGCTCCATGGCCGATGGGTTAATGCAGTCACCACATCAGCATCGGCCTGCCTCATCTAAACAAAGATTCTTCATTCAAATTCCTTATCGCAAAACTAACATTGAACGCCATTAAATAAACGTGTTACCCTATAGATGACTTTGGGTTCAAATGAGCAGACAATACTCGTGTTGTAAAGGACGGGATATTTCCGAAACAGCTCCTTTAGGGCTGCAGCCGCCTATGGACAAAAGACAACATTGACACATTGATAAATTAAGACACAATGCATTTTATAAACCTTTTGCAATACCTCATCTGGATGACCTTTGACATCAAAGTAGATGATCAGCTTGCGTTTGATGCATTCTTCTACAGCCTCCTGCAGCGTTGGAATCTTCTCACCGCGGAAACGATCACTGTTGGTCATGCAACATAAACACCACATGTTGTGTTGTTTAAAATCAGGTTAATAAACATCATTCTGCTTTTTAATATAAAGCAAAGCTGTGTTTAGATTTATCACTCTAACCTGAATCTATGTTTCGCCGCAGCATCTAATTTGCGTAGTTCAGAGAAGAGGAGCTTGCTGAGTGGACCGGTTCCATTTGTGGTCCTGTCAACCGTATCATCATGCATCAGTATAGGTACACCATCGGCCGAAAACTCCAGATCCAGCTCCACACCTGTGGCTCCGTTCTCACTGGCCTTCACAAATTAGAGCCATTATGAAACCAACATTGTCTTCCCCATTGAATCATATGCAACAGATGAAATGTGGAAGTGTGGGTAGAGGATTTTATAAACTGGTGACGAAAAGAGCGGCATTGCGTTAATATTATGTAAAGTCAACAAATTTCACCAAAACATCATCATTGTAAAATACAGTACGTTCCGCTTATGATGCATTTCTCCCTTAGATTATTTATTTACGTTTCCTTGCTTTAACAAAACATCATAATAAAGATCATAATGAAAATATAAAAATAAATTAAATAAAATAATAGTAGGACAATTTCTGAAAATGTCAACCTTACCATGAAAGTATAACGTTTTACCAAAGGTTTTTACTTTACTTATATCACATATGTCAAGCTTTGGTGTTTCAGATCCCCATGTGAGGTCTCGTTTAACACTTTATAGTTATATTATTTTTTGTGCATGCTTTTCATAGTTATGTAAGTCAATTTTCAAGATTGTCACATCCATAACGCTTCTTTTCGCTCACAAACGGACACATGAGAATAAAGATAATAATTATGTTATATTCTATAAAGTCCTAACCCTTGGCCATTTGTTGGATATTTTTGATTCTTTTGATTCTACATTTTAATTCACAAACATTAAAGAAGTTTTCATCTTCCAAAAAACAGTGTCCTTTTTTTGTCACATCCGTAACTCAGGTTTATTTCCCATTTTTAAAATAGAAAACTTGCACATAGACTGATATTTCTCTAATGTTAAAACACTAACAACAAGTGTTTTAAATATACAAAAAGTTGGTGTAGTTTACAGCCAACAATTCTATAATAAGAGTGATTTATGTCACCTCCATAACGCTGGAATTGCACTGTAAATTATAAAAAACCCATGCAGATTTGTATTAATATATCCACATGAAAAGCTATATAAGATGAAAATGACATTAATAAAACAAGACAAATCATGGGAAAAGCAAAATTATGTCTAAAAAATGTCTTACCAAGGTAATATTATTATAATTCTATATTAAACAAGTTTTGACAGCTGCAAATTATTATTTTTATTACTTTTTTTAATACAATAATAGGAATGATATCATGCCAATAAAAATATGTTTTAGAAGGTTATAACAGCTGGAAGTTTTAATTTAACTGTTCTTTTATTCCCAAAATGTATTTTATTTTATTACTTTACATTGTTTTATTTTATTATTTAATTAAATTTTTATTTCATTCTATTTTATTTGATTTTATTATTAAATTGAATTTAATTCTATTTTGTTAAATTTTATTATTTTATTTTATTTTATAATTTTATATAATTTTATTCTATTTTATAATTTTATGTTATTTATTATTTAATTTAATTTAATTGTATTATTTAATTTAATTTTATTCTATTTTGTTTAATTTTATTATTTTACATTGTTTTATTTTATTATTTTATTATATTATTTTATTTTATAACTTTACAATATTTTATTTTATTATTTTATATTATTTATTATTTTATTTTATTCTATTCTATTTTATTATTTTATTTTATTATTTTATTTTATTATTTGATATTATTTACTATTTAATTTTATTTTATTTTATTTTGTTTTATTTTATTTTATTATATTATATTATTTTATAATTTTACACAATTTTATTATTTTAAATTATTTATTATTTAATTTTATTTAATTTTATTCTATGTAATTTTATTCTACTTTCCTTTCTTTTATTAATTTATTATATTATATTATTTTATTAAATAATTTTACATCATTTATTTTATTTTTTAATGTTATGTTATTTATTATTTAATTTTATTCTATTTTGTTTTATTTTATTATTATATTATATTATATTATTTTATAATTTTACATCATTTTTTTAATGGAATACTATTTATTATTTAATTTATTCTATTTTGTTTTATTTTATTATTATATAATATTATATTATATTATTTTATAATTTTACATCATTTTTTAATGGAATATTATTTATTATTTTATTTATTCTATTTTATTTTATTCTATTTTGTTTTATTTTATTATTATATTATATTATATTATTTTATAATTTTACATCATTTTTTTATGGAATATTATTTATTATTTAATTTATTCTATTTTATTTTATTCTATTTTGTTTTATTTTATTATTATATTATATTATATTATTTTATAATTTTACATCATTTTTTTAATGGAATATTATTTATTATTTAATTTATTCTATTTTATTTTATTCTATTTTGTTTAATTTTATTATTATATTATATTATATTATTTTATAATTTTACATCATTTTTTAATGGAATATTTTTTATTATTTAATTTATTCTATTTTATTCTATTCTATTTTGTTTTATTTTATTATTATATTATTTTATAATTTTACATCATTTTTTTATGGAATATTATTTATTATTTAATTTATTCTATTTTATTTTATTTTATTCTAATTTGTTTTATTTTATTATTATATTATATTATATTATTTTATAATTTTACATCATTTTTTTAATGGAATATTTTTTATTATTTAATTTATTCTATTTTATTTTATTCTATTTTGTTTTATTTTATTATTATATTATATTATATTATTTTATAATTTTACATCATTTTTTTAATGGAATATTTTTTATTATTTAATTTATTCTATTTTATTTTATTTTATTCTATTTTGTTTTATTTTATTATTATATTATATTATATTATAATTTTACATCATTTTTTTAATGGAAAACTATTTATTATTTAATTTATTCTATTCTATTTTGTTTTATTTTATTATTATATTATATTATTTTATTTTATAATTTTACATCATTTTTTAATGGAATATTATTTATTATTTAATTTATTCTATTTTATTCTAATTTGTTTTATTTTATTATTATATTATATTATATTATTTTATAATTTTACATCATTTTTTGTTGGAATATTATTTATTATTTAATTTATTCTATTTTATTCTATTTTGGTTTATTTTATTATTATATTATATTATATTATTTTATAATTTTACATCATTTTTTTATGGAATATTATTTATATTATTCTATTTTATTTTATTCTATTTTGTTTTATTTTATTATTATATTATATTATATTATTTTATAATTTTACATCATTTTTTATGGAATATTATTTATTATTTAATTTATTCTATTTTATTTTATTCTATTTTGTTTTATTTTATTATTATATTATATTATTTTATAATTTTACATCATTTTTTATGGAATAATATTTATTATTTAATTTATTCTATTTTATTTTATTCTATTTTGTTTTATTTTATTATTATATTATATTATTTTATAATTTTACATCATTTTTTATGGAATATTATTTATTATTTAATTTATTCTATTTTATTTTATTCAATTTTGTTTTATTTTATTATTATATTATATTATTTTATAATTTTACATCATTTTTTTATGTAATATTATTTATTATTTAATTTTATTATTTAATTTTATTTCAAGTACCACTCGTATGGAGGCGATGGTGTTCTCCGGAGCATCGTGTCCACCGCCCCGGTGCGCCACCGCAGACACGCCGCCCGGGGCGACTCTGGACCCGGCCCGCAGCACCTGTCCGGCCCGGCTGGACGGGACCGGGGGGAACCGAAACAACACCAGGAAGAGGAACAGCAGGCTCGTCAGAACCGTGGACCAAACGGCGCTTCTGGTTCCCAACAGAACCAGGACGAAGACCACCGAGAAGAGCGCGAGCCCATCTCCGATCTGAAGCATGACGAGAACACCGAACCAGAACCGGACTTCCCTATTGGTCCATGCATGACGTCACGGGTCTATGGGATCGGCGGAGGAATGCATATATTTAAAAAAATAAGCAATATTGCATAAAAGTCTTTAAGATTAATTATTAAAAATTAAATAGTGAGATGTGAGACCGTCGTGTGTGTGATGATGTCACTTTGGTCGATGTTAAATTAAATAGCGCGAGTTTTCTGTCTGACGGACCTGGGACTTTTATTTTGAAATTCTGTGGGTGGCGTCTAGTGATGGGCAGTCCGGATCTTTTTAAAGATTCGGTTCTTTTTAATGACTCGACTCTTTTTAATGAATCGGTTCTTTTTAATGATTCGGTTCTTTTACTCGGCTCTCTTAGCTTTTTACGTCACGTCCATAACGCTGGAAATGCCCAATAATTCAACAAAAATTCATGCAAATTTGTATTAATCTATCAACATGAAAAGGCTAGATAAGATAAAAATGACAACCGACCATATAAAAAAAAATCTTATGAAGAGATAAATTTACATTGATAAATGTCTTATCAAGGTAATATTATTTTAATAATAATTTTGTTGTATTCTTTTTATTTTGTGACTCATTTTTATCATTTATTTATTTATGGCAGTCAAATATTTATTTTGAAATTCTTTTTAAAGATTTTACTCTTTTGCTCGGTTCCTTAACTTTTTATGTCACGTCCTTAACGCAAAATGTCACATCCACAATGCAAATGTAACATCCATACACAAAATATCACATCCTTACGCAAAATGTCACGTCCATAATGCGAAATTTCATGTCCATAACGCAAAATGTCATGTCCATAACCCAATATGTCACGTACTTAACGAGAAATGTCACAACCACAACGCAAAATGTTACGTCCATACACAAAATGTCCCGTCCATATCGCAAAATGTCACGTCCATAACACAAAATGTCCCGTCCATAACGCAAAATGTGACGTCCATAGCGGAAAATGTCACGTCTACAATGTGAAATGTCCCGTCCATAACGCAAAATGTCACATCCATAACGCGAAATGTCACATCCATAACGCGAAATGTCACGTCCATAATGCGAAATGTCACATCCATAACGCGAAATGTCCCATCCATAACGCAGAATGTCACGTCCATAACGCAGAATGTCACGTCCATAACGCAAAATGTCACGTCCATAACGAGAAATGTCACGTCCATAACGCAAAATGTAGCGTCCATAATGCAAAATGTCATGTCCATAATGCAAAATGTCACGTCCATAACGAGAAATGTCACGTCCATAACGCAAAATGTAACGTCCATAATGCAAAATGTCATGTCCATAACGCAAAATGTCACGTCCATAACGAGAAATGTCCCATCCATAACGCAGAATGTCACGTCCATAACGCAGAATGTCACGTCCATAACGCAAAATGTCACGTCCATAACGAGAATGTCACGTCCATAACACAAAATGTAACGTCCATAATGCAAAATGTCATGTCCATAATGCAAAATGTCACATCTATAACGCGATATGTCATATCGATAACACAAAATGTGACGTCTATAATGGAAAATGTCACGTCTATAATGCGAAATGTCACATCCATAACGCAAAAAATCACGTCCACAACTCAAAATGTCACGTCCATAAAGCAAAATGTCATATCCATAATGCAAAATGTGACGTCTATAACGTGAAATGTCATATCCATACCGCAAAATGTAACGTCCATAATTGCCCAATAGTTCATCAAAAAAATTTATGCAGATTTGCATTAATCTATCAATTCCAAACATGAAGAGGAATATTGGATAAAAATGACACTAATAGAACAGACAACTGGCCTTATAACTATTCACGCAAAAAGCTAAATTTTCATAAAGAAATGTCTTACTAAGGTAATATAATTTAATGTTATACCGTTGGCAAGTTTTGTCAGCTGCAAATTAGTTTTGTTATATTCTTTTTATTATGTGATTTATTTTTATTGATTTATTTATGGCAGTCAAATGTGTAAATTTTATGTATTTTAAACTTCTTTTTGGCATTATGCATTATGTCTCGTGATGGCCAGTCCGGATCTTCTGGCTCGGCTCCCAAACGAAAAGCCAAATATTGTTTCCCAAATTAACAATTGTAAATGATTAGTGAATTATAAATTTTTTTAATAATTATTTTCATTTAAACACTTAATTTGATGAATTTTTAAGTCAGCAGTTAAAGATTTGAATCTTCACAGTGGGAGTCGACTCTTCTTGTTCTCTAAAAAGAATCGACTCTTCGCAAACGACTCATCGCTAAGAGCGTCACGGACAACACACTGAACGAGGTAGAAATGTCAAACTTTGAGCTCTTTAAAGTTTAAATTGCCATTTTTTCGCTTTTAAATCTACATAACCCATAATCAAACATGAAAACGATGAAAAAATAAAATAAAAACAAGCACAAATTTGTAGTCAACTGCCTCCACATTGTACAAGGCTGCACACTTCCATATAACTAATGTTGCCATGGTTACTCTCTTTTCAGATGATGTCATCACGGGTACTCCAGGTTGCCCGCTTTGCATCAATCGGGTGTCACCGGAAGTCACCCTACATGCCCACCCGCACAGTTCAGACCCAACCTGTCTCGTTGGGTTCTGATCCAGGGTCAGGGAAGTTCACCTTAATCTATGCATTTCCCCCTATAAAGGGCCTGCGGGCACTGTCGAGACTCAAACTGACCCAGACGGGCATTACCGTCACTCTGCTGCCCGCCGTCTACTATCTGTACCTGCAGGGCCAGGCTTCCGTGACCCTACTGACTTACACAACGGGCCTTACCGCCTTCGCCGGTGTCATGCTTTACTCCATAAGCCACTTTGTCAGGAGGGTGGTGGGCATGATGTACCTCGATTCGACACAGACCATCTTAAAGGTGTCGCACCTGACCTTCTGGGGCCACAGGAGGGACACGTACCTCCCCGTGTCCGATGTCATGACCTTGGGAGATGCCGGCGATACCGTCGGAGAACCCATTCTGCGCTTGAAGCGCTACAGCAGTTCGGACTCCATGTTCTTTTCCACCAGACTTGGACGGGTGGTGGATAGAGACGCTTTTGAGAAGGTCTTCGGGAGTTTGGAGTGACTGCTTGAGAGTTGACAAGTGTATTTTATGTGTGTTTGGAACACATCGTTTTCATATAGAAATTGAGTATTCTTGCCAAAGACAAGTATGGGATTTACAGGAAAATGGTCTTGGTGGGTTCCACGTCCATGTTTTGAAAATGTACTTCAATTTAAGATCCTTGTGAGAAATGTATAGAGAATAAAGGAGATACAGAATTTTTGTGTATTTTTTCAAGAGAAGGGAAATAGCAAAAGGAACAGAATCTGCTAGTGTTATGGATTTGGACGGTCCTGGGTTCTGTTTCTCGTCCGTCTGTATTTCTTTTATAGTAACAAAGAAAAAGATTAGAGACATGTCTTCCAAAAATCAAGACCTACATGGGTCACTTGTGGTCTGGTGGTTTGAGAGTTGGACTTGTAAGCGGAAGGTTCGAATCCCAGTGCCAAAACATCTAAACCCCATTTGCTCTGCAGTGATATATGTACAAATCAATAAATGTATATGAACAGTACGAGTAAATAATGAATGCATAATGAATTCCACTAAAATTACTTGTGTTCCGCAAAACACAAAAGTAGTTATTTTGAAGAAAGTCACCCATACAATTTTATTGTGTAGACACAAAACCAATGCAAGGTGCCAGTTACCATTTTTCAAAATACCTTCTTTTGTATTTTGCAGAAAAAGCTTACGTTAATGACCCAATTTTGTGTAATATCTGCCCAACTTGCGTCGCATTTTTAGAAATATTTCAAACTGGTTTTACAACCAAGTCACCCATTTGTCAACTGAAATAACACCTGCCCATGTTGGACCTTTCGTAACCACTGACGCATTCACATCCAAGAACATGATTATACATATTTAATACAGTGAAAGGATTTTTTGTACATCATATCAGTGTTTTATTTACATTTCTGAAAACAGGAAGTTCAACTGACAAAATAGTACATGTGCAACTGTTATGTGTGAGGCTAAACTTTATGTTGCTTGTTTTATTTTCAAATACTAGCCACAATCCAAAAACAATTTTAAAGTATTGAACTTCACAAATCCCAACTATTTCCTTTTTTTTAATTTGAGCAGCTCACTCATTTTACAGACTCAGTGGATGTCACTGCACTCCATTCACAAGGTCACAAAAATAAAGAACACTCTGAGGTCCTTCTTATTCTTTTTCTTCACTTCTGATTGGTTGCACTGATAAAGGCGATCACATTAGGTACCAGGCGGCCAATCCAGCGAGAGCAGCGACCCATGTGGCGAGCATCACCTTTACCGTGGACTGTTGAAGCAACATCTTGGTGTACTGACACACGTAGTTTGCGTTTCCGCTCATTGCTGAACAGACGGAAAGAAAAGCAATGAAGCAAAGAAACAAACAAAACAAACTATTTACATTTGTGACAAGACAACTTTCATACCCATTTGGGCTGCATAGTAAGGACATTTACTGATGTCTCCTCCCATGTGTCCATGTGCTGGGAACCCAATATCCTGCACTTCCTCTTTGATGTCTTTCCCAATCTCCTGAAGCTCCGTGAACACCTAGAAAATATTCCTTTTTCATTAACAGTGGTGTATATCGAGACAAATCAATAGTTTGAATCATCATCTTACCTCTAAATTAAATTTAAAAGCCAGGTTAGCCTCATCCAACAGCTTCTGTTTGGTCTCAGCATCCACTTCCAGTTCGTTCATCCGGCTGCGGTACAGCCTCTTGAAGGCCGTAGGATTGTGTATGCCCTCAAAATGATAAAACTGCGCTCCTTCGCCAGTCGATGGCAGTTTCAACGCCCGCTGTGCCACCTTCTTCAAAATCTGCCCTCCCGACAGATCCCCCATGTAGCGGGTCCAGGCGTGCGGCACCAGGAGAACGGGATCTTCGCGGCCCACTTCGTGAATACGGGCTACGTAGGGCCGGGTGGCCGTCGAACAGGTGATCTGGCTCTCCCAGTCTTCACCGTAGAGATACTCCAAATCCTTAGCCAAGGCGTCTCGCCTGTGCAGCTCAGAGGGGAAATACAGCGGGGCAAACATGGGGTGGTCCTTGTTCTTCTCTATCTCCTCCTCAATGGCGGAATATACGTAGTATAGGGCGGCTGTGCCAAGCTGTGGTTTACAAGATGTTAGCACAAGAGATGTAAGCTTAACTTTTTAGGAAAATCCCAAAATCACCTTGAAAAGTTCTCGTTTAATCCGACCCCTCAGGAAGTCCTTGACGAACGGCGAGTTCTCGGCTCGGTCGTGGGATTCTTTCGTCCCGGCGGCCAACACTTCGGACAGGTCATCAGGGCTAGAAAAAAGGATTTTAAAGACGCTCCAAATAATTTTGGCTTTCTATTACATCACATATGACATGTGCATATATAGGCACATGTTTTAGGATTCATTTTACTCTAAAAGCAAGCTTTATTCTTAAAAAGTGTTAATATTCTTTCTTTATTATACATTACCTAAGAATGTCGTCATCATTGTTTTGTTCTTCGTAAGCCATCATGTACTTCTGTTGTTTGTGTCCTGGGAAGTAACAAACTGTATGTGATGTCATCATATGCAAAACAGATCTGGGGTCAGTTATAACATTTGATCAAAAGTGTTAAATCTATGGTGTTTATTGTAGATTAAATGCTTCAATAAACAACATTTGCAGGTAATACAAACACATGTCATTTGTTTCAATGACATTTATGTTATAAACATGCAGTGACATTGACTTTCTCCTTGTGTCATTTCTAATATTATATATATCTACATATATATATTAATTTACTTATCTTTGAATTATGTTTTTAATGCATAGCTGTAAAAGAAGAGGTTTATTATTATTATTAATACTTGCTCTGTGATGTTTATGTCTGTAGCGTTGACTCAGTGGCTCACATCACGTGCTCTTGTTTACAAAACTCAACCGGAAGTACAATGACTTAAAAGTCATCTTCACTTTTTGGGTTTGTTTTTAACTATTGGAGGTTACATATGATTTATAATACATCTAGTATTTTGATTTTACATCAAAGAGAATTTTTTTCAGATCCACCCTTACAAAGTTGTTAAATCTATTAAAATTGCAAAACAAAAGAGCCTTGCTTGTATATTTTATTAATGAATAAAATACTGTATTAATGAAAATTATTAATAACAAAATTAAAGTTTGTTAGTATTTCAAATCAATTAAATTATATTAATATTCTATAATTACAAATATATTTTATTCTTCTTATTTTGTCAGTATTACAAACCGATTGCAATATGACCGTAAATTAGTTAATTTATATTAATATAATATAATAAGAAGTATATTTTATTCAAATTTTTTAGTATCACAAATCAATTTTAATATGACAGTAAATCAATTAAATCATAAGAATATCAAATTATTACAGGTATATTTTATTCTACTTATTTTGTTATTATTCCAAATCAATAACAAAATGACAGTAAATCAATTAAATTATTATAATATTATATAATTACAAGTATATTTTATTCTTCTTATTTTGTTAGTATTACAAATAAATTACAATATGACTGTAAATTAATTAAATTATATTAATATAATATATTTACAAATATATTTTATTCTACTTATTTTTTAGTATTACAAATCAATGACACTACGACCATAAATCAATTAAATTATATTAATATAATATAATTACAAATATATTTTTGTCTACTTTTTTAGTATCACAAATCAATTTTAATATGACAGTAAATCAATTAAATCATAAGAATATAAAATAATAACAGGTATATTTTATTCTACTTATTTTGTTAGTATTCCACACCAATAATAATACGACCGTAAATGAATTAAATTATATTAATATAATGTAATTACAAGTATATTTTATTCAAATTTTTTGTTGGTATTACAAATCAATTACAATATGACCGTAAATTAATTAAATTATATTAATATAATATAATTATAAGTATATTTTATTCTACTTTTTTAGTATTACAAATCAATTACAATATGACAGTAAATCATTTAAATCATATTAATATAAAATAAATACAAATATCTTTTATTATATATATTGTTTTTGAATTATATAGTTATATTGATTTAATTTTCATTTTATTATTTTTGTGAAATGTATTATATTAATGTGAAGTTGTTAAAAGAAAGGAGCATTATTACGTGTATATATACACAAGGCATTTATAGTGGATGCCTATTTATTCAATACAGCTATATCATTTTATTCTACAAAATATAGTTCACTTTGGGTCAAAGGAAAGGTATGAATATCTTGACATACACCTCCACTTTAATGGAATCATTCGGACATTTATCACATTTGTCAATGATTTGCAAAACAATGTCAGAAGGTATCTTTGCAATAAGTTCTGCCTTATCCTAAAATGTGGTTTGAAGTTCCCATGTCTTGGGACAAAAATCACCCGAAAGCATGAACGACAAACATCAGGAGGATTTCATTTGCCTCATATCAAACTTCACATTCATTGCCAAGAAAAGTTCAATGCAGTTCAGGAACATTGAGTATTAGAAATGAATGGATGTAAAAACTAAAATGCTAGGCCATATGTGACTATAGTTAAGCAAACCAAGTATATAGATACAGTAGATTCATAATATAAATCTAAGATGTTTTAAATCTGTTATACATGGCAGTTGTGTTAAGACGATCTTAATTTGTCCTCTGGCAACACAACACGCTATTGCAACACAAGTGTAAAACACACATTTTAACTGTCACTAAATGTAACAGATGTGTGCATGTTGACTGTAAATAACAGCTGACTATACTGTCAAGAAGGATAACGGTTAACTGCTGCATGCTGACATTTGGAAATGTTTCTTAGAAAAGGACATGAATAATTTGCCTTAAGAAGAGGCATAAGCATACTTTAAAACTGTCTAAAAATAATCCATTTTGTCAAATATTAAAAGATATACTAGTTAATAACACCTTTTAAAATCATTTAAGTAATTATTTGAGTGAGATTTTCAAAAATGTAAAATTATCCAACAATCCATCCAAATAATTATATTAAAGTTTATTAAAGTTTTTAATAAAAAGAAATACATATTAAATTAAAATTAATTTTTAATATATATATATATATATATATATATATATATATATATATATATATATATATATATATTGTATTGTATATATTATATACAATAAGTAATTGAGAAACATTTATTTACTTAATTTTTATTCATACATTTAGTCAATTTTTAAGTTTTTTCAAGACTAAATGAATAAATATAAATGTGAAAAAAAACAATAAAAATAACAAACATCAGAGTGTACAATGTGATTTTTTTATATTGCATAGAAGTCTATATAATTTTGATATTTTTTTATTAAATAATCATACCCTTATTAAATACATTAAGTACATTTTTATATTAATTACTTAATATACGAGCCCACAAACCAATGTTTTTTTCACATAAACTTTTTTGCAATAGAGCTCATGATCAAATTAAGGGGGATATACACTATGAGACCCCATACACCCACACACAAGATTTTTATTTATGTATAATTAAAGGCAACATTTTATTTCGATTAAAAGTGGGAAATGTTTAGCCTAACTGTTTGTCAATTTGTAATTAAAACTAATAGAGATTCACCAGCAGATGGCAGGAGCACCTTTAAAATTCTTTAAAAAGCATCTCAAGGTGAGAACTTAAAAAGCTGCTTGATAAAATGACAAGAAAACATTTCTACAAGTTGATGATATTTTATATTTTAAGTTATGTCATAATTCCCACAGTTCCCTTTGATTTATTTCATAATATTGACGAAAGAGTTTATTGTTTTTATAAAATGTGGAAAAGAAATGAAAGCAAGTTTCCCAAATATAAGCATAAACAAAAACTTGTTTAAAAATGTGATTAAAGGAAGTTATGAAATGTACATTGAAAAAGTAATATTAAAAAGCACCTCATGAGGACCAGACCGAATGATTATTATATAAAAATAAGCAACGGGCAAACGTGTCATGTCTGATAATGATATGTTATATTATTGTTTTGCACTAGGAAGCACTACACAACATTTCCTGAAAACGATTATTTATTAAAGTTATTTCTATTCTATTACTATTCTAAGACAGGAACTCCCTTTTCACCGCAAATACCCAAAGAAAATATTATCCTGTGTTAAGAACTACATTGGGCCCAACACATCTATGATGCAAAAAGTTCACAAGTCAGAGACATTAATCATCATTAATCACAACACACACTACCCTGCCAGGAAGTCATGTTCTCCTAAGGCTTACAGCAACCTCAAATACTTCCCCTTATTTACAGGGCAATTTATGTGCTCTTAAGAATATGGGAGCGGACGGCCATAGGTTTGATGGAGCATGTGTGACCCGCAGATGAGGTTACAATACCAGGCATCATAGATTGGGCCACCTGACAAGCTCCAACGCTTTAACAAAAGAACAAAGCAAATTTTCCCCAGCAATACGTCCGAGTATTGAAAAGACCTTTGGCATTTTATAGCTTTTATGTTTCCCGATGTGACTCCTCCACTTTGCTCGATGACCGCCCACCTCTATGTTTCATAGAGACTAGCTTCCTAACATCAACAAGATATCTTTGGCCTTGACTTCACCACTCTGCTATTTCATATTCAATGCAAGTTCCTTTGTTTATGAGCATTTTTAGAGTCATTAACAGAGGTATTCCTGAACACGTATACTGTGCATTGATAATAGTGCGGGTGACATCATCGTGATCAATTGTTACGTTCCGCGAGTCCGCATTTGTCATGCAGATATTTCGCCCTTGCATTGTGTTAAGCTGAACATTTTTGGCACAACAATTTTAAGTCACTTTTTACAAAAGGCGAACCTTCCTGTCTGTTAGGATTTCCCCTTGTTTTCTCCAATGCGCGGTTTAATAAAAATAATCAACAAGGGTGTGACGAATCTGTGGGGTATTTACTCTCAGAAAAACACACTGAACTTAAGCTGTAAAGGTGTGCAAACGGACATACATCTTTCTTATGCACAACACAAAATAGATATTTTGAAAAATGTTGGTGATTGGCATGGTTTGTGTCCATACAATCTTATTACATTGGGCACACTACGGTTCAGTTCCCAACATTCTTCAAAATATGTATTTGTGTGTTCTGCAGAGCAAAGTCAATGACAGGAGGGTGACTAAATGATGACATCATTTTTTTGGGGTGAACTGTCACTTGAGCTCCGCTTTGATAGGATAATATGTGAGCATGCACAAATACAATACAATTTTCAAATTTTAATGAGCAAGATGTGGGATCATAGTGTGCGCCATTGCTTACATTCATGTCCATTTCTTGTTAGTTGCAGGTCATGCAAGTACAAGTACAAATACCTGCTCTTTGTCTCTTCATTAAGAAGTTTAATACACGGTGCGATCCAGGTCTGTGGCCAATCAAAATTTCTGCAAACAAGGGTTTGGCTTACCGTTTGGGGAATATTACAACATCTGGTGTTTATATTCTCAATGGTCAGAAAAGCAGGACATGTATGAAAAATTACTGTTTCTAGGAAATCTCAAGAAAATATCAAGGGCTTTAATTTGAGTTAGAAGGATCATTCAATCAGCCGATTAAAGGTGTTTTGGGTGGTTGCCAGGGACTTGGTATGTGGTTGCTTGGGTGCTTTGGGTGGTTGTTAGGGTAGTGCATATTTAAAATAGCCCTCTCCTCAGTGTTCTAAGACTGCAAATATACCAAAATCTTCACTTCGTGTCATTTTAAACCTGTACGACTTTTTCTCTTTTGCAGGAGAATATATTGGGTGAAAGAAGATATATTGAAGAATGTTGAAAATTAAAAAACTGATATGTTCATTGACCTCCCAGGTGAAGATAATGACCTTTAACCTGTCAGATCTGACATTTATGGCAATGTCATCAGGGTTTCCCTTTCCCTATATATTTTTAAATTAATCCTCTAGGAAGACTCCTATAGATATTTATAAGGATAAAAGAGCATTGCATGGTACTAAGTCATGGGTTCAATCACAGTGATATTAAATCCACAGAATTAAATGTAAAGCAAAGCAGTCACTTCAAAAATGAAAAAATCTGCCAATACATGAATGCAAAACCACGTCCATAACGCAACGTGGTGCCCGCGTCTTTGACTCCCTAAAAGAAACCGTTTAAGTAGTAATTCTGCATACGCAAATTCATCTTGAAAAGTGTAGTACTTGGACAATGTGACCAGCCTGACTGAAAGTATTTCGATGTATTAAAATACAATTTGTGTCTGTAAAGTTAATATTTACATTTATAAAAAAATTGGAAGGTTAACGAAGATGATTGATTTTTTATGATATCCAACAAGAAGCCCTCCGGATGATTACATCTCCTTAGGTAGCCCTTGCTTAAAAAAAGTTTGAGACCCCAGCTCTAAGGCCTACATGGGTTGTGTCTATTAGATTACTTTTGTGTTAACATCTTTATAAGTCAAATCACTTTAGCCTAAGTAAAAGTGATGCTTGATGCAAAAGCACCTCTCACCTCTCTTATATAAATGCCATAAATACTTTTCAAAAGTGCAATAAACAGCGGCATTGAATATCCGAGTCTTATGGATGAAAAATCCAACAATGCTTCATCTCTAGAAGTTCAAGAGAAGAGTCTCCGGTCACCTACGCTATGAATCACATGTCGGCTGTGTCTCTATAATTAGGAACATGCCTAGCGCTGTACGGAGGAAACCATTTGGTAACAAAGAAAGGAAAGTGTTCACATCACGCAGGCATGTAGAGTGATTGCAGCTTGGCATTTCTTCTCGGGTTTTGCTTGTTCTCTCATTACCACACACAGGTGAAGGGTAAAGACCGGAGCCCTCGGGGGGAATGAAAAGCTATGGCTCGTAGCCGACAAACAATGAATAATCTGTGAGTAAATCGCGCAAGAGACTGTGGTCTGTGTCACGCCGGCCCTGCATTGTACGGCGGACGATTGCGAAGCAGTTAATAATGTGTACTGGACATCTGAAGGATGTGTAAACATTTACGTTGGCTCAAGGGCTCAAAGGCCGATTGCTGTACATACAAGTCTCATAATCACAGGTGAAAGGTTCTTGGACTTTTACGGTTTCCCTCAAGATGCAAAGATTGTTTTGAGAAATGCATGCAAGCCAACGAATGGCTCTCATGGGCGGATCAGGTTATAAACTATGCAAGAAAACGGCTCCCGCTGACAGGTTTCATGCATGAGGCTTTTTGCATAGACCTGCAGAGCTCCAACGGCACTGCAATATGTGACACATAAATTAAGTGAAAAATAAAATATTGCACAAATATCATGTTTGTACCAATGTTGTCGATCTGTTGTATCCTTATTTTTCATGTCAGTTTAATTTACAGGGTCCTATAGAAACAAGTGATACAAATACATTATTGTAATTTTCAGCATGTTATTTGTTTCAGAAATGTGGTTTTATTTAATGCACATCAAATTTTATTTAAAAAACATACTAATAAATTAAACTGTCATATAAAAACCCAAACACTCGTTTTTTGATAACAAAATCAGAAAAATAGCAAGAAAAAACTGTCTGTTTAAATGCGTAAAAAATATATCAAGTCTGTCGGAATCTGTCGACTTCTAAAAAAATCGCAAAATGTCTTGAAAAAAATCGTATGCACATTTTATTAATAAATAAATAAAAGTAAAAAAATTAAAACTCTATATTTTTATAAAAGTCACCGTCGATTGATTAGCCAATCAGAGTCGAGTATTTCGGAACGTCACATGAGACTTTCCCTCAGTTCCTCACGCTTTCAAACGCGACAGATAAAACTTAAACTCAAACGTTTGACTTTCTCAAACCAAAGAGAATAATAGGTAAGATTATTATTGTGAAGTATTTATAATCTTAACACTTTTAAAACGACAAAACGGTCGAAAAAAGAAAAGAATAATTATTTAAGTGTCCTCGATCTTGTTTTCCCCTTACATCAGCTCTGAACTTTCATTGGTTTTCAGTGTTTATGTTTATATTTATAACGCAAAATAATGTTAAAAAATCACGGAAATGATAAATATAGGGATTCGCGATAAATGACTCGTATGAATCGATTCTTTAAACGAGTCGTTGGACAGATTCGAATGGAATCAAATTGATAAATGACTCAGTTAATGAATCAAAAGTGTGATTACTCTGTGTGTGTGTGTGTGTGTGTGTGTGTGTGTGTGTGTGTGTGTGTGTGTGTGTGTGTGTGTGTGTGTGTGTGTGTGTGTGTGTGTGTGTGTGTCTGTCTGTCTGTCTCTGTGTGTGTGTGTCTGTCTGTCTGTCTGTCTGTCTGTCTGTGTGTGTGTGTGTGTGTGTGTGTGTCTGTCTGTCTGTCGGTGGGTCTGTCTGTCGGTGTGTCTTTCTGTTGGTGTGTCTTTCTGTCGGTGTGTCTGTCTGTCTGTCTGTCGGTGTGTATCTGTGTATACGTGTATATGTGTATGTGTGTGTGTCTGTGCGTGCGTGAGTGTGTGTGTGTGTGTGTGTGTGTGTGTGTGTGTATATATCATCTATATATATTTATCATCTATAAAGGGACCTTGGTTGTCTTTTCACATACTGTAAAAATTTGATTTAAGAACAGAATCTATGCCCTATTTAGTATGTATGTTTACATAGTATGTAAATGTATACATTTTCTTAAACCTTACATTTAATTCTCCCTTATATGGCTATTGTTTTGAATTGTTTTGATGTGTAAGGACTCTACGGTACACTACAACAACAATGCACTATATTGATGTAAAATAAATTTCCATATTCATTTTTATTTACATTTTGCAATGCATTAAATAACATTAAAGTATGAATTTAAATGTCTGTCAAAACAGACAATGTACTAGCTTGAGATGATTTAAATGCATCTTCCTAAACATTTGTGTCAATGTCTGGGATAGAAGAGGAACAGTCATAAAGTATAATATAAACAATATTGTATAAATAATAAATAAGATATGAATACGCAGACATACATGAAAAATGATTAAAAGAAATGCAATAAAGAATATGTCACAATAATTATTCTTACACATTTTTTTTTTGGAAGATAAAGTTGAAACGGAAAATTTATGACATGAAATTGCACAGCCCTAATGTCATTCCTTTTTTATAAAATTGGTGAAAATACTTTTCAGAATGTGCTGTATTTGTCTATAAATGAAATTGAATAGACACTTAATGTAAACACTGGTCTCTTTTCAAGGCTGAATAAAAAGATCAGTCTGTACGTCTAAATAGGTCTGGCCAGGGCCTCTGTCCCCGCAGGGGGTTCATAGTGAATACACCCAACCTGGCTCAGATTGTTCTGCACACTCATGTAGAATACACACATAACAATGTGTTTCTGTGTCCCCATCTTTCAATCTATTTATCAAATGTCTGTAATCTAAAGTGAATATGTTTTATGGCGATAAATTGATTTGTAGTGTTGTGCTTGGCCACTAATCTCTGATAGCAGGTTTCTGGAAGTAGGTGATCTGGTTTCCCAACACAGAAACAGCCCTCAGAGGACCAGTAATAAACCATTACAAGAACTGTATAGGACCAAGTACAAAACCCTGGGGGATTCCAGCTACACATATTGTTAGCACAATATACCGCCCTGGAAACAATTGTTTATTCATAGATGTCTGCACAGCCAACCGTAAATTATGACACAAAAGCATTGTGTGGTCCCCACATTTTGAAACTACGTCCCGTGCACGTGTTACTGTGCTGACTAGCATTTCTAAATCTATCAATGTTGACATGTAGGACAGAATGTTTAGCATTTGATTTATTGTATCAGTGTATTTGTTACAGTGTATACCTGCATGTACAGATTAATACTTGTTGTACTATGGATAGTATGACTTTCTGCAAAAAAGTTATTTTAAAAATGTTGACAACAAAACACCATTGACCTCAATTTCTCAAAATATCTTCTTTTGTGTTTGACAGATTCATTTGAATTAAGTTAGAATCGCTGCCATCATAGGGGAATATACAATGTATTTAAATGTATTTTTGTTTGAATTCATTTATTACTCTTTCTCTTTGATAGATAATTTAAGAGTCACGTGAAGTGATTCTGCACCGTGGAACCTACATTTTCTTGGGCATGTTCAACACACCTCATCTGTTCTTGACCTTCCAGGTATGTCTTTACTCTCTCTCTTTCTCTCTCTCTCTCTCTCTCTCTCTCTCTCTCTCTCTCTCTCTCTCTCTCTCTCTCTCTCCCTCTGATTAGTGAACATGTAATTCTCTTATTATTACCCTCTCTGTCTATTCTCTGTCTCTGATATACTGTGTGTTCCTGTATTTGTGGTTTTTCCTGTCTCCTGCTGTCACCGTTCTGGAGTCGCCAATACTTCCGTAGTCTACGAAGGCACTGGCCTTGTTAGGGATTCGCACACCAATAGCACATCACACACCCAGTACCTTATTGTGCTCAAAGCCCATGTGGATACCACTTTCCCAACAACAGATCTTGCTGATCAATTTTTCTCTGGGGAGAGTGAGAACTTTCCCTAGTTAAACACTGATGCAGGTAAACATCAGCCACAACAAGTCACAACAATCACACACAGTATGTGTGGACACTTATAAATAAGGGCTGGCACCATGGATTGCTTCAGTGTTACCTACTAAAATAGGTTTTTATCAGAAGTAGAATTTTTATAAAAGACTTTTTGGAAGATATGTTTGAAGTTAAGCTTGTTTCATATGTTTATTTTTAAATTATGTAATCAATGTAAAAGATGCTTTTATATATATTTAAGAAAATGTGAGTGAATGTTTTAAGAAATGTGGCTACATATTTTAAATTATTGGCTTTTGCTGTTGACTGCAAGTTTTTTGACTTAGCTACATTTAAAGAAAATATAGATTCTTTTGGAAGAGATGAACAGCCCTGGTTCAGAAGAACTGTGTATATATATATATATATATATATATATTTTTTTTTTTTTTTTTTTTTTTTTTTTCCAGAACATAAAATAAACAAAATTAGTTTTTCAGACCTGAAGTACTGCAGGGACATATTTGTAATTAAAAGAGGTTTACATTTTTTTTGTCATAACCTTGATTTTTTATCGTAGTTCAAAAACTAGACTGGAATTACCACAATATGTAAAAAAATGCAGATAAAAGGAACATTTGAAATGGTCTCTTAATTTTTTTTGAAAACACTGTATATAACGCTGAATAAGTCAATTAATATAAATCTGAATTGCTGCTTGACCTGTTTTTACATCTTTACGTCTATAGAAGAGTTTAAATATTGTCTTGAAATATTTTGTGAAATTAAAAAGATATGTAAAGCAGGAGAATCACACATTTGGTACTAGATGTTAACACTTTATTCATTTTCTCTCTGGTGTTTTTCCTGAAATCTTAAAGCTAACTTTTGCATGTCCTTGTTTGCCAAGATTAGTGTAATACTTCAGGCATGAAGAACAACTAAGTGTCATTAATCACACTTTGAATATTACGCCGTGAGAGTCTTGCAGTTCGGGTCTTTTCCGATTAATAAAACCAAACAGACCGGTACCACAATTGATTTTCTTGAGCAGTTATTAAAATACGTAACGTGTTAAGATGACCTCAGAGATTATCTGGTGTGGGGTCTCTCCACATTGGTCTTATTTGAGCTATGCCCTGGGGCTTCTTTTCATGTTGGATTTGGCGAATTAGTGCAACATACAGATCATCGACAGTATTGGACTAGTAAAGCTTTTTAAAACTCCACAGAGTATTTGTTCTGGCTTTAGTTCTGGCTCTTTTAAACAATAAAAAAGAGCAAAAAAGAGAATGAGAGTTTCTCACTAAAATGCAGATGTTCATTGCGGAATGTGATGGGTCATATAAAGGAATATTATTTTAGTAATCATCTCTGTTTTAACTGCTGATTGTGTTTTCACGACCATGGCTGGTTTTTGTCTCACGTGGCACTTGAACCTGTCACAAACCTTCTTGACGTTTTTTATATCTGGATATCTTCACCTCCTGGTCTCTCAAGAGCGCTAATAAGGCATCTTTATACCTGCGGTCATAATAAATGATGGTATCAGACTCCTTTGATCTCAGTAAATGCCTTTATTCCACCTAATTAATATTGATACCTCCACATTTACATCTATCCTCTAAGCTTCCCCCACTTTTATTTGACCCCTGACTTCCTACTACGTATTTACTCAGCTGCCGCGTGGAGACTTTGAAGCCAATGGGCCTACATAGGTCTCTTATACAACATCAGTTGCCATTTATTCTCTGAATAAGTCCTGGTTTATTATTTTAACACCTACAAAGTGTTTTCAACCAAACCCTTCCACTCACAGACAGCTGGATTTGTTCTATGCCACATGTGTGGATGACGCTGAATTTAGGAGCTCTGGGGCATCTGTACCAGCTCTTGGGTCACACAATTTGGTTTGCATTATAGATTCCCCAAGGGTGATTTGGGGTAGTGAAGAGCTAGACAAGACGTTGGTCTGTTGTTCCATAGAGGTTTGTTCATGCATTTGCTACCGAAGGGATCATTGATTGAACAATGAAAAATCTTTGATCATTTGTTCACCGTCAAACCTGTATGACTTCCTTTCTTTTTCAGAACACAAGGACGATTCTTTGAAGTTACCACATAACATTTATCCACATTGACTTCCATTGTATGCACACAAAAAGACATTTCTCAAAATATCTTCTTTGGCATTTCACAGAAAGAAGTGTCTTATACATCTTTCATACATCATATCTTTATTAATCATTATACTGATAGGAATAAGACTGTATAGGAATACTACATTTAAAAGTGTCTATCAAACAGCATGCCACACCCCTAGAGACTTGACATCCAACCTCAAGAGCTAATAAACATTTTGCCTGGCCTTCAACCACGCACATAAGAACAAAAACCTCCTTCCCACCCTGAACATAAATGCAAGCAAAACAATCCTTCCAACCGATATGCATCATCCGATCACGATCCTGTACAGTCCAGTTCAACATGCGGACATTTTTATGAACCGGGAGTAGCATCCCAATTTTCAATGTAATTGACACCATTAATAATGTTTACGCAAACTTTTATCCTGAATATGATTTGAGATCCTCTAGCAATAGAAAGGGTTCTTTGTTAACACTGTGTCATGGTAGTGGGCTGGACAGGGATTGAGGCATGTATATAAAACACATGGACCTGTAATGAAATTCAAGTATATTCGGTATCAGATTTGAACCCAGTATACATCTGCATATAACAGGTCTTGGTTCATAATACTAGTTCAGACAGGAGGAGAATGGATTTGTGGTTTGGCTGTTTGGAGGACTGGACATCTGAGTTGTATTTTTGAGTTAGTATCGATGAGTCCTTATGAAATGTGTTGAGTTGTATTTTGGCGAAACATTTTTATGTCATCACGCCATGTTTATTCTTATGTGTTCATGAGTGAAGAAAGATGTTTAAGGTTTAAATTCTTCTTGGGAACGATTAAATTATGTTATTACTGTTTTCTTTAGACCAAACAATGTATCTTGCTGAAGACACAATTTTATCGACACATCCTGTTGTAATGCATGAACCACTATTTAATTTATTCTTCCCAAGCTGTAACCGGCGTTTCAATTGCACATCTTGTCTTAAATAAACAAGTCATACTGTTTGTAATAAAAGGACATTTAATCTTAATTAAAATAAGCCACCGGCTTTACCACCACCCGTTAATTCAACATGACACGTCCTTTGTGAATACTTAAAAACGCAGCTCACATCTGGAATACTGTGAACTGTGTGAGACGAATTACATTTGCACTATTCAACAGATGATTTAAACGCATTTCATAGTTTTAAGAATGGTGTGAATGATCATACGGTCATAAACAGATGCTTTTATTTCCTGTTAAAGGTTAAAACCCGCAGAGGTATCATTTAAGTTAATGGAGATAATGTAAACTTTTGAGAAATGTTTTGGCAGTACATAACAGGATACATTTAAACAAGAAAAGAATTACAGATTATCAAAATGAATCCCTCCGGACATAATTGAAAAGACTAATTGACTCCCCAAAAGCTATTCTTGCTTTTAGTCAGAGACATTAGCAGACCAAGCCAACACAATCTAGAGATCTTTTTAATATCTGACTTATTTTATCTAGATTTTTAGTGAGATTAAATAGTGGGCAAATGGAAACGTTTGCAGAGTTCTCAGATGAGAAAAATACCAAAATATTACAAACATCTCCATTAAGTTTTCATCTCAACATGTCACAGACTATTATTGAAATCTCAAAATCGACTACAATCTTTTTGCTAATTAAATTGACATATTGACAAATCTTCATACACAGTCAATATCACAAAAATAAATACTTTTATTATCTTCTTTTTTAAAACTTTAATTGAATTGTTTTCAGTGGGAATTTTAAAAAGAATTGATAAAAAAAGAAATAGTTAATTTCTCTAAAATGTACATATATTATTTAAGTTCATGTAATTAAAAAATGGATATGTTAAACATTCTTGGTTAATTCTAATGGAAATATTTTAGGTAATCAGATTTACTTGTTTTTGCTTTCATATGCACAAAATTTAAACATGAAATGTAATTAATTTGAAAACATTAAATTGTTCTCTTTTCTTGTTAAAATTGTTTCTCAAAAAATCCCCTTATTTTGATTGTTTGCTTTCAAAGCAATTTTTGGGTAGACAATCAAGACTTTGAATTTGTTAAATGAAAGATCTCGAAAAGATCTCTTCAAAACTCTGAGTTTTGAAGAAGCAACTAGGACAGTATGTTGTTCACATAACTATATATAGCATGACCATATTATAATTGTGACTTGTGTTTAAATGTATTAGAATTGATTAGTTAATGCACATTGTTCTCACTTAGTCCCAATGGGTCCCCTGTTCTAAATTGACTGACAGGAGATTGACACTGAAAAACCCAGTATATTTTTCCCATGTTTTCCTATTTGATGCAGAATCTTGGGTCAAAAGCTTATATTCATTGTCTGTCTCTGTGGAATCCAAAGTCAAGTCGCTTAACCTTTCCACTGTACACTCTCCCTGGCAGCTACCCTTAGTTATGTGGCCATTTTTGACATTCTTTAATGCAAAATTTATTTAATTCCCATAACAGTTATGGACTATGAGAAGAGATTCAGAACTCTCAGACTTCAGATTGAATCACTTGAAAAAATGTATTTTTACAGAGGTTGAATAATTTTTTCCACGTCTTCTCTTACGGTATATGGACATGTAGGGATGTAATGTATGTGCCAAATATTTTTAGACTGATGATTAAGATCTTGTCAGACGGTCATATTTGCTTTATGGCAAAAGGCATGGGATATATATATATATATATTTAACTGTGACGGATGTAATAATTATAAAGATTTCTTAAAAGTTTTCATATTTATCTGAAACCTCAGGATTTTAAGTATTCAGTTCACATAGCAATCTTGGCATTTGTCTGATTTCTAAATAGTTTTTGTAGTTCTTTATGACTGTGTATGGTCATGAAGACTTTGTGTTAACGGGAGTATCAGTGGTGCCCGATTTGCGATAGACTCTGTTTGGACATTTCAAAGATAGGGCAGCTAGGCCAAGGTCAGACCCCCCGGTTCATAGTCTCAGGATGCTGATGAAACAATGCCATGCGTGTCACTCCCACAGAACCCTTATTGCAGAGCCTCTTGGACTGTGGCTACATCCAAACTAGGGGTATATTAAAAGGTCCACTCACAATTTGATGTGATACACAACACTTAGATCATGAAACTATTGTACATGTTAATATATAAAGTATGAAGTTATGTAAAACAACTTAATTTTATCATGCAGAATCAATATACATGATCAAATTAAGTCGTTCTGATAACCCATTTTTTTGTGTTGTTGTAAAAACGAAATTAGGATTTGAAGGTTTCTCTAAACTTTTGATGTCCTTAATTCTTCAAAATATCTAACTTTGTGTTCAACAAAACAAGATAAAGTAAATGTTTCCTATCATGGTAGTCAATGGGTTCCAGGAACGGTTTGGTTATGTGAATGGGACCCATTAGCATCTTCAAGACGTAGAACAATATTCTGTTAATAAATTTCTAGTTAATTACAGAAATTAAATAAATCTATTCTAGTGACGGAGTCCATTTCTCTCAACATGCTCTTCAGTATGTACGATTTTGAACTATTGACTGTTTTGATGCCACCCCACACGATGCATGAAATGGCTCCCAAAGGTGCTTTCCAATCTCTTCATGGCACCCTTGGGGTGCTGCTCGGAGAAAATTCCATCATGCCACCCAGACTGGGGGGCCTATGACCTTTCACCTTCGTGCTCCTTCTGAATGTCAAAACGGTCCCACAATCCTCTTCTGTCTTCATTGAATCTTCTCTGAATGATATGCTTGAAAATGTGTCTGCTTGTGAATGTTCTCCCCAGACAGCACTACAGGAACCTGTGTCGGTTCATTTGCTACTGTGCGTATTGCTCCGGTTGAACAAGAAGAGGCTCCTCATGTCCCAAGCTTTGACCTTACCCAGGCATCCATATATCTCTTCTGCTCTGAGTGAAAGCAATCCTTATAAACTCTCCAAAAACAACTTCCTTTAATTGCATGGAATGCAGAGCAGGTTGTTCATATATGCCTGTAAAACCGAACCATGCATTAAATGAAACTTGAAGAATGTGTGAGAAATCAGTTATTTTGATATTCAACATGCGTTTTATTGCTATTTCATGAAGATATTGGTATTGACCTATGAAATCATTCAGGATCAACTTGAGCAACTAAGGTTTTGAAAATATATGCATGTCTCTTTATGGATTAATAGCTTTATGAGAAAGCTGTGGAGCTTTGGCTGACCTCAACATTATTTCATTATCACTTTATACGCATTTGTGTGAAATTCAGCCTTTCTTGTTAGTACTTTCACGCTAAACTTAAAGACAAACACAAATTGCAGTGAACTTATACAAGAATGTCTAAAGAACCAAAGGAGAAGTATTTTATCTTTCGGACACTAAGCAATTATTGGCCTTGGGCGAGAATGGATTTATTGTGCTTTGTTTGGGGGAACCCAAGTGTTCTGCGAAGTAACTGATTTTATTCTGGACACATTTTTTGATAAACATTTGAAAACATTTCTCTGTCAAGGTCATCCTATATAAAAAACAGAGTTAAGTTGAGTGCTTTGAAAAATCTAGTAAAAATGCCAGAAACCTCTTGCCCTAATGAACGTTACAAAAGTGTTCTGTTTCTTACAAACAGATAAAGCCCTGGCAGATGAGTGAGTCTTAGTCCGGAAGGACGCGTGACTAGCTTCCACGGCCTTTCTTAAAGAAAATTACAAATCGTCACTTGAAAGTTAGATCATACTGTATGATCGTCAAACAATCCACGTTTTCAAGATCTCTTTCTCCTGTGAAACTTTTTTTATTGATATATATTATTTGTAATTTTTTACAGTCATGCAACCATATATACAATGCGCTATAGTAGACGCTGTTCCATTGCTATCTTTTCGTTTTGGTTCTTTGGTCTTGTTGCCTTTAACTAAATGTGTTTGTGAATGCTGTAGCACCGTGAGTTATTTCATTGATCATTTTATGATTCAGAAGGGTATTCGCATGCACACTTCTACCCAACGGTCTATACGGCTTTCCGTCACATAGACGTTGGCTCAGAAATTTTTTGGGATTAAATATTTCAACATTGTTGGACCAGACTGATGCATTTGGCAGATGCTTTTATCTAATAAAACATGTGGGGTTGATTTTTCAGTTGTGACCCTGCACCAGTCATAAAAGTACTTTTTCTATACTAAATTTAATAATACTTGAAAATCTGGAATCGAAGGGTGGAACTCAAAATAATGTGCTATTAGTTAACAAATTAGTTGACAAATTAACTAACAATGAACAATACTTATGCAGCATTTATTAATGTTAGTTTTTCTTTATTTTAGCAGTAACTTTGATATTTTAATATCAAACATGTTCCTTGTAAGCATTAGTTAATGCACCATAAACTAACATAAATTACTATATTGCTCTTATCGAGGATTAATTGATACTGGAAAATCAACTTTTTGTTTAAAAATGTATTCTTTTGCAATGCATGAATGCATAATGAATGTTTTCTATAAACTTTACATAAATACCAAACTTGATTGAAGTTAAGAGGTGTGTTTCCAGCCATTTTTGTTCACGATTTTGTTGCATCCACTTTTCTATGTTTTTATATGTTAACATTAGGAAATGCGTACTTTGATCATGATTTTTACTAAATATCCAAATTATTCTTTACATAAAACTAAAAAACAAAATTAAACTCACACAATGTATTGTTGGCTATTGCCACAAATATATCAATGCAACCTGTGATTGCTTTTGTAGTCCAAGGCATATATAGGTCCACATGTATCCAAGTGATTAAAGCGATTCATCTTTAATGAAGATTTATAAATGAATGTGTGACAACTAATAAATAACTATTAGACAAGACCGTGCAAAGGGCTGTGATATCATCCACTGAGTAATGTACCTGCTTTACCGAAACTTAGAATGCTTACAAAAAACCAGAGCAGTTTTCACTTGACAAATCATCTCATTAAAATCATATCAATAAAGCTCATGAACCAAAATTGAAATCAAAGCGGCCAACTCCCTCATCTTTTCATTTTTCCTTTAGCTCATTCTTCTTAACAGCCTGTTTTCAATAGGTGCACAGCAGCAGCGTGACCCTTTGCTCCGTCCCAGGGTTAAGGCAACATTTTTACCCGAGCCGTGATGGATCTTGGTACATTCCAGATCTGTTTACAGTTACGGACAACACTTTATGAAGCCACCTGTCAGAAGTGAGGGATTCGCCATGTCAGCGCTGTGAACTTTCTGTCCGAGACACACAGATATGTGATGTGTTTTCAGAGCGATACAGTCCATCACTTTCAATCATAAAAACCAGACTTAACACCTAGAAAACTTTAGAAATCATTTATTGAAGTCATGCCCTGGCAACCACCCACAAAATCCAATAATATGTTGAGTTTACCATTATTTCAAGTGTTGAAGAAAAATGTTGTTGAGTTTGCGTAAATGTCCAGTTTTTTGAAGATCTTGCGGATTTATTAATGTGCAATAAAAGTAGCATTTTACTAAATTCATGTTAGATATAGTAACTTTTTGTTTCTGTTAAAATATTAAAGTTAACTAAATATTAATGAAAATTGTCATCAGGAAGTGATATGCAATACACCCAAATGAATTTTTAGGTATCAGGGGAAGTAACTTAAACGGACTTGGCCTGGTTCAAACTTATGTGGTTCAAATATGGCTGTTTAATCTATTGAATGTTTTGAAAAATTGGAAACTCTTATGTCATTGGTGAAAGACCAAACCTTGGCAGTCACTGTATTGCATAGTAATCGTAAGAGACATCTCTGTCATCTCGATTTGCTCAAAACTTTGCTCAGTTGGCATGCTTTTTAAATGTTTCTAAAAATGGTTTCATGTAAAATTTTAGTAAAGAACTTAACAGTTTAATGACGTGTTCAAATTTGCACTAATGGGAGTCTAAACTTTTGTAACCTTTCCCTTATTCACTCCTTTGATAACAATTTGCAGAACTGCAAGAACTTCCTATATGAGGAATTGACTGTAGATAAGACCTAATTTATTTGGTGGTCTTTGAGGAAATGGTCTCTTGTTTGAGGAAGCGGTGCTTGTTATACATTTTCCTCAGTGTCATGTTGTCACTCCCACATTAAGGAAGGACATGACAAATTACTGGGATTTGAGCTAAAGTACCTGACTGTCCACCCTGCTGTGTTATGTCCACCTACAGAGAACCACAGTGGAGGCGGCTCATGGGCCCGTGTGGTTCTCATTATAAAATCTAGATTATACTGCTTAGATCTGTACAGTAAAGCGAGAGTGAATATGCTGGGTTACTACGGCACTCCAGAGACGGGATAACATAAACCAGCGCAGTCCCGGTGCATAAGATTTATTTTCTCAACTGATTTGTTCCGAGTTTGATGGTCTTGCATTTAGACAGCTTGAGCGTAGGACGGTCATTGAGCCATAAGCAGGAATGATTTTGTTATCATGATGTGTACAACACTACGAAGAACATCAAATGTACTTGGGTAATAAACATCTGGTTTTAAGGAACAGAAGGTCTGGGGGTTGATTTTAGTATGTAGCTCCATTTTTATATCTTAGGACCGAAACCGCCCAGATTGGGTGTGGTGTGTAGTTATGCTGCTATCCTTTATTATTATTATTATTATTATTATTATTATGATTGCTGACCTGTTAGATGTACCTTAATACTAATAGTTTTGTCTGTTTAACATGTTAATTTGGCTAATTGGTTATACCAATTTTTTTTTTTTTTTTTATAAAGCGGTTTTAGGGATTTATCGAAAGGATGTGTTGACGCTAAACATGGGGCATTGCAATCCTCAATCTGTTTTACTCGTTGGATTATTAGGTATGTTAATATGAGTGAAGTGAAAAACAATAGGTGCCAATAAGCTCTCGCTACAATACCTTTTTTTACTTTTGCAGAAGACACGATCATAGCAAATGTTTTGCAGAAATTGCGCCATTCGCACAGCACGAGTTCACGTCTATTCGTATCTTTGCATTTACTTTTACTATTTTATCCAAAGAGTTTAATTCATGTTTGGTGTGAACCCAGCATAAGGGATATAGCAGGTGCTTTTTCGTTTATTATATGATAAATAAATGACTGATTTCATTGGCATCATCCTTTCCGCTCTGTGCAGTTGAAAAGCTCGCTGAATAAAGAGTAGCATAAACTATTGATTATATAACAACATTAATCCAGACATGCAGAACAGGTTAATAAATGCTTTCACGTTTACAAACTGTAGCCAAACAAAATACAGCAAAATTAAAGTACTTTTATTTACGGAATGTCTATTTGCACATTTGCAAACAGCCGGCCTTGTTGGCAAAGATTATTTACCAACCACTCACGTGGCGTAAGGTATTACGTCTGGGTGCTGTTGCGTGGGAGATCAAAGTTCTACTCCAATGAAAGCGTTCTGCATTTGATACATTTATTTGTTTTTAACAAAGTTGATTTTTGAGTGAAAATTAATTTTAATTCACAAACGTTAGCTATAGATTATGGTTAGCGGTAGGCCTAGGGCTTTAATATCTCAATAAGTTACCCGTGGTTATAATAATTTGAATATATATTTTGTCTGCCTCCCGCCCTGATCACGATCTTACTCAGAATAAAAGATTATATTTTCGCAAAATTTTTACATTATGTAGGATGATTTCACGTAAAACAGTTACGAAAAAGACTGAAATTTAAAGTACACCCTCATCTCGGTATGAGGTTTTATCCAATGAGAATGCAATTTAGCTTTAGTAACTTAAATTTCATTCATGTTTTCTGTATTATAAATGACAGATTCATGTATTCACTGACTTCACTGATGAGGTGAACTCGGATTGAACTTTCTCTACTGATATTGTACACTCTGGTGTTAAAAGATATTTCAAGGTTTTAACCTGTCTACTGTACCCTTGAGGTTAGTTGTCTAGTTTGCTTAAAACGGCAAAAATGACAGGTGATTTTTACTGTAAATATGCACTGCATCAATTTGATTTAAAGAATCTCATCTTCCAGACTCGACCTTTTTGTGGTTTCTGTGGAATATTGTGGGTGTTCCCTGATTGACAAAAATCAACATTGAAGTAAAACTAAACCACCTTTCCATAGGTGCGACTACAGATTCATCCCCCATAGATTATTTGGTTCTTATAATTTTTTAAGAGGAATAACTAGATTGATTGAAAGTTTTATGAATTGTGCGCCCACAAATAGTAAGGATACAAAATATTTTTATATGCTTAGAGGAACTTGAGAAGAATCCTTTTAACAGTCCGATTTTTAGTACAAATGCATTAATATTAAGGTGTACATGGGCCATTTTATAGATGTAGACGTTTGATCCTGCTGACCCAAAGGCAACATTTACACTGGAGCCTTTTTAATAAGACATGATTTCACAATAAAAAAAAGCCAGGCTAGTAACCATGAAAAACAAAAGAAACATATGTCAAGTGCTTGTTTGAACGAACTGATTAAAAGCATATGTAGCACTTCTTTATTCAAACATGATGCACATTTCTCTTTATAACCGAAGGAACATATTTACTTAATTATCTCAAATAATTGGAAATCCGGTCAAACATGTAGTAGCCTGAAATTATTTTATTTTGGCTGAACTGATGCATGAAATAATGTACATACTCAACATGCGTTCTTGCATTTATGTGGCAATAATAAATCTATGACCTCAAGGAGGCGATAAAGGCTCTAAAACGCATTTTAAAAACAAAAAACAAATGCATTATTAAATGGTGAAAGGTGTGGAGATACAACACTCTTAAAAACAACCTTCATACTGTATTGTGTTTTTATTCATATTGAACAATACAAAATACAAAAATAAATCATTACATTAGAAACTTGTTACATTTTTAAAGTGGCTCACAAAGAAACAGCATTCGGGCATTGGAGTCAAAACGTTAAGAGTGGAAATAAAGTTTGTTAGCTAAACACGTTATTGTCACAATCACAGTCATGTCCCATAATGCCATGGCTAAAACACAAGATCATATATTCGAAATGCATACTAATATTAATTTAGTTTACTAGTCGCTTGCATTTTCGTTGTTCAGGTTTGGTCCCCATTTTCCCATAATCACACCCAGCCATATAGTGCTGGAGAATATTTACACGAAACAAGTTCCCGATTGTTTTACCTTAATCCAAATCACAACCGGTGTGGCCCATAACAAGGGCACTCGAAAGTTAAGATCTATGATGCGCATGTTATTATTTAAGGCCTGAGTTATGGAATGGTGCTCCATACACATGAGCAGAAATTTTAAGCTGCCGTGGCATGATTGCATTTACAAAACTTGTTTTATACAAACATTATATCTGCTCTAAACTTCATATGTAAAATTTAGTGTCTGGAAATCAGTGTCCAATGGTGCTGGTGCTGCGTCCAAGAGAGCTTAAAAGCAAAATGGAAGTGTAAACAGAGTCATTGATTTTACTTTCCACCACTTTTCTACATAATGTTACTTCTTCTCTTCCTCATACATCTCCTTCACGTCTATGACACATCCCTTAACTCTCATTTTACTGTCCCTCAAGTAGCAAAAACTTGTACATATCTTCCAAATATGTCGTGCCCAGTCTCACATTAAACTTTGAACACATTCGGTCTGTGCAAACACACACAGGTAACAGTATCAGTGCTGCAGAATGAAGGTGATGGGCGCTGTTTTGGTGAGCTGCTGGCTGTGAGAGGCAGGTGAAGTGCTGTTTGTGCAAGCAGTCCAAAAAGAATGAACTCTGAGTGAGTCAGCGAGAGAGAGAGAGAGAGAGTGGACAAGATTCATGTGTCTCTTTGCAGGATAGATTCACACTGGTCCTCTCTGCATCTCTGCATCTTTACTCTGAGCGTTTCTTTGCTTTTATTCTGAAAAAGAAGCAGTTTTGGTTATTTATTTGAAATAATATTTAAAACATTTAAAATAATAATTAATTATTACTAATATATTGTTATATTATAATTTTTTTTAAATTACCAATTCTATAAGAAAGAAAATCCCATGTACGTATGTGGGTTGATATATTAAACAAATCTTTAGATCTTGAGTGATTAATGTTATTAGAAATATATTGTAAAAGCAATTGGGGTGTAGTAATATATTGACTAATATGCGGTGTGTAATAAATTAACATTAAGGTATGTATTGTGCTATAGAAATATATTTTTAAATGAAATATATTTTTGTGAATTTTTTTTTTTATTATGTTGGAATTATTATGTAAGCTGGTGAATTTTTACAAAATTGCAATTGTTACCAAATATTATTAATATTATAGAGACATTTTGAGTGTCAGTATCATATTTTATTGTTAAACAAGTTTTCTGATGTAAACGTAAACCTATAATTTATTGCATTGATTCGAGCGTGTTGTTACGCCCCTAACAAGCATTAATGTTCAATCAGTTCAGTGAATGATGGCTTAAATTTAAGTCTGTTACCCATCTCCATGTTTGCAAAAGAGTTTTCACATATTTTCTGTGAGGGCTGTTTAGAGAGCTGTCAGAAAGCACCAGATGTGATAATGATCACCATTTTTTTCCGTTTATGTTTTTGTGGCCTCCCTCATTTTGGCACAATAGGAGGCCGATTACAGTGTTGTAAACCTCTGTGCTTTGCTTGTTATTTTATACATTATATAGAATTAACATAATTGGAGAACAGGGCTATAGCATTTAAGGATGTTATCTGAGTTAAGGTAAGTGTGTTATTCACTCTGTATATTATTCAGTAAAATCAAATTTGCAAAGATCTTAACCTAAGATTTTTCAACCAGTTTGATCCTTTTAGTATTAAATTGATCAAAACTATCATTATGTCGCACATTGCATTGATTTGCAATAACTGAATGTTTTTAATACGTCTTAAACAATTGTATGTGTAGTTAATTTTTTGGTATCTTCAGATTTTGTCATTTTTCTCTAGTTATGGTGAGTTTTTATGTACCCCAACAGTAAAACAGTTCTAAGAAGCTGTAGTGGGGCTGTTTTCTAGAAAAAAATTAAAGATTTTCAGCTTTAAATGTAATTGGTTTTAATTTAAGTAGCTTTGCAAGCTTTTAGCACAAATGCAAACTGCATTAGAAGCAAGATATTACTTCATTTTTAATGGTAATGTAATGAAAACATTTCACACATTTTCAATCCTTGCAATCTAATTTTAATAGTTTGTAAACTTGTCCTTAAGAAAACCGTGTATTCTATCGAGTGGTTCTTAGAAAACCTCCTGTTGCCTTTGCTCGTCTAGAAAGAGTGTCGTCTTACTTGTTAATGGCATTCTTAAGATAGTGCTGAAGCCATTTGGTCTTGGGGTTGATGCAGACCTCTCTGTTGTTCTTCAGCTTGGCACTGGTAATGAGAGAGAGAGAAGAAGAGATTTGTTTCGGACCACGAAATAAAAGAGAGTGCACCTTTCTCCCCCTGCCGTTCTACCGTGTGTTTAATCTGATGGTATCAGCTGTCTTTCACAGGCTTAATTTCAACCCCCTTTTTTTCTACTGTACTGCCAAGAGTTTATCAGATAACAGCGATAAAAAAAAGGGAGCGTGTGGACAATGTCACGTTGTCTGGAAAAGGGTTTTGATATGCACTAAAAAGGTCCCTCCAAAAAAGACACAGCGGTACCACAAATAAATTCTCAAATAAAAAATGTACAATTGTAATTGTTTTTTTTAATTAAAGGACTGTTAATCATCTTTAATGAAACAACTTTTAATTTGTTATTTTTCGTAAAATGACAAGTAGGATGTCAAACATCTCATACACCCTCAAACACAGATCTTTTTGACAGATTCGGCCTCTCATTTGCCTTCACACCGCTAAGAAAATTCCCTCAAACGCGTTGTTCACCTACATGCGGATAAAACCACACAAACGACACCTGGACTTCACACCTCTGTGGCAAAAGGTTGCGTGAAAGTTGAAAAGTTAGCAGCTCATGTTGCCCTTCAAATGGCTCCTATTCGTATAACTTACACCTCACTCACACAAACGGCTGTCTGTACAAATGGAGCCTGTCGACCGAGATGAAAGATCTGCTTAGCCTCAAATCTACACACGGATCTTCACAATCAACTTCCCGATCGGCAAACCAAACGAAACTGTAATGCCATTCCTGTTTGTCTGCTAGCGGGACGTCCTCTTATCGGGTTTATTTTGAGAGTTAATCTATTTATTTTACTTGTTTGTTTGTTTGCTATTTAAAGGGCTCTGAGCTAATCTAAGTCTAGTCTAAACGACTTTGGAACCAGCTAGTCGGCGGTCTGGGACCAAGCCAGCAGGTAGTAATTACCTCACAGCTAGCTAATGCTAACAACTAACTGAGCGATGTGTGCGAGGGAAAGGCTACGCGTCTGTCTTTCATCTAGCCCACTGAATCCGAATAGATTCCTAAACAAGACGTGTCGAAGATGGCAGATTAAAGGTGATTTCCTCTGGCCAAAGTTTGTTCCCGAAATGACCCTTTGCTACACGCTAACCTCTGTAACCCTCATAACCTGGATCCCCCTCCGGCGGTGTTGCCCGACGGGGTACAAATGGTTGGGTTTAATACATTCCAGACCTGTAAAATAATTCCAAATGCCGAGAGAAAAGGCAAGGCCGCTCAAAATCATTTTGACCCCTAACAATTATCGCATAGCGGGTCATGGGCAAAACGGCTTTAAGTTTGTCTTTTGTAATAGTCGAGAGGCTGGAACATCACTACATTCTCACAACTATCCAAAGTTGTTAAACAGCTTCTCAATTTCACACAAAACATACACAGGGACCATGAAAATGTGCATTTAAACTAATGTTTCTACCTGGCCTGACCCTTAAACTTTTACAGTTGTGTAACATTTTAAAATGTAACCTAACCTGAATGCATCATGGTTATCAATTTAAATTAGTTATATCAACAAATGTGACCCTGCCGGTGAAAACCCAGGTTAACTTATTTTCACACATAAAATCATTCTACACAATGTGAGGAACCACCTTATGTGAATTTAACACTGATATCTTAAACATTGACTAAAAATGAGAAAGTCAAATATTGAAATAAAAGTGAAATCAGTCGATAAAATTAAATTTAATGGTACTTCCATTTCCACATAATTCAATATTCTGACTTTAGTAGGTTTTCACATGCAGAGTCACAAATAAATGTTCTTTTTGTTATAGAGGTGTTCGTTCCAAATGCAAATGAAAGGCAATCTGATTATGGAAGTTATGACAATGCACACATTTTCAGAGCGCTTGAAAGATGACTCACATGACTTGGAAAGGGCAGCTGGGTGTGTGGAGGAACTTAATCTCCCGGATGCTCCGCTGGGGGACAGTGTTTAGAGTCGACCGGCACCAGCATCTCTCAACCAAACTGATGGGCTTAGCTGGCATAGTCAAAACAAAAGCAAGCAGTCAATACCAATCAATAAAACACATAGACCTTATAACAGGTTTTCTTATTAAACAAAACAAGTTAATGCATTTTGAATATTTTATTAATTTTATTAATGCATTCTGTTGAAGCGTAAAGTGTAATCTGAAAATGTTGTTTAATATGTAAACATGTTTTTGATTATGCTTAATAAGAAAAAACCTCAGAGCCTGGGATTCAGATATTTGAATATCATATAAAATGTATTTTAATATACCTGATAGTAAGCAAATAATAAGCAAACATTCATATCTTATATATTTCCCTTAAACCATAAATGAAGTAGTCATCTTAATTCAGTATTTTTTTTAAACAAAATATGTTAATTTATACAAAACATTTCCACTAGTTTCCTTTATGGATTATAACAAATTCCGATTCATGCGGTTGTTCCATGCAGTACCTCAAAAAAACCTCAGAGTCTTTTATATCCAAAACATCTGCTGAAAGTGCCCGATCACCTGCGTCCATTAACAAACCCAGGTCATTAAAAAGAGATTAGCCTAACTTTCTAGTGCCTCTCGTTCCCTCACACGCCGAGCGGTCTTGCCTTTTCACTCGCCACATTTTTCATCGGAACCTTTATTCCTTTAAAATCCGAGGAGGGTCCTCGACATTAAATGCAGAAGAATCCCATAATCGCAGCGGAGCACTCCAGCCTCCCCTCGAGTCTAGTCTTGAATATGTGCATTAAATGAACCTGCTCAAGGACATTCTCACAATCCCCTCATATCTCCTTGGTTTCTCGTACGGTTGCAGGTTATAGGGAAAGTCAAACTTTGAAATTCCCATAGATGTCTCTTGGCACTGACTGTGACCATTGTCATGTTAAACACTCGTCCATTAAGCCTTGACCAAACAGCGGGCCAAGTGAACAGCGCCAAAACTTTCTTTATCATCCCCTAATTAGACAGTAATTAAAAGAGAGCAAACCAGGCAGCCTATACAATCCAACTGAGATTTTACTGACTAGAAATAACAAAGAAGAAGAAACCCTGCGGACTGGCCAAGTTCAGCTGGTTAAACATCTCATGTATGTCCTTTTGAAACGGGACGGCTTACATGTAAGGACAAGTATTTAACATGCGAGTATGGATGCAAATGGGTACTTAGCAGTTGCGAGGTGATATTAATGAAACCTTAATGATCATTAACTCAAACATTCACAGCAGGTCGGTTATACATGTTGGCATTCATTACATGAGATAAATGTAGTAAAGTTAAAACATGTGTATATGTTATTTAACAATTTAATAATGTGCAAGTCTATGAAAACTGTCACTAAACTGCTGCTATATATTCGACTCGTGTTGTATATTTTGACAACCTTAAAACAATTATTAAGCAGAACAATCTTTCAATTTATTCAACATTTTTGAATTTCTCAATGTCTCCAAAATGATTATTAAACAGATAATCATCTATCTTTCAATTTATTCTACTTGTTTTTTGTATTATTCAAATAATTTCTATGCAAAACAATTATTCGTCTAATAATTAGTTCAACTTATTTTTTTTATGATGTCCTCTAAACAATAATTATGCTAAACAATTATCCATCTTTTAATTTATTCATTTTTGTTTTGTTTTTTACGTCCTTTAAACTATAATGAAGCAAAAAAAAAATTTCATCCTAAATTCAATTAATTTAATTATACAATATTACAGCATAATGCAAATAATAAAAAAGGCCTACCTTCAGTTTCAGGGCTCCAACTGATTACCACTAAAAGAGTCACGATCACCAGAACTTTGCAATCCATGTCGAGTATGTTCATGCGTGTGTGGCTTTTGTCTGTCACAGCTAGCTTCCAGAGCTCAGTGTGGCGTCTCGGTTCTCTGTTAAGTGTTAAGACTGGGGACCACAGGGAAACACCCCCCCCTGCTCTCTGAGGAGGAGGGGAGGAAGGAGGCGGAGGGAGTAACTGTCCACCGACAGCCACCTTTCTCCGGGACACAGTTCCTAAAAAGTTCTGGCAACGGTTCATCGATGACAGTCTGGGTCTCTCTCTCTCTCTCTCTCTCTCTCTCTCTCTCTCTCTCTCTCTCTCTCTCTCTTTCTCTCTCTATCGCTCTTTAAATCTTATTCTCAGACGAGAGAAGGGACTCCCTGCTGTTATCTCAGTATTGTTGTTAGATTTGTCATTGTTTGTTTCATCTCTGTTTTTCTGAAGGTTTTTCTTAACTGGCGCTGATCTTTTTCCTTGCTCTCGATACTTTAGTTTTGTTTTGTAGATACACAACACTTGACAAAATGTTTATCATAGAGAATGAGCATACGTGAAAACATCTTTAACAAAAGCAATAAATGCTGAAATGTTTCCCTTTCTCAAAGTTTTTGATACAATTTTTAAGAAAAATTTCATTTGGCAAGTCAAGACGTATGTCACCAGGGCAACACATATCTTCTTTAAAGGTGTGAGAACCAATAGCTTCCGATGCAAAGACAACAATGTTTGATATTTATTGGGATAGTTGAATTTCATTCCAAATCTGTACGAATTACTTTTATCTGCTTTCTAATCTATTTTGTGGTTTGCCGAAGAAACAGTCACAATTACTCACCCAAATTCTGAGTGGTTTCCTTTTTTTCTGCGGGGAACAAAAGATGATGTTTGGAAAATGTGAAAGACATGAAGTTGAATAAATGATGATAGCATGTTATGTTCTAGGTAACCTGTCATGGGGTAATTCACTCAAAGGTGAAAATGATAGATATTTTGAAGAATTTTGTTAAGCAAACAACAGTGACTTACATTGTATGGTCACGAAATCTTGTGTGTTCTGCAAAAGTAAGAGTCACATACATATGTTATGACATGGAGTTATATAAATGATGACAGATTATTTCTTATTTGAGTAAACTGTCCCTTAAGTCTTTAAGTCTATGGTTATCAGCAGTCGTAAAAACCTTTCACTTCATATCACACTGTTTATGTGACAAATACAATTTGAATTTGATTAAAGGGGTTAACCCAAAAATGAGAATAATGTCAGCATTTGCAAACTCCGACTGTGTATGGCTTATTTTGAAGAATGTTGGTGGTTCTTTACAATGTCGTCTCTTGTAGAAGAAAGTCACACAACTTTGAAGACAAGAGTGTGAGTAAATGATGACAGAATGTCATCATTTATAGGTAAACTGTGTAGGTAAACTTTATAGGTAAACTATGCCTATAAAGTTCAGTCTAACATTGCAACAATGCCCAACAGGGATCCAGCAACGCAGCACAAGACAGTTTTAATTCCCCATAAAACAGCTTCTGGTAAAGTACCTATAAGACAAAGCCAGTGTGTTTGAGTTTTAATAGTCTGCAGTCAGACCCTCACGCTGGGAGAACTGGCAGCATTTGAGACCTCTCAACAGCCTGTAAACTTTAGAGGGTGTTGATCATTATCAAGTGCTCAGTGGAGGTGTAAATAACATGGATGTGGAAAGCAGTTGATTACTTTGTGGTTTGGAAAAGACAGGTTTCAATGGTGTTTTAAACGTCTTACAATAAACAGTTCATAATATTTATTCACTGGAGTCATGTGCGGCACTAAAACAAACAATATCACAGGTGGAAAAACAACCTTCCCTCCCGTTAAACAACAAAATGTTTCTTTTCCGTTTAAATAACTACAGAAGATGTGAGATCAAACGTTTACAGGTTTCGTCTTAAGTTGCCGTACTTTTAAAATGTTGTTTTTGTGGCCACGAGGCATCCAGTGGAATTTGTAAATCCTCTGCTAACATTGTTGTCCTCAGCTTTAGATCTTTAGGCTTTTTTCAGAGTGGTCAAGAGGATGTTGAAAACATCACTAAACATCACGACTGACCTGAGCACCCACTCGGCAACTTGTATCACTTTAGAGGGCAGAGGGCACATTTCACATCCCCGGGTTTCGTGTTTCAGAGAAACGTTTTCCTTCACTTTCTTCTCGAAGGGAGCTGATGGACACCAAAGGCCCACGCATGATGCATGTCACAGTATATAAATCACTTTTGTTTATTTACATCTATTTCAATTACATCTGTGTGATGTAGTTGCAACATGCACTGGATTTTACAAATGTTCGAGTTAAATACTTTTCATACTTTTCCATATAGTGTCGATATGTGCATTTGTTGGACTGTTGTTTCATGTTTGTGTTGTAGTTTACCATCTCTTATCTGTTTCTATATTTTCTTAATTAAAGTGCAAACTTTAATGAACATTTCAGTCAATGACACAAGGAACTTATTTAACCTACATTTGTGGTAGAAGTTAATACAAAATACATTTATAGTTGATGTATTTTTTAGGCAGGTGGGTCACTGCACTCAATCCTGTCAAAACAAACTCAGATCTGTGATCGTTTAACCAAAAACAATATTTTATCATCATTCCTTCTCGTTTCATGTCAAATGACTTTCATTCTATTTCCACAAAAGAAGATATTTTGAAAAATGTCAGTAATGGAAAACCATTGGTCCTTATTCAAATACCAACATTCTTTGAAATATATTCCTTTGTGTTCAGTCATACATCTGGTCCACTAGTCAGTGTTTCTTTTTTTACAACTTAGTGAAACGGAAAAACGTGTGCTAACTTTCTGCAAAGTTTTATTTAAAAATGAAACAAAGGGCTGAAATAAGTTTCATGGAGGTTTGCTAATCTCAGTGTGTGCACTGTATTAAGTATGCAGATGTAGAAGTGATAAGGGAAAGTCCATCCTGTGTAAACAGTTGACTGGGGGGTCTAGGTGTTGGGGGTAGTTATCAGTTTAGCACTTTACTGGGAATCTCCGATGGTTTCTATCAAGTCTGTATATGGGACCCCCTATAGACCTGGTCTAATCAGGTCTTCCAGAGCAGGTTTTTAAAGACAAACACAAAGGTTCAGTTTTCATCAGGAAGGTTAAATGTATCATTATTTATTCACCTGTACAAGATTCTACAAAAGAAGATATTTTGAGAAATGGCTTTGTGATTACAGGCTTTTATTAAAATATCAGCTTTTCTGCGGAAGAAAGAAGGTCAAACAGTGACATGAGAGTGAATAAAAGATAAAAACTTATCACATCCAATGTTTTAGCATTTA
The DNA here is from genome assembly GCA_033220385.1 of Triplophysa yarkandensis. Lineage (NCBI taxonomy): Eukaryota > Metazoa > Chordata > Actinopteri > Cypriniformes > Nemacheilidae > Triplophysa > Triplophysa yarkandensis. The sequence goes on from CM065674.1 coordinate 7,756,594, forward strand.
CTAGCAAAGACACAATTTAGAATAAAAGAAATGTATCTGTATGCTTTTTTCTAGTAGCTTTGTCTTTGTCTTTTCCTTTGAATTTGTTTTCCAATGGTACATGTGGGAAACCTCTAAATGATGGAGAAATGTTGACTTTCTTGCATTCTGTTTAAAACTGGCAGCTTCCCAATGTGATTTTCTTTTTCTTTCTATTAGACTAAACGTTCCGCCCGGCAAACTCTTCATTCTTTAGACTTCTATATTTGTCAAGTGCATATTTTAAATTTTGCTCCATCTCCATGGACCCCGGGTGGTGAACAGGGGGCTGGGGGGCTCATTGTCTCCCTTGCCCACTGTGAGGGAGCACAACTAAGGTAGGACAGGGTTTGGTTGGACCTCTAAAGATAAAAAAGTTTGAAGCTGAAGTTGTTGATCTTACAAATGTGAGGTCCACACCACATAAATCTACTTGAGCAAATTTAGCGTGACAAAAGGTGACGTTAAATGTGCCGACTGATTGTGCACTGTCAGTGGAAATAAAAGGTAATTGAGATATAATGTGGGGAATGTTGCGCCAAGACTTCCCCCATGACTGACATTTAGTAAAGATCGTGGCAGGCCGAGACGGGGCGCAGGACATCAGCTTTAGATTCTGCAGATCACAGCTCGTGTTTTTCTCATTGTTGGTGGAAACGTAGCAACTGGAGTGTCTCATCAGTTTTAACTGACGGGGGTAATTTTGCAACATCGAGTGTGCCAAAAGCTTAAAAACGACAGCACTATTGATGTATGGAAATATTGGGAAGTAAAAGAGCATTATATGAGTTTTAAAAAGATATACTACATCGTAGAAAGAAAATTGCATGGTTGATTTCTGAAATGTAAAATGTTTTTTCCAAACAGACATTCTTAAACCAATATATGCTGTATATATAGCAAATGTAGATTGTAATAAAGTTGTTTTTAAAAATACTATAAGTACAACACAATGGCCAAAAAGCCCTCTAAACTTCATTGCCTTGTTTGTGTTTAGGACCCACAAACCAACCTCATGGTCGATATGCTCTGCCCTCTCTTTATCAAACACAGAAAAATGGGACTCATTACAGAACATTAGTTTTCCCCATCAGCGCTATAGTGGTGGATTGCACTCAGGCACATTAAAAGCACATTTTTGTGATATAATGGACAAGGGGGAACTTCCTCCTGCTCGGCCAAGAACCTCCAATTGGAAGCAGGTGTTGCTGATGAGTAAGAGCAACATTTGCCTAGCACAGTCATGGCCTTTCTCATTCCTCCTACAGTAAGTAATGAGTCTTATCTTAAGGATGTACTGGTCTTTGACCATTTGGTCTGTTTTATAATAGCATCCTGTGCTTTACCAAAAAATTGATTTTTCTTATGGAGGGCTTTCTGACTTTAAAATTTGTGAGAAAGTCTTATGAATCAGATTGAAAGTTTTGTTATAAATAAGGACCATTTCTCTACACATATGAATTGCTTGCAATTTAGACAACAACGCCACCATCCATAACTTTTGCCTCTCTTTTTTAAACGGCAGTTTACTTTACATAAAAAAAATCATGGTTTGAAATCAAATGATGTCAATCATCAGTAGTAAGGTCATCTTATAATGGAGCTCTGGGCTTTGACGCACAATTTTATACATCGGCACCAAAGGTTGTATCAAATATTCATAAAAGAGTATGATTTTAATGTGTATATATATATATATGTGTGTGTGTGTGTGTGTGTGTGTGTGTGTGTGTGTGTGTGTGTGTGTGTGTCTGTGTGTCTGTGTGTGAGTGTGTGTGTGTGTGTGTGTGTGTGCGTGCGTGCGTGCGTGTGTGCGTGCGTGCATGCGAAGATGCATGTGAAGAAAAGGTCAAATGGTTCCTGTAGTTCTTCACCTGGTTTGCACACACTACAGGAGGGATTTTTGCCCACTTCTCCATAAAGATCTTCACTGGATCTGTCAGGTTTCCGGGTTGTCGCTGAGAAACACGAAGTTTCAGCTCCTTCCAAAGATATTCAATTGAATTTAGGTCGGGAGACTGGCTAGGCCATTCTAGAACCTTGAACCCAAAATTCAGAAGGGCCTTGCCATGGGCTGACTTAGGCAGGGGAACCTTCAGTCAATGCATGACTTTAATCCATGACGTCTTAATGTATTACTGATAGTAGCTTTGGGAACGGTAGTCCCAGCAGTTTTCACGGCATTCACCAGCTCCTCCTGTTTAGTCCTGGGCTTTAATCTTCACCATTCTTAACATTAGGGATACCCCACCAGGAGAGATATGTTGCTACTTCTGCAAGGTTTGACTGATTGTGCGGTACACAGGTGGCTTTATGACAGCCAATAAACTCAAACAGTTGCTACTAATTAAGAATCATGAGCAGCGAGTAGCTGGACTATTTGAAAGCAAAATAAGAGGTATTTGAGATTTAGAAATCTGGCTGAGAAGCAAGTAATCAAATACTAATTTGGCGCAATAATTTAAAAATAAAATACAGTATGATTTCCAGGTTATTCTTTTTAGATTCTGTCTCTCCCAGTGGAAATGCACATTTGCTGAAAATTCTAGACCCCTCCATGATTTCTAAGTAGGAGAACATGCAAAATCACAGAGTGTTCTAATACTTATTAACCTCACTGTATATAAATAATATTAACTGTTATGAAGCAAATTGGTATAACTATATAACTATATAGAACTATATATATATATATATATATATATATATATATATTAGTGATGGGCATAGATCATTTTTTTAATCTATATTAATCTCTCTGTAAACTTGGAATTAATCTAGATTAAAATGGCTAACTTGAATTCTGTCGAAGGCATTCAGAATATCTGTGCTACCCAAATTATGACCAAAAGTAAATCATTGCACAAGGTACAAACATCCTTATGCCGTGTACACACCAGACGCGTGTAGTTTGACGCTTGAACATTTAAGTTCATTCGTGTCCAACGCGTCTTTCGTGCTGGGGGGGGGCTTCTGTCAAGGGGAGGGGCCTCATCAACTGTCAGGGAGAGGAACTCATCAACTTGTCAGAGGAAATTCCTTTTATTGTAAAATAAAGCGATTAAACTTAATGTGACGACATTATTTATAGTCTCAATATGTATATAGAGCTCAAATTGAGTAAAGATAAAAAATTTTCTTCACTAAATTTCTTCCAGTAAAAATCACTTTTATTCCTGTCTATGTTAAAGTATAATAAAAGTATTATGTGGATTTATAAGTCATCATAGCTTGCCTAGTATAGACGCAGCTCCCAACCCAACTTTGAGAAAAGATTAACGGCGATATTTTTTTTATCGGCCGATAAGAGTCACAAGTTAATGAAGCATGTTAACGCTGATAACGGCCCACCAGTAATATATATATATATATATATATATATATATATATATATATACGGTACATGCATTTTCTTGAAATTGTTCTTCAGAAACTTTTCTGAACTCTACATTACATCCTGAAAGTGTGTCGTTTTATTTTCGCTATCGTCTTATGATCGGACTATATGGTACTGGTACTAAAAAATAGTTTTGTTTTATTTTATTTACTTGGTAATAGGGCTGGGTGGTAGGACATATACATTTTAAGAGCTGAATGAAATGTGTACTGTAAAAATTTATTATTCCCTGTATACCACAGAATGTAAATAAGTGGGCGTGAAAAGTTGTGAAAAGTTTATAATATTGAGGGATGTCCGCAGAAATCTGTGAAATGTGACATACAGTGGAATTTGTTGTTGACTCTTAACCTCATAAATTTAGTACACAAAATATGACTTAAGAAAATAATAAAAATTCCTTTGGTTTTCTTAAATATTGAAGCTTATATATAATATAAAACCCTTTTGTATATTTTTACCTTTAAAACTATATCATGAAAAATATTGTTAATAACATTTCTCCTAGCTTAAACTAAAATCGAGGTCAATCCGCCTAGCCCTACTTGGTAAGTAACTGATCTTAGTTAATAAAAAAAAAAGGAAAATACACATTGCAGAATGAATGATTAGTGACCTATGTTGTGTAATATTGAACCGGATGCATTACTTCAACTAGGCCTGTATTGTTTATTGAGTTTATAAGACAACTCTCTTTGCTCATATGCATTTTGTATCCACTAGGAGCTTTCTTTACATTACAGATGTTTACTTTGATGTTTCTGGGGGTATTAGGTACTTTTACTGATGCTGGCTGGTTTCCAAAAGTCTTGCGGCCATTTTGATTGTAATTGGGACCTATAAGCATTATAAAAGTGTCAGTCTCTCAACACCAGGCGTTTCTGAGAAAACACTAATAACCTGATCCACTTTGGCTCAGACGGCTGAATACCAAGAGGTGGGTTTTATGTCTGATTGAGGCTGCTCTAAAGATGGATGCCAGATGTTTAACTCAACTGTATATCTTTTGCTCTTCATGTAATCCGGATCATTAAGATAAAGGCTAGCTTCCATAGGTTGGAATTTTGCCTGTTTGGTACAGCGGCCTCTCATTAAAGTGAAATTTTGGTAAACGGTTATTGTCAAACAGTTTCTGGGCATACATTACCAGAGAAGCCACTACTGTACACGTTTAGTCGCTCAGATTTACTTGAGTTTTACAATAAATAATAGGAATGAAGCAAAGCAAACAAAACACCTAACAAAAGTTCATTCAAGTGGTTCATTTCAATAATAATGTTTTGTAAATTTATTTGAATTCTTCCATAGAAGTGTTAATGACATTTTTGTTTACAAATATTTGTTGTGAGTTTGTTCATCATGTTCTCAACTTCATTATAATTTGGGGTGTTTACGTCTATTTAGTTTTACTATTTTATATAGAAATAAATTATACAATATTTATATTGTCGCTGTTCTCCGTTGGATATGCAACTTGGCTATTTTTCAAGTAATGGATAAAACATTTTTGTCAAATTTTTTTTGATTGGATATTTGCAAAACCTAGTGATAAACATAAAGGATGATCAACTATTTTTGTCTTATATAATGTAGTAAGCTACACGAGTTTGGTATTTGAAACAGTTTCAAGTACTATCCCATCACTGTAAAGGGTACTTTTCTACAAAGTCTTAATGGTTCCAGTCCTGTTTGTACTTGTGCTTTCAAACTGACTGATTGTCTTCACATTAAGAAATGCAAGCAGTGCCAACATATTCAATGTGTAAGAGGATGTTGTTTTTAAACAAGCTATTGTACTTTGTCCCATCCACATCATCTTTCTCTTGACCCTACAGTCTCTAACTAAATTCATTTTGCAATTTTTGTATTCGCCATTGTTAGCATACATTCCTCTGGTCGTTTTTTTTGCTTCGGCACGTCTTGGATGCGGTTTGACGAACAGGCGTTTGAGAGGGACTTTCCTGTCACCCTTCCCCTCTCTCTCTGTTTCTCAGCAGAAGTACGAGATGAGGCAAAGACGTTCGGTGGTGAGTCTGGGTGTTAACGATGGAGCATTTTTGAAGCAAGAGAAGGTCATGTGGCCGAACTATTGTCCCGCGACGTCCTCTACGACCCCGCATCCCAGGCCTTGGGGTCAGATTTTTGGGCTTGTGTTCCTCTAAATGCAGGAACAGATGGTGAAGTGGTTGCTTCATTGGAAACCAACAAAGCAACGCCAACAAGAGCGAAACAAGGGGCTCTCCAGGACATCTCAAAGACACCATGCTTCCTGTCGGTACTTTTAAATTATGTCAGCATACATGCTGAAGACATTATTACCTTCTAGGTGAATATAAATCAACATTGATTACGAATAGTAGTAGATTACTATTGCTGTTTATGTTTGTTTCAGAGGCATTGGAGGGGAATATTTCATCCTCAAATCTGTGGTTCAAGCAATCTGACTTAAAGCTGTGTTTTTTATCAGATCTCATGTGAAAACCTCAGTGGAAAAACATATATTTATACGCAAATTATAATCGCTGACCACTAATATTCTATTTTACAAGCCCCTTGGCGACCGTCTTTACCCCCCAGGAACTTGGCGGTGCTTTTATGAGAGTTGCTGCTTCCCTTAAAGAGATGTAGAGTGTGGCATGCTTGAATTCTCTGATGTGAACTGCTATCCATCCATCGACGAAAGGATGTTCATCTCATTGATTTTGTCTGTTATATGGAAAATTGTGAACACTAGTTATACATCCTCCGAGTCTTGACCCACAAGCTGTTTCTACTAAAAATGGGCATTCGAAGGTTCAGACTTCAATACACTTTGGGCATGTAGTCGCGATGAAATGGATGTAGGACTATGGATAACTTGGCACTCGTTCAAGGAAAGGCTTCTCACTGGTCTTGTACATAGCCAATCCATGCAAAAATTTCCCAAACCCTTCCCTGTATCTATAAACAACTTTTGCTGAGTTTTCCCTCTATCCAAGGCCAGATTTATTTTCATTCCCAAGAGTGACTGACTATGATTAAACTGTCCCTAAAATAACTAATATAGTGACCTTGGCTGTCAGGTTTCCATGATCCTGTACGTTTCTTTGGTGATAATCTTGTCAAAAGATTGCTGCCTTAAGATTTGTATGTTCTTTTACTAACCGCATCCTGTTTATCATACAGTTTCAGACTTAAACAATATTAAAATTTTATTTGTGATATTAATTGCAAGCAATAACATCCAATAAAGATGTCTTAATGGTTCCTCTTACTTGTCTTCTGCTCATCCCATTTCACTCATTCATGGTTTCTTTCTGTTGCGCTTTCCTTAGATTGTTCTATCTGTAGTTTGTTCTTTAATTCATTCTTTATTTAGTTCTCTCTGTTTATTTGTCTTTCTGACTATTCTTTATTTTCTTTTTTACCCTACACTATTATGCACTTTTATTCGATACTTCTATACCCTGAATGAATGTCACCAACTGTCTAATTTTGCCATTGTGTAAGACACTTTAAGACACATTTAGAAGTTGTTAAATTTGTTAAAGTTGGAATAGCATGGGAATAGTTCATGTTAGACGCAAGTGTAGACCAAGATAGCCAAAAGAGGGGCTGCGAAGTTTGAGGGCGCCATTTGTGACAGAACCATGGATACTTAAGGTGAATGACACATTCAGCCTAGGACACGGGTGAGTGGCTCTGAGCCTGAGGTGAATTCTCCGTTTGTTGTGTGTATCAGCCTGAGTCAACAATGTGCGGGTGGGTTTGCCATCTGCTGACAGATAAACTCACCGGCGTGGAGGTGATGGAGTTAGAGAGACCGTCGACCCCATCCCCCTGGCTTTCATCAATAAATACCCCACCAACCCTTCCCGACCCGCTGTCCCAAGACAAGTGTCGTTAAACCTGCAGGAATGCTCCTGCTGAGATGATGACAGGGAATAAAACAGAGGAGAGGGGGTGAAGAGGAAATAGAGGGAATAACATCAATGCCTTTTTTTTTTTTAAATAGGTCAAACCTGCTTGAGGTGGTCATAGATGGTCAAATCATAGGAAGGTTGGACAAAAGTTATGTTAGAATCATTCCCAGGATTGATAGATCAACTGGTTGGAGCTTTCGGAAGATGAAACCACAAGGTTGATCCTGATCAATATGTGTGTGAGAGACCACCATGCTCTCCTAAAGCCTTTGTAAACTCTTCACAGCAGCTGTCTCCAAAATGGAGTGGGTTTTGTCCTCAGGTAAATGTTTGTTTTTTTCACACCAAGAAACACATTTGAGGTCTTGCGATCTGCCTTAACATTTCCCTGACCCCTGTCAAGATGGCTTTAACCGTCATCTCACAAGGTGAAGGGTCTCATAGGTTTTGTATTGGGATATTTAAAAGACAAACTTTCAACATCTTTCAAAGTTTTAAAGTCATTCAAGAACCACTTACAGGGCCACGACGGGGTTCACAGGGTCACCCGTAATAGTTTGTTTTGTTTTCTGATAAATGGATCATAACTTAACATAAGCATAGTTTTTCAAAGGTATGCTCGATGCAATCAGACAGTCGGAGAATAAACACTCTGATCTCATCTGGAGCTCAGATAACACATCATCTTAATGACTTCCTACCAGACACGTTTTACTGCCCAAAAAAGAAAAATACTCTCAGGTAGTACTGAGGGTGTGTTGGTACAGCGGCTCTTGGGTGCTGACGGAAATATAGACTCTTGCGTGTACACGCGGCCCTCCACCTGGTTTCCCGGCTGTTTATTTACTCTTCCTCTTAATGAGGTTTTTGATTCATAACCCGATGGTAATGGTCGTTTTGGGGGGCAAATATTTACAAATGACACCGCTGTGCACCCATAACCACTGTGTTGGTAAGAACATGAGCTTGTGTTAAAGTGCTTAAGGTAAAGACCAGGCCAACTGCTACTGAACTTACAATATGGTAAACTGTTCCGGAATGTCTGTTTCATGTGTTGGCATGGGATGTACATGGAAGAGCATAAGGTGCAGATTTTTACAGAATCAAAAAATATTATGCCTCAAACATACAATTTAATGATTAATAAGAAAATTTGTTGAGCTGAAAAACTGGGTTTGTGTCATATAAAACCCATTTACTCTCCCATTTTGTAAGTTGCTTGTGTTCAAACTTGCTCATTCTGCATTAAAGCTCAAACAAATGTATCCTATAGTTTTGTGTGTTTTTAAAATGTTTCTCAGAAATTTGACACAGATTTGTCTTCATTTTTAGTCTGACCTGAGAAACGACTGTCAACTCTGTTACGCATTGGATATTCCTTTTATAACAGAAGTGGACTTTTCCAAACTCAAATCATATTCATATGGTGAAGTTATAGAAGGTAAAAAATAATCTAAAACGTATTACTCTCAGATTAATAAGTACTAAGGCGTTATATAGGTTTCATGAAGGTCTTCTTCATTTAAGGAAAACTAAAAAAATATGAGAGACTGGATAAAGAAAGACAAAAGACAGGAATGATTGTTTATGGTTGTTGTCATTTTCAAAAGCTTTTGGTCACTTAGTTTTTAGAATGATTTCCCATTCCTTGTTATTTTTATTTTAAAAGAAAATAGATTGACTCATAAAAATTTCTTGACATTTAGCCCAAAAATGTTCACAAATTTTGCTGATTAATTTTTAATGAATGTAAGATGTATACAAGCAGTCATTCTTGGTTTACTCAATCTGAGTTTATCTGTGCTTCAGTATCAATAATAAACAGTCATGTACTTTAACAATGCACAGAGCCTCTATCAGACACGGATTATCTCAGATCTCTGTTTTCTATCTGGCGCCAGTAATCTCAGCCTTCCACACATACTGTCAGTTTTCTGTTGAAAGACGGATGATTCGATTCCCTAGGCCAGTTTTTATTTTCAGAGAGAGAGAGTTGTGTGGCCAAAATAGTATTGTATGTTAATAGATGTAATTTTGGCTTCTGCTGTATCACATGCACTAATCTTGAAGTAACAGTACTATAAGACGGCTGAGTGTAGCTTCTGTTTTATCTTAAACACATTATCAGATGTAAATAACAGCCATTTCCCCAAAAAATTTAAAGACACAATTGCCTTTCTGACCATGTGAACAGGGTTCCGCTTCTTCTCTGTTCTTGTAAGGAAAAAATCATGGCTGTTGTAACACATTTGAAAATACACATTGGATAAGTTAAACAATTACTTGTTAGATAGTCACATGTAAAACACACAAATCGAACACACAACTCACAAACTGAACCGAATAAATTGCATCCGGCTTCCAGTCTGTTTTGTTTGGCTTCATCAGATCTTATTAAATGTTCTGTATCTAGAAACTTCTCATTCATAAGCGTTTGAACAGATGAATCGATGTTCAAACATGAACATCTTGTCTTCCAAGAGGATAAACTTCTAATTTCTTCGAGAATGTGTTGAGAAGACTTTTTTAAGAGAAAGTGAATTGAATGCAATAAATCAAAACGCTTAACATTACAGGTGTAGAAATGAACATCGTGTCTTCTGTGTTAAAACGCTCAGCATTACCTCATATTTTGTTCTGGAATGTGCATTACTGTAGCTGGACCAGTCTGTATTTCTTTATTACTGTATTGTTGTCAGATGTTATAATGATTGGACCTGTGTTATCGAAACCATGTTAGTAAAGTCAGTCTTTATTTGAGGAGACAGAAGCTGTAGTTGAATACTAGAAAATAGCCGCCTGGGAGTGCTGCCAAGATGACCGTGAATTGACTTCCCTGAAAGGGGCTTTGGGGACACTCAGACTGCTAAAAACAAGAATACACTGACCACTCGGAAAAAGTAAAGTTGAGAACTTGTGTGTGTGTGTGTGTGTGTGTGTGTGTGTGTGTGTGTGTGTGTGTGTGTGTGTGTGTGTGTGTGTGTGTGTGTGTGTGTGTGTGTGTTCGTCTGTGTGTTCGTCTTTGTGTTCGTGAGTGTGTTCGTGAGTGTGTTCGAGATTGTGTTTGTGTGTGTGCCTGCATGTGTGTGTTTGTGTGTTCGTGAATGTGTTTGCATGTACATATGTGTGCCTGCATGTGTGCGTGTGTGTGTGTGTGTGTGTGTGTGTGTGTGTGTGTGTGTGTGTGTGTGTGTGTGTGTGTGTGTGTGTGTGTGTGTGTGTGTGTGTGTGTGTGTGTGTGTGTGTGTGTGTGTGTGTGTGTGTGTGTGTGTGTGTGTGTGTGTGTGTGTGTGTGTGTGTGTGTGTGTTTTTCTTTTTGACTCTTCTGCTGTGTGCAATGGACTTTGAACGTTTGGATTGCAGTGGTGTAGTATAAATCTATACTACACAACTATACATTTATCCTAATGTCATATCTATGTAAATCTTGTTTCTGTCAGATCTTGTCAGATCTTGTACCAGTCTGACATTTTTGACACCTAACCCTAGGGTTGTGGGTTCAAGTCTTGGGCTGGCAAAACCATACCCTCGAGCAAAGCACCAAACCCCCAACAGGTTGGTGTGTGTGTGTTCACTGCTGTGTTTGCACTTTGGATGTATTACATGCAGAGCACAAATTCTGAGTACGGTTCATCATACTTGGCTGTATATATTGCTAATCTCCTGCATAGGTTTAGTCAAATTTAAACATATAATTGTATTTCCTATGGTGTTGTGCTTTAAATATTTGAGAGTTTGTATAGTAAAAACGTAATACTTTTATACGCATTTTGATGACCATTTTACCTTGCTCTGCTTTTGGTCATCTAACTTTCCCTGTTAAGAATTCTCTCTTTCACTGTGGAAGAAGCAGTGTTGCTTTGGGACTTCTGAAATCCAATTCCCTAAACCTCTGACTTGTGAAGACAATAGTCAGATTCAGAGGCTCCATTCTCAATGTTGAGTTTGAAGTCCTCCGTGCGCATCTATGGAAAGTTTTGCGATCTCCTTTTTATCTCGTCTATTTATTCCCTACACAAACGAGAAGACAATGTTGGCGTCTTCTTTAGGAGAACTACCAGAGGTCTCTGTTTGAGTCTTGCTTTGAACTGTGAAGTGTGAAAGCACATTCAGACACAGTCGTTCGCCTCAGACTATTCACACATCCCCATTAACATGATTTTAAAGAGAAAAGGGTCGAAAGGTCAAATTCAACCACCTTTGTGTGTAATAAATGGTTATTTCTTCCTCCACGTATTGAGAAATGTTTCAGATTACTATTCAAATGTCACAAACACTTTGATTTATATTTTCTAGCTACACCGCATTACCGTAACATATTACCGATTTCCGCAAGTTGGCGTCTATTAATCTAAGTTGTTTCTCTCTGTCCCACACAAGAAACAGTCGGCACATGCGCTTGGAAAGAAATCTACAAAATAAGAACCGTTGGAGAAAACACCACATCTGCTAAACTAATTGAGTGGATTATAACTTCCTCTCATAAAAATACTTTACAACAACACAGGATTATGGGTAAAATTAAGAAACCATGTACTGATTATTTAGGCTGTCTAATTGCCAATGGTCCATTTAATGATGCAACAATTTAGCTATGTCTTAAGTAATTCTGTGGATGCCTTTTGAAAAAAGGTAAAAGGACAAGAGACATAAGAAAAGCTATGAAAATCGATGTTATCACATACAAATAATTGTAAACTTTTCCTGAATGTACAAATATAACTCTTGTATTGTTTGAAAGTAAATATTAACTATATAAAATGTTTTCTTTACAGTATTTGAGGTCTTCAAAAATGTAGAGCATTTTCTTTTTCTTTTGACCTGCCTCTCGAATTTTGTTCAACTTTCTCCTGATTATGGTCTTTGAAATGGTTTACTAATTGCGTATATTTAAATTGACATTTAAAATACAACTATTTAAGTATTTAACATTTTATTTATATTTTATACATAAATGTATTTATATATATTTATGCGAATATACATGCATGTATGTGGATATCAATATATATCACAAAACTCATACGCATTATGTAAACAAGGAAATTGCTTGGTTTGGAAATCCAATAATTGAAATAATCCATTGAATTCAAAATGAGATCATTAGAAGAATGTGAAACAGCAAAAAGTTTTTCAACTTTATTTTTATTTTCTCTACTACGGTAGTCAAAGGGGTCCACAACAGTTACTTTAAAAAGCATTCTTCCAAATTTCTTTCTCTGTGTTCATCCAAACAAAGACCTTTATTCAGTTTTGAAATAAGTAATTCATGACAATAATTAAGTTCTGTGTCCAAATTATTAAAAGTGAAAAAGCAACTATATTGTTAATGTATAAAACTTTGTTTTTAAGCACAAATAAATTGCTTTTCAAAGTCATTTTTACCTAAAATATCTTTCTTTGCTTCCATTCAAGTTGTAACTTCACACATAAAGTAATACAGTTAACATACTACGAAACTTCTACTTTCTTTTTATGCAAAAACTGTAAGAAACCGAAATCTGGACTAGGAGTTCACCTGTATAAATTGTTCACAGTCAATGATGACAGAAATGCAAAGTTAATTTTCGGATGAATTATCCCTCAAACAGAACAACTTAACCTTTCGTGATTCAATCTGAGATCTGTTTGTCTTTGCTGACAGACTAATACAATTAAAGCCTGCGATCATGACAAGTCACTCTGCGACTGCACACGTGTTGCATTTCTCAAAGCAGGGTCGTTTTTTATCCAACTATCCACCCTTCCACAAAACCCCCTTGGCCTGAGTTGCAACTGCTCTTCAGGGTCAATCTCTCGCCCCCAGGCATTGAGCACCTTATGGAGGGCTCAGCTGCTGATTTGTGTCTGTTTACGGGTAACTTCAACCTTTCATCGACTTTTGTGCTTGTATTGTATTTGTCATGTGGTGAACGGTAAGTGAGAACTTATCTGTTCTGTTTATGTAAACGTGTACGTGAAGACATATGAATGAATTCTTGAATCCTCAATAACTCCAGATTACAACAGAGTGAAGCCCAAAAACTTTATTCACACATTTATGGCAGCTATAATATACTAATTTTAGTCTTAGGTGTTCTCTGTATTTTCACTTGAAACTGTTAAAGCAAAAATTAAATTTTGCTTCATTTTCTTTAGCTACTGTTGTGTTAAATTATTATTTATTAACCTGTTCTGCATGTCTGCATTAATGTTGTTATATTTGCATGGTGTATGCTGCTCTTAATTCAACACGCTATTGACTGGTGCAGTGTGAAAGCAGTGAAAAATCTTGAAATAAAACGCGTCTGGGACACATTTCACTTAAAAAAATTTTTTTACAATCTTTATTATATCTTGCGTTGGTGACCTCTGGTATAAAGCTCAATGCCGCCACCGAGCATCCTGTGGCACCAACTGTAAAACGTTTTACATCAGAAAAATGTTTTTCTGAAAAAACATTTAGGGCTCAAGCCCTGCTCCGCCTCCGATAACAAGGATGAAAGATAAAGCGTAAAGCTGTTTTCTTATATAATAAAATTTGAATTTTCGATTTGATGCTTAAATTATCACAGATGAGCCGATCATTTAAAGTGACTTCTAATCTAAATCTATTAAACCTACATTGAGGTGCTGTCACCATAATGGTTAATGGACCGATCAACCGTCAGAGATCTGATCACTTTTTGGCAGAGGATATGCAAAGAATATATTACCGCCCCACAGTGAAATCCGACTCATATTTTCACAGCTGGTTAATAATAACCCTGAGTGTTTCCTCTGCTACACAACAATTTTTCTATTAAAGCTCAATTATATAAAGGACCCGTGCTCTGCTATTTTTAAAACGGGGATGGCTGTGTTTTTATGAGTGATTAACACAAAGATAATAAATACAATCGAAGGCTCGTGCTTAAATGGATAGTCCTTCCCAAAATGTAAACTCTGTCATGAATCACTCACCCTCGGTCGAAAATAATGAAACGACTGCGATTTCTGAACCACCGTTGACTACCATAGTGTAATGTAAATGCTGACATTCTTTCAAATATCTTTATTTGTGTTTTGGAGAACAAAGACATTTATACAGTTTTAAAAAACCAAGGGTTGTAAATGTTGATGGTATTTTCATTTTTGAGTGGAAAAATTCCTGAAATTGCAGTGTTTTCCCACTGCAATTTCTGCCAAACACAGAGAAAGTTATATGGAAGAATTTCACAATTTATTCTTTTACCATCCTTTATGTGCTATACTCCTTTTCTTATCTGAAGACAGCTGATAAGAGTTTTTCTATTTAAAAACAGTTACAATAATCGGTTGAGTAAATTTAGCTAAAATTAAAACGAGCACATGCTCTCTATTTTGTTAAAGTTAAAACTCGCATAAAGTGCATTTATAAAGCATAGATCTGTTGAAGCATGAGTTTTTAGCTTATTAACGTTTTGTAAATAATATTTTTAAAGTAAGTTGTAATTTTAATGTATATATTTTTCCTGATTTACCCAGTTTGATGTGATAATGAATATTTTGTTTTGTTAAATTAAAAAAACCTTACAACGGAGGATGGATATGAACTTGAACAAACGTAGAGTATACCAGATCTGCCAAATGACAAAAATGATTGGAGACCAGGAAATCTTGACCTTCTCCCTATGAAACCATAGGGAGAAAGCCTCTCCCTTCTCTTATGAAAGCACCCTTGACTTGTCTCCGCAGGCATCTATGTCCTGCCACTCTATCTTGCCATCTGATCTACAACCACGCCGTGTTGCTTTAAGCATACATCATTGCCAGTGGTTTTGAAATGTGGTGTTTTTGACCCGTTTCTTTGGTTTATAGGGCTGGCCTGGTTCTGCTCCATGAGCTCAGACTGTCATCTCCTCCCTGGGTGGTACTATAGATCCAAATATGAGTGTGTTTGCTCTGAAGACTTGAAGCCAGAGGTCAGCGAGCAGAAATCTCAGGTTTGTACAACACACACCGACATGTTGGATAGATGTGGGAGCTGTCAAAAATGATGTGCATTCAAGTGCATATTTCATGAGGTCCTGTTCTATAACCGTTTCAAATGATTTTTTGCTGTAGGTAAGGCATTGGTATAATTTGATATTACTTTAATTAGAGAAAGATATTATGGCTCTTTTAAACATTGCTCTTTTTGGCTTAACCAATGGAATGACTTTGGGGGAGAGGGCTTTTTGGCTGCTTAATGCCAATTGTGGTGATGTTTAATAGAGCCGAAATAACATGTTTTATTTTATTTATGTGGTTTTGCATTTGACTGTTTAAAGTAAATCCACAGAGTTGGGCTTGTCTGTGCAATGTATCTATGAGTAATTTTCTCTATCATTGTGATTTTGTTTTTGGTTGCTAGGTGGTTAATGAATATTCTGATTTGTTTGCTTAATCATTCATTTTTAGAAGTTACTTTAGTGTTATCTTAGCTTTAAGACATTAGATACTTTAGTGTCAGTGTTAAATCATACATTTAAAGCAATTAAAGCACAGTTTTGGTCATTCTACTTTGATGTATCAATAATTCCTTAATTACAAATGTAAATGCAGGCAATAAAATGCTGGCTTTGGCAAACACTGCTAATAAATCCCTGTAGTGCTTTAGGAATAAAGCTAAAAGTTTGGTTTATTGAAACTATTTAAGACTTTAACTGTTTATTATAAATGTTTTGTTAATTTATAAACTGTAATATTATGTATATATGTATTTATATTCAAATTAAATAGTGATATTGCACAATTCACAGACATCATTATGTACAGACAAACTTTTATTCTGGATGTGATAAATCATTATTAATAGTTTTGACAGCCCTAATGAAAAAAATTTTAACACAAAAATAAGTTAACTAAACAGTTAACTAAAATATATAAATTGACACAAAATTGAAGTAAAAGTACCATGAAAGCTGATAAAAGATAAAGGCTATAAAAAGAAAAGTAATTTTAAATAGTCTAAAAAATTTCTATATTCTTGTGCTTTCCTTGAATAAAGTTTACATTTAAGCTTCATGATTTATGGTACCAGTGAGATCAGAACCACCATCACCCGCCAGCAATAAATCTGCAATTGCAGATCTTTTGGCATAAAGCGATTGAGAGATGTTGAGAGGAACACTCAGAGATGGTTTTAAAAGGCCAGAGCCCTAATCTTCAGAGACAAGACGTGTGTCACAGCTTCCGTAGCTCAGACTCAACTTTACTGTTGTTTATTGTTGCCCATAAACTCCTGATGATCTTTAGGCCTGTGCGTTCCTCATTAAACGTCACTTAAATCCCTCAGGAATGTGTGCAGCCGGTCAGCGTGTGCTTTTCTCCACCTTTCTGCTCAGGCTGAAGGTAAGAAGACACCTTTTTAGTAAGAAGGCTTTAAAACCCCTCACCCTCATCCCTGAAAACGAGAGTTTAAGCTGTCTCACAGATTCTATTCCTGTTTATGCTGTGCGCTGCATGCCAGACTCATTGATCCAGAACACGAGGCACCATTCCTGTGCGCATGTGCGGTGGAAGGAAATGCCAAACGTGGCGCCGGTTGTTTATTTACACGCATTGTTGGGCTGCTTTGTGTGGCGGTCCGGTTTTGCTTGACAGCCGCTGTTCGGGCATCAGAGTTCGAGTTTGGCTTTCCCACGTAAACGTTTGTTTGTGAACACAGTGTCGTGGTCTCATAGAAGCTTTAAATCAACACCAATTAATCTCTGCTTTCAATTCATTCGGCTACATGAAAACATTTGAAGGCATCGAACTGTGAAACATAGGGGCCAGCTTTCTCACCAGAGTTGACGGCTTAGTTGTTAAGCTTTGGTTTTATTATGTATATTTTTTCTCAGATCTCTTTGCCACTAAATTTTATTCCTGTATGAATTTGTACAATCTCATTCACACAATTCATTATTCATTATCTTCATTATTGCTTTTTATTTCTAATAATCGTACGTTTTAATATGAACTATCCACCTAGTCAAACGTGTACAATCTTCCGAAAATTAAATGAGCAATGAGATGGTTTTATATACCTTTACTATATGATCTGGTTTAGGGCTGCACAATATATCGAAAAATTATAATCATTGCAATAAAAGGATTATTGATATCTATATCGCAGAGACTTGCGACGAATGAATTTTAATCTATGTGCCAAGTATTTGTGTATTCCAAATTTGACCAATAAGATGGAGCCTTACTTGCTTTGCACCTGCCTCCTTAGGGCTCTAGATTGCGACCAAACGATTGCATTTTGCATCTATTTTTCCTGCTGATGCGATGAGTTTTTCTTAGTCTTTGTATATAAGTTATTTAATGCGCAGAAATGTTACATTGTATAAGCACCGTATCCAGTCACTTTTGTCTCCTCCATCTATTTGCTATTAGTAACACGCACAAACCAATTAATGATTCATGTGAAGTAACCTCCAATGAGGCATTCATTCTTAAAACTGAATACCTGCAGAATACTGCATACAAAATGTTAGACTGTAAGACTGTAGTTTTTACACAAACTTTCTCAAAATTAACCATATTAACAAGATTTTTTTTTGTTTTGTGAATGAAAAACATCCACATATCGGTATAGTTACTTGGTCCTAAGGGACAGCAGCTTAATAAATATCAGTGTTTATTATGTTCTTTAACATGACCTTTAACATAAATCATATAACATTGTCGAATACACTAATATTTATGTATTAAGTTCTCTTATACGTGTCATTCACAACAAAAAAAGTAGCATAGAATTAATTAGTTTTGGTGTGTATTGAAAAAGATTTTGTGTATAAACAATAAAACTCATTCATTTAATCATAAACAATGATTTGTATTAATTTGTAATGATTTTGCTTTTTCTAATAATCGTATGTTTTAGTGTGCTTCACTTTACGCATATTATTTCATATTGAGCCACAATTTTATAGTGTACAAACTCCCGAGTTGAGGATGATTCTTAGAAATTAAAATCGCACATGAGATAGTAGTTGACTACATGAGCGTGTAAAAAATTAACACATCCCATTCAAATAAATGAATCATGAGTGGCATAATTTGCGCTTTGTTCATTTTTGGATTCTAGCTTAATTTAATGTTTGATTGTAAAATTTGCAGTGTTCAGAAGCAGTTTATTGTATATAGATTTTTTCTGGTTATACATGTGGTCAACGAAAAAAAAAAAAGACGTTCTAAGACGTTTAATTTTTGATTTCCTCTCCTGTGAGAATCTCCTAATTCCAACACAAGAACATGTCTTCACGTAAGACATGTTTACGTTATAAAGTTAGACGTCCAGCACTTTTCTACATGGTTCTGTTTTTCGTAGCTTTGAGTTTAACATCTGCGACAGGGATTTTTCCTCGTCCAGGAATGAAAACAGGGAGTATTTCATCAGTAGGAGCTTAATGGAGATGTTATCATGAACATAGTGCCTATATGGCACATGGAGGGAGTATGTCTGTGTGTTCTTAAGCATAAATTCTCATTCATCAATCTTGAGGGTCATGTTGGTACAGTTTTTTTAATATTGGGCATCAGATAGAACTGTAATTAGGGGCCGCCTTTGCTCTTTCTTTGACTATCCATGAGTGTCCGTGTTGAAAAATGCACATTCTTTAGGTCAGGTAATTGAGATATGCAAGTAGTTTTTGGTACATGTAACGTTGAGGGAGTTTTCTCCCTGTCTGGAAAAAATTTAAAAACTGCAAAGTGGACCAGGCTTTGGTGCCGTACCAGAGCTCTCAGGAAACGTTTTACTGATCTTTGAGATCTTGAATTGTCTTGGGTTTAAAATTTCCGATGTTTATAGTTCAATCATTGTCCATGCTGAGCATGAAGGAAGATGTGGCTTACCCAGAGAGATTTTCAAGAGGCTTTCATAATCATACAAAGTCCTTCAAATTGATGTACTGATGCACTGAGCCAGATCCCAGGGGCTGTCAATCAAATCTAATGACGCTGCCCATTAGAAGTCATACTAAGGGTTTAGAATGGAGCGATGCAGACATCATGACATCATCGCCACTTGACATAAGAACGTTGTGCCTTTAGGAATATGAGAGCCTAATTAAAAACATGTTATTTTATAAAAAATAATACAGCTCTGCTATTGTTTTTTATAATTTTTTATTATTTAATTGTATGATACACACATGCTGACAGCTACAGGAGTATTGAAGTATGCAGTTTTAATATCGACTGAAATTTAATCTCAGCTTTATGTTTGACATGGAATGACAGCAGATGTTGTTAAATGTCTGCTTGATACAATTCCACATTTTTGTGTAATAGGATCATACATGTTGTCCCTATATAAGATAGACACCGTTTTAGTTTTGTTCTACAGAACTGTGTACATGTAAAAACTTGAATTTTTATTTAAGAAACCTCATTTGCTAACATTCCTCTAGAAATATAAAACATTTTTTAGTAGGGATATATTTAAAGTTTAGAACTATTATTTGGGTGGACTATCCCTTCAACCTTTAAAAGACTTTCCCCTGATTCCCAAAAGCAAAGTTTGATGCCCCATAAATGCTCATCTTCACAGTCCAGTGGTCCTTTTTTAAGATCACATCATAATTCCTCTACAGAAAGCTCTCAGCGTCTGACATTGGGGTTGTGTGTGTTATAAAGGGTGTCTTTCGCAGGACTTCTGTCACACAGTGCGGGATTTAGAGCCTCGCGGAGTTTGCCTTTGTGATTTACTGAAGGGCAAACTTCACACATCTGTTAGTGCGCACTTACTTCAAATGACTAATGACGTTTGATGAATCCTCCCCAACGTGGGAAGGAAGTATTTACTTTTCTTTTTAACCACAAACTCTGATACAGATTAGTTGGATGGATGAATTGTTTATCTTGAAGCGTTGAGCATGCATCACACATGGTGACTCAGAAGCTTCAGCTTTGGAATATAGCCAGAAACATCAATGAAGACATCAACGAAAACAGTCCTCCTTTGTACAGTTACACTTCTAATAAAGATTTATTCACAATCAGGTTTCAGAAATATAAGTCATACATTTTGTTTCACTTTCACAATGGATATCCAAGTTGTTGAAAAAGCACAAAAGTAGACTGAACATATCATCTAAACTTAAAGTCATATTTTGATGTGGGTTTTCTGTTGAGATCCACCTGTCACAGTAACATAACAGAACAACCAGTTTGAAAATAATATACAATATTATTTTCAATAAAAATAATAAAAAAATAATAAAACACTTCCAAATGTTTGTCCATCACAATAGCGAAACACAAATATTGATATTTTTCATTATATAATAGTTAGAATCCTTGAACTTTGTACCCTTACTTACTTATTTATACATTGCACAATTTATCTTCAAAATAAAAACTGATAATTTGTGAAATGTTATTTTGCGTCTACCTGTTTATATAAAGGGTTAATGGTTTCTCGCTCTGTTAAAGTACTGAAAACAAATACATTGTCCAGTCCTAAAATATTGTCACAGTCTTTGACCTGTGAGAGTTAAATCAAACATTGGGATTTTTTTACATGGAGACAAGTCGGCAATATAGTTTGCAAAACTTTGGGTTATATGCAGACTATATCGTAAGACCCAAGTTCAGATTTTAATTGTCAGGATTTGCCTACACTCTTCTCATTTTAAACCTGAATGATGCAAAGCACCAAACTAAATAATTTGAAGAATGTTGGTAATTGAGCAGCAGTGGTATCTGCTTCTATTCTATGCACACACAATCAATGCTAGTAAATGGGGGTGGCTATCACCAACTTTCTTCGAAATATTTTCTTTTGAGTTCTATAGAAGAAAAGAAAGTCATGCTTAAAGGGACAAGAAGGTACGTGAATTATGAAACTATTTTTATTTTTGGGTGAACATTTTTGTGAGCTAGTATATTATTAGATTACCAAATTTAGAATTTAATAAAATGTCAATATGTTTAGTAGAAAAGAACGCAATTAAACAATGAATTGCAAAAAGTTTATTCATTTGTTGGTAATTATTGTAGTATATTCAAAACCCTAATATTAATTTATTTTTATAATTATCCTCAAACCATTTTTAATCACCTTAATTTTAATGATTCCAGATCTACCTTATTGCTCAATAGAATAAACATAAAAATGTAAGAAAAATAAAAAAAAATAAAACAGCAATGCAGCAAGAAGTTGAACAAAATTAAATAAAAAAAGTGATGTCACGCACATCATTATATCTTTCATTTGTCTGGATTTAAATCTTTCATAAATCTGTAACTACAGTATAGCAAACATCTCTCTTTTATCACCGCGTGTGTGTTTGACTCACGTCTCTATCTCTCATTCCTGTGGGCGTGAATGTGTTGTGGTTTTGTGAGCTGATTGAGTGATGTATGTTTTCTCTCAGTGGTTGTGAAGGGCTTTAACCCCATCTGCCGCCTCTGGTTTGTTTATTAGGTTCAGCCGCCGGCGTAGGGTTAGAGAACACGATACCGGTACAGAAGGCCTTGTGATGTTTGTGCACTTTAAGATGTTAATAGATGGCTGTGTGAAAACTAGACATTTCATCTTTTAAAACTCCTCACTGTTAGATAGTGGGATAAGAGTGTGGTTTATTTAAGAAAAATCCTTCACTGTATATCACTTAGTATTTAACAGCCAGAGTCATTTCCTCTATTAGCGACTCTAAGCAGGCAGAAAATGTGCTTTGTCTGCGGGCCTTGTTTAAGATCTACAGGAAAATGTGAAAATAATCTGCTTGAAGTTTAAGTTGGCAGCAGGTTGAATATAATGTCATCATATGGCACTTAAATATGTCCATGTGAATAATGGGAACAATTATGGCAGAAACTTTCAAGCAATTTAGAAATATTAAACCGTGAAATTAAATAGGTTTTCTGTGATCATGGGTAATGAAAGAAAACAAGGTTCTGCATGTTTGTTTCGAGCGAGATGCACTGTGGAGATTTTCACGGATGAAGTAATGGAGCTGCTGGTCTCTGGTCTCTGTTTATGTAGCGCTTGCTTCCCACTCAAGTTCACACGGGTGTCATAGCAGAAAGTCACAGGTGTATTTTATCACATTCACTATTATGTATTTCAATAGACTCGCAAAGCTAGACATTTGATTCGGGCGACAAGCCTGGTGCTTTTATTCATGATCTTCATCTGCTCAAGAATCACTCACTCAAAGTTGTGCAGAAGTGGGCCACTCCGAAGATTAGAGCTATAAAAAAAATTGTCCACTCTCATCTCTGTAGAAATGTATAGAAATGTCTGGGTGTTTATACAATGGACGTCAATAGAAAGCAGTGTTGTTTGGTTACCAGCATTCTTCATATATCCTTTTGGAATCTAAAGAATTAATTGCATTGTCATTTATTGTAAAGGTTTAGAACCACAAGCATTATTTTGGTGAGTAAAATATATATTTATAATTTAATTAAATTCCTAAAAAAATCCTTCTATAGAGTACCATAAGAGTGGATCAAGTTCTCATTCTTGTCTCAAAACATCACTCTAAACTGACTTTAAAATCCCAGAAATAGAGAAACGGTAGATCATGTGACAGTGAAAGCAGTATTGACAACTAATGTTTATGGTGTGTCTCTGACCTCCTCTCTTCAGGCACTCAGAGGGTCACCTCAGAAGATTAGAAGATCATCTCAAAAAGGTAAGCACTGGTCATGCCTAATCCTCAGCTGTCTCTAAAACAGTTGAGATGCTTTTAACAATTTCAGTGGAGTTACCATCTATACTGGGTTCTTACTTGCTGCTTCCTTTGTTATTAAAGGAATAATTGACCCTAAAATGACAATTCTGTCTCCATTGATTGGCCATAGACATTTTTAATCCGTATGAATTTCTCTCTATTGCAAATCACACAAAAAGATATTTTGAAGACTGTTTGTAAAAGGAAACGTTGCTACCCTTTGGGTTGTAAGCCTAGTCTATGAAAGGGGTTCGGTGGCATTCTTTCACCAACATTCTTCAGAATATCCTTTTCGGTGTTTTGCAAATGAAAGGCTGGCCATACAGGTTTGAAAGGCCAATAAATTGTAAGCAACATAAACTATCACACTATATGGAGACAATTTTTTTTTATTTCATTTTTTATTTCATTTTGTCATTTTTAGTTAAATGAATTTTAAATTTAAGATTTAATATTATTTTTTTATTTTGTTAATTTAGCTCTTAGCTGAATTTATCACACAGTTCCTTTTTGACGTCGATTAGTTTTTCTATCTCCCGAGAATGTGTTATCGTTAATCTAATGACTTTTATCGTGCACTTTTATCCTTTTCTTTTTGATTTTACGCACAATCACGACTGCTCTCTGATTATAATGGCTTGTTTGGTCATATTTGACGTTCTACACCTGATAGTGACGTTATATATATCACTACACTCTTGGCGTCTCTGGTTCCTCTGCAAAGCTCACAGGTCATAGGTTCAAGTAGTTTTCCTAAGTGTGAACACAGCGAAGAGTTCAGATGCTTTCGATTACGCTGACATCACATCATCGGGTTTAAAATGGGAGCACTGATGCTTAAAACTAATACTCCCAGACTGCAATAAGAGCAGCTTTACGGCCCACTTGTTTCCTCATCTCAACACGGCTATATATCTTTGCTAAATAGTTGTCAGTGTAGCCCACTCAGGTCCGATGATTCGGTTTATTTGGGATTTGCAAATGAAGTCACGATCCAGGCGAAACGAGACGGAGCTATGATTTTGGAGCAAGTCGACCCCTATTGAGAATAAATCTGCCAGTCTAGCACACTAACATTTCGACATGTTCCAGATTCACAAACTATTACTGTCAAAAATAGTTAATTGATTGCGTTTTACCCTTAACCTCTTACTGTAAGGTGCGGTGAACCCGCAGGAATTCTGGGTGTAGAAGCGGCTAAAACAAAAGCAACTATGTTGCCAAAATATGTTTAATTGTCGGACAAAAGTTTGTTGACCTTGGCCAGTTGAAATTTGGGAAACAGATCAAGAAACACTCTGCGTGGACTTAAAAGTAAAAAAATAAAATTCTGGTCGCCCACTCGATCTACGGTAGCTTTAAGGAACCCCGCAGATCGATGTTTGATGTGTGTCAGCTACCATGGTAAATGTCAGGTAGTCATTTTTATTTTACCACAAAATGTGCTTTAATTTTATCTGTTCATTGTCAAGTAACACAGAGGATTATGGGATAAGCGTTTGTCGCTCAGGCGTGTCCGAACGCAGTGATCTGGATGATGTAAGATGAGGGCGAGCAGGCAAAGATCTGTTTTGCGCAACCCTAGATGTTCAAATCGCACAATACAGTTTCTGTCCGGAACATCTAAACATCTGTGAAGGTATTTCTCCACTGTGTGTTCACACTCTTTTCAGCACGTAAACATCTCCCAACTGTGAGGAAATGTTGATAGAGTATGATGATAAATTTTACTAATGAAAACAAAGTAAGTCGACTACAGTTGAACGGTCGGCTCACTGAAATCACATGAAAGCAGTATTTGCACACATTTTTTTCTATAAATCATAATTAAACAAAAATCTTACAGTTTCTCTGTCGTTCATCAGAGGCAATGTACCCTAAATATGGTCATGTATATAGTATTGTGTATAAAGACATATATATAGACTCTTGAGTCTCTCTATAAGTGTGAAGATACTCATTTTTAGGTCAAAGCTTTGCTGCAGGACTTTGTTTATTTAAGGATATTTATCTATAATTTTTCTTAAAACTATGTTTATTGTCTGCACAACAGAATGTGATAAAAACTCGCCTTTACACTTTGTTTTGATATTTTAGTCCAGGGATGCCAGAAAGAAATATTTTTGATTAATCACACACAGAATACAAGTTTGCGTTCACATAATATTTGATTGTGTATTGAACATATTAATTTTTAATTGATCAGCACATACACATGCATGCATTAAGAAAAATATTAAATATAAAAATTAATAAATGTATAATTTAAATCTTAAAAATATAACATATACATGTTGTTCTTTTCTTAATGTATACACATGTACATTATTTTAAATACTTTTCTTAATGTATATTAATGTATAATTCTGTAAATGAGAGCATTAATACAAAGTTTGTATACAAAAATGATCAGGCATATATAATATAAATCATGATTAATCGTTTGACATAATTTAGACATTCTTCCGATTATCTATCTACATGTCAGCTAATTCTCAGCAGATTATAGATTTATCTATGGTCAGTAGAATGTCTTATGAGGGATTATCACAACTATCATTATCATGTAAAAAGTTTCAAATGTATATAAATTGTCATTAGTAAAATATCTTAAATGGGCTGTCAAAACTGACTTATCACATGCGTAAATCCCATGGAAATATAGCAAGGAAAAAGGGATGTCACAAAATACCAGAATTGAAATCAGTCACAATAAAACCATGACACATATTGTCATTTTGTAAATAATTGTCAAAAAATATTGTAAAGTCTTAAGTGCCACTATATTTATAATCTCTTTGCCTTGGCATAGATATAAACAGTGTTATATATATCGTAATAATGTTGTTACTGTATAATGAATTCTTTTTGCCTCTATAACCATGTAGTGAAATTCTAATATTTTATCGGCCATACATGAAAAAAAAGGTTATATTGGGAAACATTCTTCTGATTTCACAATTTTAACATTTGCACCTTGTTTACTTTGAACTTTGCAAAATTTTGACAGTGGCTGTTGGAATCGCCCTGTGGAATTCTGGAAATGGTTTTTGACCTCAGATCGTAAGGCGGCTTTGTGAGTTGTCCAGACGTGATCGTCAAGGGTCTGACTCGAGGTCAGTGTTCATTCAACCTATCGGCTTTTCTCTTTGTGAGAACATCACTCGTCCGGGGTGTGGAGAGCTGAACTTTCTTTCTTGACAGATGTAGCTCAATAACAATCTGTTTCTGTCAAACAGAGTTTTTCAGACGCTGAGACCCTTTCCGATCAAATCAAACCCAGACGTTTTAATTTCACAGGTTTTTAGAAAGATCAGTATTGATGGTTAGCAGAATTGATGTATGTTGAGTTTTGGTTGCTGATCTCCATCATGGGATGCTGAGTTACTTAAACCTCCCTGTGTCCACTAGCCAAACCAGTGTAAACCAATCTAAACCAGCATCAGGGCTTGATTATAGACCAGCAATCCTAATACTTTATTTTTAGGGTCTTCTGTAAAACACGACTTTGTGTTGTACAGAAATCTCTTACAAATCCCGTTCACAACCCACTGACCATCATGGGTATTTTTCAGCTTATTTGAGCAAATGTGGTTCTTCCTACTCATGACTCCAAACATTAACAAACTGACAATCATCCCATGACACCTCCGACATCAGCACTTCCCGTATACTGTAAATCACACGTATGGGAGTCCAATTGCTTCTTGACTTCGCATTTTAGGTCCCCATCGACACAAGCAGTTTGTTTCCTGTCCGTCTCTGAGCGATGCCAGTTAAAACAGGTTCTCTGAGACCCAAGTTGAAGGATCGAATGTTGACAAGTCTGACCAGGAACCGTCATGTTCTCCGGTATAGACGGAAAGGCCCTTCCTCCCATCTGTAGCCGGCAGCGGGGGTATCGTTGATCCGAGCTCACACCATACCCTCTCCTGGGACAGGGTTTAGCTCTTTCACTCTCTCTGGTCCTTCACGCTTGGATAATCATACTGTAAACTAAACTGTGCGTTGTTTCACTGTTTAAGTTGGCAACGTCGATGAAACTTGCCTGCTGGTTCCTTCAGGAAAGTCCAATTAATAGTCGAGGAAAAAAGAAACATGAGATCCAAACAGCCTTATGAGAAATTCCCTCTGATGGTTAAAACAAGTGAGTTTGGATTCAGTTCTTTTAATCATGTAGCATTCTGCTCAATGAAGATTGAAAATGAAGAGTACGTTATTATTTACACACCTACTTGTCATTTCAAACCTGTTTGACTTTTCTTTTTGTCTGCAGAACACAAAGGAAGATATTTTGAAGAATGTGGTAAAACAACATTTACTCTTTTGCATTTGCGTTTGGTTGTCATGCAGGTTTGAAATGACCAAAGGGTGAATATATAATGACACCATTTTTCCTTTTTTAGAGAACTAATACTTTGTTTTTGGCTGGATTTGGTGTTGTCTGGTGGAGAACAATAACCAGTTTAAATGCAACAAAGATATAGAAGCAACAGCAGACGTGTTGAGCTTTCACTTAAATCATTTCTGATACTTTACAAACTTTATTGATGTGGGCAGAAAGGGAATCTTGTTTGGACATTTTAAGTATGTCTTTTCAAGCTCCTATCTGTTTTAATAGGTCAATCACTAATACTTATTTTTTATTTTACTTTACTTACTTATGAGGCATAATGATTCAAAACTCATTGCAAAATTGAGACAGGACGCTGAAATAATAAATATTTATTATATGCTTACTAATGCAAATTAGACTGATTTTATGATATTTTTAGTGATTCGGCAAAGGATACTAAATTTCTTCACCGATAGCCTAATATACAGAGTGATTATTTACCTGCCCATATTGATAGTTTAGTTATGTTAATTATAGCTTAAAAGGTTAAAAAAATTCTTAGATCGAATGTGTATTTTTTGCTAAATAGTTGAATATTAATATGAATATTATTTTTGTAATGAATATAAATATTTAACATCAGTTGACTGTTTCTAAACATATAATCTACACAGAGCACATATGTATGGCATTCTTCCATCCTCTCTTAAATGACAAGATAGCCGACTATCAAATTTTTATCTTATATGATAGACGACTATCAAAAAATATATATCTTAAATTAATTTTTATTAATACTTAATTTTAAAATTTTAATCAAATACTAATTTCATTTTACCCATATATTTTTAGTTATTTTTTATTTTTAATGCATAAAAAGCTTAAAAAATAGTTATTATAGAGCTGACAGGAAATCATTGGATGTTGAATGGGCAAAGAACCCCCCAAACCAGGATTCAAACTCAGGGTCGCCGGGAATGCATTGATGCTATATGTTGCCGCATTAACCATGAGACTATTGGCGCCAACTAATTAGTTTATCTTATATAAAATAAGTTGCGAATTGCAGCTTCAATAACACCCGTGCATTTTAAACATACTTTATTTTATAAATGAACGTATATGAATTTAACAGCCACATTTATCATGATAAATTGCTTATTGGAATCTGACCAATAAAAACGCCTTTACACTTAATGAATCATAAAATCCTATTTACATAAGTGTAATTTCCATACACTCTCATGATTAAAATCTAAATCTTTACGTATGTGCCATCCAAATGTGAGACATGTGAAACAGGCTTTAGTTAACAAAGACTGGTTATGTCATATAGAAGCATAAGACCGACACCAGTTTCTTCTCCATTGTGGTGTCAGCATCCGAATCACAACATACATTATCTATTCTGTTTTTTCACGCAAAACCAGATGATATACAAGATGACTGAGCCCCATTTGGAACTGTTCAGCCTCATTAGTATTAAGCAAAAGTTTCATAGATGAAAAACGACATACATGGTGTTCTGATGGGTTGTGGTGGTCTTCAGAGGGCACATTTTTCCTATGTACTTCAAGTAAGAGACGTCAGACTATTTCTGGTCCATCTCCTGCCTCCACATTCAACACTCCCCCGAGTGTCCAAACCTCTTTCCCAGAGAATCCGAGTGTGTGTTGATGTGTGTTTTAGTAAATGCCCATGAAAAAGTGACCACACACACATACAAACATACATTCTCTCACATACGAATACATGGTTTGAACTTTCCCATAAAGACATCGAAGCACTCATCTGTCATGCTTAGCTCTTATGTTAAAATAGAGGGTTAATTTTAGCTACATAAGGGTTTAGTGACAATTTACCGACCTGTAAAATGCTGAAGACATATAGCCAGATTTACAGTTGTGGTGTTGGCTTAATGGAGCTTAACCTGAAGCAGAGCCAAGGTAACAAATTATCTCAGAGGTGGTGAGAGATTTTATGCAGTTTCGTTAAAGCCATAAAAAATGGAGGCCACATTTTTTTGCTCTTATGCCTTTGTCTTCGGCTTTTGCATTTGTATGTCAAGTTAATTCACTTGGACTTGTGCTAATCAAAAGATTCAGATCTTTATTTTCTCAAAGGCAACACTCCAAGAATACATGTTTTCTGGAGCTGGTAATTAGTTATTTAAGATACATTGTACTGAGTGTTTTATATCAAACTTGTCTATAGATACAAAAAAGATATTTTGAGAAATGCCCCAGTGGTCAATACAATGGAAGTTAATGGAGTCCAGTGTTGTTTCGCTGATAACGTTCTTAAAAAATAGATTTTTCGTGTTCTGCAGAAAGAGGAAAGTCATACAGGATTAAAATGACGTAAATTAATTTCATTTTGGTTTAACTATCACTTTAAATGATTTGTCCTACACTGGGCAACAGATATGAAAGACACCCCAAATTTTTATTTTTTGTCATGTAACGGCAATAAAAGTAAAAAAGGATTACATAAACCTTACTTGAGCCTGTAAGCAATCACATAGCAACACCCTGGCGACCAACCTAAGGTGTAGCTAACAGTTCACCCAAACATGAAAAATCTCAGTGATATACTCTGTCATATTTAACCCCTATGACTTTCTTTCTTCCTCAGAATACAACAGAAGATATTTTGAAGAAAAATGTCTTCGTTTGTGTTCCGAGGTCAAAAAGTCATAGGTTTGAAATGATGAGAAGGAGAATAAACTTCATCACTTGATTGCTTTCATTACAGAAACCTTGGAAAGGACTGTAAAGACATTCAGGCTTCTTCTAAGTGCTCGATATACTCTATAACTTAAGCTTGAGAAAGGTTGTATGCTTATTTTGGACACACTTTCAATTTTCCGTTCCTCTCTTGTCTGATCTTTCCTCAAGTCCAACTCGAAACTGCATTTTGATCTTGTAGGAATGCTGGCGTGTTCCCGCTTCATAAGAGACGAACCGATAACATCGGACAAGTAATGTAGCACGACGGTTCATTTGCATAAACTGTAGCATGCATGCTGATGTTGGGATGCCATTCAAAAGTGCAAGAGCTAAGGATACTGCACAGTATACATTATTGGCATAGAGTCTGTTATGTACTTGTGCAGAAAACATACAGGAACGTGTTATTCAGACCCAGATTCCCTTGAGCAGTGCCAGACCCACCTGATGGATCGGAGCCAAATGCAAAACTTTTTGAGAGAACCGCAGAAGTAAAACCTGCTTTCCAAAGCCGTAGAGTTTAAGGAAAAATAACTGTCAGACGTAAAGAATTATGACCTTATAATTGAGGAATATTGCAGTGCCAGAAATAGTCATTTCATTTCTGTCTTCTCGGATTATTCAGCACGATTCATTCACCAGATCCTTTAGAACACTTTGCAAGGATTGCAGGTGTTTTAAACAAGGTTTAAATAGTTAACCAAAACCTTAAACTTCTAAAACATTTTTATTTATTGAAATCAAATGAATCTCTAGCATAAATATTACTTGAAAATTTGCTTACATGGCAACATGACTGTAATTCAAATATAAAAAGAAATAATAAAATGACAGAAGCACTTAAAAAATTTTTTTTAATAAAGTTATATTAAAATAAAAAGAAACATTACATAAATAAAAGCT
The DNA here is from genome assembly GCA_033220385.1 of Triplophysa yarkandensis. Lineage (NCBI taxonomy): Eukaryota > Metazoa > Chordata > Actinopteri > Cypriniformes > Nemacheilidae > Triplophysa > Triplophysa yarkandensis. The sequence continues at coordinate 7,787,538 of CM065674.1, forward strand.
AATTTACAATATGAATCGAATTCAAACGATTTTCAGTGAACAACTCATCAATGCAATTTGCAGAAAAATAATCTTTGTAATGTTTTATCAAGCTCTGAAGTGGCGTACCTTTGTTTCATTTTAAATCAAACGCCAACATTTTTAAGATTCCATAAATTTGCATTGAGAATAAACAAGCCTCCCCCTTAATATTTCTTATTTAGTAGGTATGCTCCGATCAGGATTTTTTCCACTGATGCGAGTAACAATATTTTGTCCTGGTAATCGTCCAATACGATGCAGATTCTGGTTCTTCATGTTTATGACTGATATGTAAGCTCTCTGATATCCTTTTACCTTTTATCTGATAAAGGAATATCATAGATGTTGCCTTTGTTATATTTTATGATTCATTGTCATGCAGTATATGATATTTAAATATTGGTTTAACGGAGTACTAAATAATAAAAAAAAATTGTAACATCATGTACGTCCTCATCCGTTGACATCTACTATATCGGTTAGTATAATTTGGCAAAGTTTAGTAAGTACTGATCGAGGCATGAAATATGATTATCGGCCGATACTGATCTCTGGCTGATCTCCCTTAAAAATGTCACTATACTTAAATCGGTTGAGGCTTCAAGTTAACATGATTAAACAGGAGCGACGCTAGTGGTGCGCTTAGAAGCCCCAAATGTTTAAAATAGTGCGCCAAATTTTTATTACCATGCCCTCGTTCATTATTTATAATGTAGACATGTGGTATGTGTACACAGATAGAGAGTGATGCCGTATTCTCTTTACACACCCTCAATAAGTAGAATATTTTACAATGCCATTTATAAGCGCTAAAAATAAGAAATCAGCATTGCACACATTTTAGATGAGAACTTGTAGCTGGATGTCTTTGGTCTAAGCGGAAGGTTTGCAGTCACCATTTTCCTCTCATAATAATCACACTGATTATAATTACAACCAAATAATAATCACAGTTTAACGCCAGAGAGATAAAATTCATTCTCTGTATATACAGGAAGTGTCAAATTGTGGTGTTTGTTAGGGAATTTTTACAAACCGCTTGTGTCATGGACATACATAATACCTCACATCGTGCACCCTCCTTGGAACCCTCCTTGAATTTACAATTGTTGCTGGCAAAAAAATCCCATAGTTTTATAAGGAAAGGGGGCAGATTATTCAGACTTGAGTCTGTTTGTAATTACCTCCCATTCACCCAGAAAACTAGCAAGACAAAAATAATACTGAACACCACGTGAACATCTCGTTTGTAACTTAGATCAATAAACAAAAGGGCAGATACATCACACAGATATGACTCTCTCTCTCTCTTTCCTGTCATGGGTAGTGTCTGTATACACACTCTTATAATGCATCATTGTACGCATCATTATTGCACGCTTCATTCTTTCAACTATGAGACAATGCAAAATTATTGCTCAAGTCTTGCAACATTTTTGAGATTGTGTCGATATAAAGTCATGGTTCTTGTAGTGCTGATTGCGTTGGCTGTGCCGGAGTGTTGGTTGGCTTGGTTTGCAGAACCATTTTGTGGTGGGACGAAATATGGATTTTGATTTATCCAGCAAAAGCTATTGCGTTTTTTGGAATCAAGTCATGACTATTTAGAAGGGTGTGGAAAATTAGTTTGTCGGCTTGGCAGGAAGTTGATCTGTGCTAAAATGATGTTGAGTTTGGTGTGGAGGAAGTGCTCTGGCAAAGACATTGTGTGAGGTCATGATGGAGTGGACCCCATTTAAAAAAAAAAAAAGAGAAAAAAAAACTGTACTGTAAATATGAATTTGCATCCCTCTTCCATCCCCAACTCCACCCTGCCAGCTTGTTTCCCTACCTTAGCCAGAAATGTGTGAGGAGTTTTCTGGGTTTGAGCAAAACCGAGCTTGGAGCCCTCTCATTAGACAACGGGGGAGTGTTCTGAGTTAGGTGAAGAATCCAGACCTTGGAGCCCAAACATACCAAATACACTTAGCAAATAATTAAATTAAGCTGCAAAATTTGTAAGGCGAACTCGAAAATCAAGTTGCTTAACTTATTTTGATGTGTTAATGTATAAATACATGTTGCCAAGACTTGCAGTATTGTGTCACGTTGATCAAATTTCTCATGGTGTGGCATTGCCAATGCATTCTCTCTGTAAAGGGTCAGTTCACCCAAAAATATTCCCTTGCGTCATTCAAAACCTGCATAGGACTCTTTCCTCTGCGGAACACAAAGAAGATATTTTGAGAAATGTTTCGTGTTTTTTTGTATCCAAAAAATGGATGGAAGTTTTTTTTCGCTCACAGACATTCTTCCACAAATTAAAAAAAATATATTGTTCATTTTCTACAGATGAAAGAGTCAAACAGGTCACAAATGATGACAGAATTGTAATTTGTAGTTTCAATGTGGATGCTAGGGTGCCCTTGAAGGTTGCCAGGTGGTTTCACCTGTAATTCATCTGATAGTAGTAAGGCTTTATCACTTATGCAGTCGATCAAATACTTCTAACATTCTTTCGTCTCATCCATCTTTACTCCACAGAAGTTCATCACATGGACAGAATCTGTGTTTATACAAGAGAAAGCTTCAGACGGGACTCGCCATCAGTAATGAATGGCCGGGGCGTTGAGACTTTATGTTTGTGTGGGCTGTCAAGCTCCCCCATCCAGGGTGTGTAAAACAGCGCAGAACAGAGACAGAACAGACAAAGATTCATCTGTGATACAGAATTGAGGTGATAGATGACAGATATAGGGGATATGCACACTTTAAAGAAAGATTCCAGCTGTCAACACACGGTAAAACAATCAAGGCATGTTTCATAACTGCTTATATGTCAGCTATGTTGTGACTTTTAAGCATAATGTATATACATGAGTCTTATTAATATGAATGTAATATATCTGTTCAAAGATTGAAGTTCCCTCTATACTATTCATGCTTTTTTTGGGTGGTCTTGGTTCTTTTGTACAAGACGCCACAGCTCAGCAGACAGGGGACGATAGCCGTCGGTCCGCTGCATCTCACACAAACAATGAAATAATCAAACCCTGAGCCACCCACACACACACGGTTCAGACATGAGACCCAAAAGCACGTTCACATGTTCCGTATCGCTCTGCACCGTAGCATTTGGCAGGTTCTCAAAGCCAGGCGGTTATTTGAGTAATCAAATTATGTGTAATCATGTCACATTTGGAAATAATTCACAGTATGGCATCTCGATACTGCACATTGTCATTCCGATCGCAAACCTGACGTCTCCTTGTGTCGAATGGTTTACAGTGGCCATTCACTGTCACTTGGCTGGAGTCACGGTTACGGACTGAACTCTTCATTAATTCCTACAGCGTGTGCACGGGTCACTTGATAAACTGTATAAGCAGAGTGCAGAAATAGCCTGGTCGGAATGCCCTGACCCAGCGGGGCTTTGAGACTGGCCCAGCCTAAGTACACGTCCCATGCTGAGAATGTGCACAGAGGTCAATTTGCCCCTAATGCGAAATATATAAGTCTATTATCCGTAGATGACATGGGACAAATTTGACGAACTTAACCTTTGAGAGACTTAAGGACGTTCCCAGTTAAGTGAATTTGTTAACACAAAATTTAAAGTGATGGTTCATCCAAACATCTCCTGTCATTTTAAATGTGTATGACTGTTTTTCTTGAGCTGGACACAAAATAAGATATTTTGAAGATTGTCGCAAACCAAACAGCAGTGGCACCCATTCACTTCTATTGTATGACGCAAAACGAATGCAAGTGAATGGGTGCCAGCTATCAACATACTTCAAAATGTATTTAGTTTTCTGCTGAAGAAAGGAAGTAAGTCATACTGATTTGAATGACAAGGTAGTGAGTCAATGACAATTCAATCGTGCATTTCACTTATAACCAGAGGAGGGCGGCACAGTGTTATACAAAAAACATCAACCAGTTTTTTTATTGCCATACTAGCATATTTGTTGTGTTCTTATCAAGCCAAACAATATAATAGGATTCTAGTTGTATTTTGCATGTCTATATGCACATGTTAATAAAGACACAATGTTTATCTTCTTTTAAAATGTAGGGGTTAAGCAGGGTCACCACATCAGTCTTTGCATTGGGTTGTGTCGCTATATTTTTGTATTTTAGAGAAATACTCACGGTGCCATCTGAAGAACAGGGAAATGTATGAACCATATTTTTGAGAGACTGTTTGTTATCTATAGCTTTGTTTCTGATTGAGGTTTGTATTTCAGCTGTAGGAAGTCTGGGAAAAATATTTTTTGTAAGTGTGTGATTTATTTATTTGTATGTGACCGCAGGTTAAGTGATACATGGATTGATGATATGATATGATACATTTCTGTGATACATACACTACCTGTCAAATGTTTGAAGTCACAACATTTTTTCCATCTTTTGGGACACTCAAAAATTTGTACTGTGGTTTTTTGTTTTTTATCAAACAATCTACATAAAAAATTTGTTAATTTAAAGCTTTGAAATTAAGTAAATATACTTACATTTTGCGTATATTTAAGAAGAAAAGGGCAAACTCATATATTTCTAATAGAATTCACCAACAATCTAGGTATATATCACAAAAATATATTTTGTAAATAAATTTCCTGTTAGTTGTAATAAATTACTACAAATTTTACATAAATTGCTTGTTGATATTTAGTAAATTATTTAAAAATTATTTGATAAAATATTTATTTAATAAATAAAAATAAATTATTAATCATAATAAGGTGTTATTTGTTAACTTAAGTAAATGCATTTACTAGCATTATCTTACAATGATCCATTTAGTTTTTTAGCCTTTATTAATAGTTGTTAACGTACTTTTATGTCGATTCAGTTATTCATGTAAGTTCATTGTGCATCAACTAATGTTTACAGAGACAACTTGTGTTTAAATAATTAACATAAACCAACAATTATAAATACTGCATTGGTATTGTTAATTGTTGGTTAATTTTAGATAATGCATTATGTAAATGTTATCAAAAGAACCTTATTATAAAGTGTTATCAAATTTTTTTTGGTCATGATACAAGCACCTCTTTGTATTTGTGTGCTAGTGTTTAGATTTATTGTGAGAAAGAACTATCTGTTGTTCTAACTGGCATTTGTCAGCTCTAAACTTTCATTGACCCATGTCTGAGTCCAATGAAACTGAGAATTATCCACCAGACCATCCAACAATCACTCTCATAAAGACATCAATCATCCTCTGAATACTTCTGCATCGGGCACACATTTATGTATCACATTCTATTGACTCTGGCACAACTTGATAATATTTAAACAAATTATAAAGCCGAGAACCCCTTTTATGACCCATGTTGAGATAAAAAACCAAACAAGACAATTTATTCCTCATGTGCCTGAAATAAGACAGATCGATGAACATTGAGTTATAGAAAGCCTCAAGAATATTTAATATGGTTGACAGTCACGCATCCGGAAACTTTGGAACCAGTGAGAAATGTTTAACATAAAGAAGTATTTAGTCAAATGTTTACAGAACGTTGCGGCACTGACGTCAATAATTAGTGACACATAAAAGTATAATTATTATATAAAATGATTACATAAAGATCAAACACTAACTTGTCAAGTATACAGAGCCCATGGTCAAAAATATTTTGGTGAGAAACACATCATACTATTATCATACTATTAATTTATTGGTTATAATTTGAGTTATAACACATGAAAATATAAGTTTGAAGTACTTTTTCTATACTAACATATACTAAACTTATTATAGTTAGGTATATATAATTGTTTATTTAAGTATGAAACTATTCAATATATAAGGTTACTTGCATGTCTCAAAAATCAAAAAAGAAATTTTAAAACTAAACTGGACTACTATTAGATATAAGCGTTTATATGATGCATGTAATGTCACATCTGAAAATAAATAACAGCATGCGTCTGTGTTAACTTTTTTGTGACTTTGATTTGACAGTTCGTGCCTGATGTCTCACTTAGGTTGGTTTATGTAACTAAATGATTATGTTATGAAACTTTTTGTATATGTGTATAAACATACAAGCTTTTGAAATCCCACAGGCTACTGCTGTTTTAGATCAAGTACTTCTTGACAGACCTGATCAGAACTGTCTGTAAAGTATGTACTGTTTTGCTTGGATGCATGTTGGTTAAATATAGGAGTAATGGTATGCAAAGTCCTACTTACTCAAGCATTTCTTAACTAGTGTTGAGGCATTTAAGTTTAGACTGAATTAAGCATCAAACAGTGACATCTTATGGTTGGTTGAAGCACTGCTAGATCATAAATGTCCAAAGGTGTCTCCTATGCAATGTTCTCAAACTGGGAGCCCCAAGATGCATATGGGGGTCACCAGATCTGTGCTTTTTATGAAATACAGAAATATATATTATACATTTAATGCAATCAAACGTTAGGACAATTAAACCACCATCAGGGAAAATATAATTTTCAGCGTCGTAGAGCATAAAATGTTTTTAGTTTATTTAAATTCTGAATATAATATTGTAATATATGAAATAGTATTGCAGTATCGTGTTAATATTTTAAACTAGTCCTCTTCGGTCTTTGTCGTTTCAGAGTGAATTCTTGTACGCTTCTGTTTCCTGAGATGAATGCAGGTATATGTATATATATATATATATATATATATATATATATATATATATATATATATATATATATATATATATATATATATATATATATATATATACACACACATAAAATGTAACAAAAATCCAAAAACAACCTTTTAGCTTGCCTTTGTAAATCACTATAACTAAAATGAATGAACTGACTGTTTTAGTAGAAATTGGCTAATATAATTGTTAAAAAATGCAACTAACTTGGTGTAATAGAAAATTATTGAAAGCCACTGGAACAATCCATTATCAGAAATGTGAAATATCCCAAAAGGTGTTTAAAAATAAATAATATAAAATCCATTATAAAATCTAAATATTTTTTGTAACCATCCCTGGAAAATTATGCAGTAATGCTCATATTTTACGTGTCGTGTTGAGAGAGTTAATAATAATAGTCTCTATTCTTCATGCCTTCTTTCATCTCTATTAATACAAGCTTTGTGTTCTTCTTTTTGGTTCAAAAGACTTTGAGTTCCCCTTTGGATCTTCACAGATTGGGTCAAAGGTGTCCTATGCAATGGTCAAAGTTAAATACAGTCTGGAGTCTGCCAGGGTGTTGAGTTTGCACTGCCAGTATGATCATGTGACTTTATGCTAATGAATGTTCTCAAAGCTTTATTACCAGACAAAGAAGTTTGTTGGCCACATTTGGCAGCTAAAGTTTTACAGGAATGGCTCAGGCAGTTAACGGTACGATAGATGCATCGGAAGATGCAAAAACTAAAACTTTTCTTTACGGTAAGTAAAGATGTTTTGTGCTTGTGTAGGGGTCATCTACTGTGATTCATATAAAAGTATTACAAAAGTTATTTAAACATATTTAATAAGCACTAACTTCCGTTTGTAAGGTTGTTTAATGAGCTTAGCTTTTGATATTTATTTATATATAAATAAATATCAAGTTTTCTGGAATATTGAGCTATCTAAAAGCTAAATGTGCTTGTGTTGTCATGTTACGTCAAACATTAATGCTAGAAACCCAATTTTTTGTGCACGTCTGTTTGTTTAGAACCTAAATAACATACAGGTTCGTATTTTGTTCAGACACAGAGGACAAGGTGTTCAGAATAGCTCTGTTATCTGTGGCACTGTGTGTTCTGACAATATCAGGGATCATGATGTGCATCTCTTACTACAACCGCAGAAGGTGAGAAAGTTGATTTTTTTTATGTTTGTGACCCTGAAGTCATTTTTGGGGGTGTTTCCTTTTTTTTTTTTATGTTTGTGACCCTGAAGTCATTTTTGGGGGTGTTTCCTTTTTTTTAATAAATATAAAGATTTAAATTTAAAGAAGAATCTCTTAATAATATAATTTTTTTTTTATTAAATTACATTTTCCAATATATTTTTTTTTTTATTAAATTACATTTTCCAATTTAAGACTGGTTTTCACAGGCAGGGGATATCATAAAATCATGAATCAGATACAATCTGAAACAGTAACAGTCAGGTAGCCATTAACAATTTTTTTATAATGTGATCTGTGTCTTGTGTAACAGGAGTAAGCGGGCCTACGCGAGTGCCACATCTGAGAAACCCCTGGACATTACGTACAGCAGAAGAACAGGACAATTCAGTAACCCATTCAGAGGCAAGGAGGAGTTGAGAGAAAACTTATGTATCTACTACATCTTCAGCAACCCCATACCTGTGGAGGATGAAACGGACCCTAACAAACCATCTGTAAGCACACCACTCACACTAGAGGAGTACGCCAAAAACCCCAAGAACAGAATCACTCTGAACCCACCTGTTTTCTACATGGAGCTCTAAAACATGAACCTGATGTTAATCGTTTCAATGTAGCTTGAACTGTTCCTAAAAGTGGAAAAAAAACAGAAGACATCGCTTTTTAAGCAGTTTAATAGATCACAAAAGAGTTGACGGAGTGTGCTTTTACAAAAGAAGCAGAAAGAGAAAGTTCCAGCAGAAAGTGACCACAACTGAGAGAAAATTACATAAATAAGTATACGTCACTGCTTTTTTAAAAAGAAAGCAGTTTCAGACAATCGGTTGGGTTTCCCGCATTAGCCAATCCAGAGCTTCCTTCTTGCCCTGGCGCTGTAGTTCCGCCCCAACTGTTTCCCGGCATGTCTTGTGATAATCGTTTACCCAATCACGCTGCAGGATGACAAATACACAATTTAGACAATAATTTTTTGTAAAGGCTGTACTTTAAAGGACAGATGCTAAACTAGGGCTGTGTAATTTAGGTAAAACTAATAATCAGCAATTGATGTTGCGAGCCAAGCTTCAGCGTAATATTGTTAATAGTGTGCAGCACAAACAATAGAAACCATCACAGAAATGTTAATAGTTCCCATTAACACCATAGTGCATGTATCGTGTCCATCAGGGGGGATTGTGCTGTGATTTTAATAAATAACACAGCCCTAATACAAACAAATACAAAGTTGCGCTTTGATGATAAAATCTTATCAATTGTTTTATGAAGCTCTAGAAAACCGATAAAAAAGGGCATTACTAACTGTTTGACATATGTAGTAATAAAGCAAACTGTAAATAAATATTTATAAGAAATGTGTTGTCTGTCTGCACTCACTTCTTTCTTTGTGAGCAGGTCTGTGTTGATCAGCTTCACTTGAATAGGGACCAATGTGAGCGGTTCAAACGTCAAGCTTCCTCTGTCCCTGTAATTATACTTAAGGACAAAGATCCAAGTTAACTTATATATGTCAATATATGTAAAAGCAGATATAAATCCTTTTAAAGTGAAAGTGGTTGTTCTCTGCGGAGTACCAAATGAGATGCGTAAAGAATGTTAGTGATCAATTCACTTTAACGGACACAAAACCAAGGCAAGGGAATGTGTTTGATTACCAACAATCTTCCCAATATAATCTCTTGTGTTATGCAGAATAAAGAGAAATCACACAAGTTGGACGATGTGTCACTTAAACTTATGTTGTGAGGTTGGAGATTTAAGATGTGTTTGATAATGCTGAGACAACCACTGCATTTATTCATATAAGTGCATGTGAGCTAATACAAGTTAATAAATATAACCCTACTGTAAAGTGCTAAGTGGTCAAAATAGAATGAGCTCAATAATGTCTTTTCTTTATGTTCATGAGATCACGTCATTGTTTTTTAAGCAAACTGCACACTTGCTCTGGTAAACGTGTACATGAGTTTAGGCATAACTTTTCGAGTCATGCTGGTTTTGTGTAAAATACCAAGTGAAGAGAATGATGAAGCACATTAGAGAGAGTAACAATATCAACAAAGTGATGATGTAAATTATGTACAAAAAAATATGAATAGACCATGAAAGTGTGTAGTGCATTACTTTTGTTCTTGTGGGAACAACAAGGACCACGTTTTCCAGCCTAATCCCAAAGGATCCATCTTCATAATATCCGGGTTCTGAGAGAAAACATGCTCATGAGCTGAATGTACCCAAACCTCAAAACACATATGGCGGAGGTATATGCCAGGTGTAAGATATAAAACTATGCAGAGGAAAACTTGAATTTAATTGCACTTCTGTACCGTCGCTGAGGATCATGCCGGCCTCCAGTGGTTCATCTGCGAATGTTTTGTAACTGATGCCGCATGGACCCTCATGCACATTAAGGAAACATCCAACTCCGTGTCCCGTACCGTGAAGATAGTCCAAGCCGGACTCCCAGAGTGCTGCACGTGCAAATGAATCCAAAAGGTGACCTGTGCGCATAACCACAACAAATAACAATTTAGATCAATTTCTTAGCATTTTGCAACTATTTGACCTTTCTTTTGGAGGACACCAAAGTTTATATTAGTTAGAATGTTGGCTTTGGAATGACAGAGACAACTATTCATTAATAACTTTTATATTGTAAAAGTTGGATGTTGATGGAGACAAATTCCAAGAATTGATCAATAAATGAAATAAAGTATTAACCGATTACCTGTTAACATTCCTTCCTCATCTAAATTAAAAGGTTCCTAATTGTGAATAAAAGTCTGTAGTATTGTTAAAACTAATGGGAGTGATTGATAATAAAAACCATATATTAGTAAGGGATATAAGTTCCATATATTAGTTATGACCGTGCATTTGGTTGTTGCCAAGTGACAAAAAAATGTGGCGCATATTACATGGATAATTTTTTATGTAGCTATTACAGTAGCATTTTTTACAATATTCAATCAGTATTTATGCTTATAAAGGAATTTCAGTAGAATTACTGTTTTGATAAATTGGGCAAAAAGAAGGACAACGGTAGAGTTATTTTTAGAGAAAGCTGTCCTCCGTCTTGACCTGCCAATCATCAAACCTCAGCAGCTGCTTGCACAGAAAGACTTGTGCTTATGAACTATTGCCTGCATTGTCCAAATTCTATTTATACTTTTTCTAAAAATGCAAACCAAATGTGTATCATAGTATTGTGTTAAGTGCATACATCTGCTTTATATGTATTTTGCTATATTGCTATTAAGCAACCCTTATATAAGCATTAAATTTCAAACTTTGAATAAGTAACAGTTCCCAACATGTTATCAAATATTGTCTTTTGTGATTTGCAGATGAAAGATGTACAGGTTGGGAATGGGGTGAGCAAATGATGCCAGAAATGTTATTTATAGGCGTTGTCACTATTAAAACAGCTAGTATGCATGTTGTGATTTAGGCGATAGATGTACCTTTGGTTCCATTGGGGAAAACCGCTGCACTAACAGCTATATGTCCCTTAAGGACATAGGTGAAGCATTCCTGCGAAACACAGAAGCATGAGAAGGGAGAAGCATTTTATCTGCCAGGTTTAGTTGCCTAGCTAGGAGCCGGCCAAGTGTGACTTAAACTGGTTTAGATTATGTTTGTTATTAGGCCTTCATGGTCTTTGTGCACTGTCCGTCAGGCAGCGATGATAATTGGCACAATTTTGGATGCATATTCTCCCTAAATGGCCCCTATTGGTACAAGTGTCATAGAACTCTGCCCTTGTCTGCCTCTCACCGATCGTAAAGTTATGCTTCTTCCTATACCTGCACGTTCTTCCATTTGTATTTTCTCTTCCCCTTCTTGTTCTTTTAACATGCGTCTGCTATCGTGTAGCCATCCATAACCCATTGTGTTGACCCTAAAGGTCAACCGGGAACACCATTTAACTTGGCTCAATCCCTCAACACAAAACTAAGATGCTACTGCTAGGTGACCTTAACATCCACCAAGACAAACCCCACGCAACCTACTTCATACCTGTTCACTTCTAATTGCTCAACGGCTGAGAACACCAAGACCTACATCCTCGCTCATCTTACATTAATCCCCTGCATGTCTCTAGCCATTATTCCTGAGAACTTCCATTGTTGTACCCAAAGCTGCAAATCCAACCTGCCACCATTTTCTGGCTTGCTGGTTCAGTCTGGATGCATCCTATTGGTTGTGGTTGTCCACGTAGACATAAAATATTACAAACATCACATAAGACATGACATATAGATCACCTAAACACCTTGGAACCCTACCCATTTTCCCCTAATGCCCTAGAAATGCCATAAACGTTTTTCAACTCACTACCTCATTTACAGGGAACACGGATTGTTACAACAGTCCATACACAAGCACAAAAGGTCAAGGCACATTTACACAAACTGATCTCTTTATTCTTTCCTCTTTTCATTCATGTTTCACACATGTTCTTTAAAAAATGCCACACAAAAATCCTGTGACAATTTGTTCACACTTTTTAATACATTTGTACAACAAAGACGCATCTAATGTTACTACTGTCCCCACACCGGGAGCCAGGACAAAATGTGCTCACACACAATATGCACAATACATTTCACAATTGCTACCTACGCCTTTATGAGGCAAGGACAACACTGGTTAAAATTACAGGAACATTTAATGGTTCACATAATCAGTTTACACTATACAAGAAAAACTGTGACCATTACAAAAACCTGTTTAGGTACTTATTTGATTACAACCAGAGGGAATCTTTTAACACCAAGGAAAAGGAACATTTTTTAATACCAATGAATTGGCACACTAAGCATGTGCCCCATGAGCATCAACAATCTAGGTCATTCCTATTGAATAAAAATGACATGTTTTGACCATCCCCAGGCTGTAATACATTCCCTCCCCTCATCTCAGGCCTCAAAATGAGCGACACCATTGGTTGACCCATCATAAAAAGTCAACTAATCCCCTTCAAAAACCTTCAATGAGTCAGTTTCCCAGTAATGGAATGAACTGTCCACATTTACATACATATCATATCTATATAAATTATGGGTAGGCTCAGTCACTGACATCTCCAAAGTGTTTGATCATAATCAAGTCCTCCAAAACATAATTAAAAATAATTTATATAATAATTAAAATGGCCGGAGGTTTTTTGCATTTCTGAAACATGACCAAAATAAAAACAAAGACCACCTACTTTTTCATAGTCGGTTGGATTCCCAAAATGCACAGTACGGGTCACATCGGTGGTGCCGTCCCTGGTAACCAAACACAAAACTTGTTACATTTAAAACATGTCTTAGCTTACCAAAACCAACATACATGATTGGAGTATTATTTTCAATTTGTGTTTTTGTTTCTCAAGTGTTATCTCTTGTATATATTGTATTATTTGTGTAGTTACAGGTACTGCGCTCCAGAGTCGATGAGGTAAAGTTCATTCAGAGAAAGAGTTCTGTTGGTTTCTGGAAGGGGCCTAGCAGGAACACCACAAACACAGTCCCCTGGTTATAATAGTGTTATATCACTTGACAATCATCTGCTAATATAGACATTTTGAAAAATATGTATATCATTAGCATTATATACCTGTAGTGTATGATGGCCCCATTCGGGCCCACACTGGAAATGGTCGGAAAACTCAGTCCAACAAAATCTTTCTGTTGACTACATGGAGAAAAAAATTACAGTTTGTGTACACTTTTTGCTCAAGTCATGACCCTATGCAGTTTAACAAATCCCCAGCTGATGGTGCTACAAACTATTACTACAAGTCCATTTCTCACACTGATAAAATATGGCTTCAGCCATGTAAATGATGATAGTTATGTAACACTAACAAACAAAAACTCATTGTGTGCAGGAAGTTTCGCTTACCTCCTTAATTCTTCTGCTTTATCTGCCACTGATATCTCTGTGACCGTACCTTTCGGAATCTATCGAATACAGACATTCGTCACGTTTATGTTCTTCAGTGTGAAGAGGAGAAGGATCTTTTACTTGCACTTTTCGGGAAGTTCCCGATGTGCACACTGTTTTCATAACATACAGTGTTTACTACTTACCTCTTTCTCCAGCCAGGCAAAAAGTTCACACAGGGCCACGGCGTCTTTAATCTGTGAGAAAACTTTTTGTTGAACTTGAACTGTTTGTTTGAAGATCATTTAGAGAACGTTTCTAGAAAAATGTGAACTTACGTGTGCCATTTTCATTCCTTTGATCTCTGTGGGGTTCTTGACGGCTTTAGCCAGACATAAAGGTGTGTACGGAATTGCTGATCTGTGAACCTGCACATTAAATATATACAATGACTACTATATAATTAAATTCAAAATAAGTATTTAAATGAACACAAACACAGTTAACATCTGTATAATGATATTACTAAAACTTAACATAAAAAAACAATAACTAGATTGGACCGGACAGTATAAAGCAGACTTTAGATTAATGAGAAACATTTCAAGTGTCCCAAAACTTTTACTGGTAGACTAGTTTGAAATATTATTTATCCCCACCCACATGGCCTTGGTGACATCAGCACACTCAGAAAATGTGATATTTCACCCACCTTGGGTATGACCTGTGTCAGGGCACAACTGGCCTTATCACAAATCCATATCTTCTCTTTGGGCATAAGAGTGGCGCTAATCGCCTGCAGCTCCGTGAAGACAGACTCGTACGGAAAACACAGAACGGTCAATTCCGGTTTGCTTGGGGCGTCTAGCTCCAAATGCTCTCGGGTTGCAGGGTCCAGTAAACGCTTGCTGTCCACGAACAGTCTACGAACGAGGGTGAAATACAGACATGAGTTCTGTCAGTCATTTAACACACAGAGTATATTCACAAGAGAGGAAAGAATGAGGAGTATAGTTTTACTTGATGTTGCTCATGCCTATGAGAGCATAAGCAAAGAATACAGGATTGTACTCGATATCTGACCCACGCAGGTTAAAAAGCCCTGTGAGAAGAGAGAGAGACAGATTAACATTGCTCACATTTCAATGTATTTAAGTATTAAAGGACATCACAAATCTCACGGTTTTACTTTATTGCACAAATATTTTAGAAATATGTCCATTCTATTTTTCTCCCTTATCAAATCATGACAATAATCATTAACATCAACACACAAGCTAATTTGATGCAAGAGCTCCTTAACTGGGGTTAATAGGACAGCTGAGAGGAAACAAGGGATGGGTCATGATCTTAACACTCAAAAACATCATGGATATGCACGGTTAACACAAGCACAAAAACATGGTGATGAACACCTACACGCAATCTCATCTAGGGCTGTGACGACAAACCAAGAAATCTTCCTTTCTGCCATTTTCCCTCTCAAAGCCTGAATTTTTTCTTGCCAGGTGAGACCTATAAAGAAAATAATTTATATACAATAAATGATAACATTTCTGCAAAATGAATGACTCCTCAGCCATGGGTGTTATTTATTTGCTTTACAATTTAAGACAATATAACAGCAATGAAAAAACGGTTTTCCAGATGTTTGCAAATATTTATCTGTATCGGCTATCAAAAGTTATTGACGGTCAATAACTATTGCAAAGTCATGAGTAATTTGGATTCACAGGTGAAATTAACTTTTTGGTTGTAAAAAGTTTTTTGACGTGGTGCTGTTTACGTAAATTTGCAAAATCATAAAACCTGTGAATTTGTGGCCGAGGGTGATGAGTTTGGTGCTGGGTCTTTGAGGCCGATCCTCCCAAATGGCATCGATCAGGTTGTCCTGCAGGGCAACCAGTGAGTGACCGGCGCTGCTCAGAGCCTTGGACATGTTCTTCCACTGATCTGCAACACCCAGAAACATGCAACTAATGTCAAAGCAAAGCAAATAAACATTCACACACATTTACATAAGATTTATATTAAAAACAAACTTTGATTCACACAAACATAAAACTTACTAATTAATCTAAATAATAACATGATACAATATAGTACATATTATAATAGAAATGATTTAAAGGGGAACCATCACATGCAGTTTCCATCACTATTATGTTAATCTTTCTGAACTGTAGTATAGAATCGCGTTGTTCATATCTCAAAAAGTATTTTGTTAACTCACATTTACAGAAGACAGATATAGCTCTTTGATTGGTGCATGGGTGGGATTGTCTTAAGAAATACAATTGTCTAACTCAGGCCGACTCAACATGTTCAACAGTCTAAAGCACTTTAGATGCATAAAACAACTTGTTACTGCCCATTATTAAAGTTTCACAAAAATGTTCCTATTATTATATTTATTATTAATTATTTTCACACTGCATTTACACTGTTAAGTATGAAGTAAAAACAATAATATTACCAATCATTATTATAACAGTTTTATTACAACAGTTCTTTCTAGTTCTCAAATCTGATTGGCTGAGAGCCATGGGATATTCGACATCACGTGAACCACGTCACTGTTCAATTTATTCTGCCACTCAGCACTTAAAAAAAGATATATTTATGCCGTGAATAAAACTCCAGATGTGCTTTACATAACAGCGTCAATTTGTGATGACACAGGTTGTCAGTACACACCAGAACAGGTTGGTCGCGATCAGCCATATTAAAAGACCATTCACACGCATATTCATGCCTTATTATCTCTTTAACTGCACTGAATATATTTGAACAAGGTGATGGTGTAGAATTACTAACTGACGCTTGTTTAAAGGTTTTGCTCAGTGCGGAAGTACACCCCCAGTTCCTTGAGATTTCGAAGGGTTTCAAAGACACTCCTGTGTCGTTTGTGATTTATCTACACACTTGTGCTGTCAAACTGTCGTATAAGAGTAAGCATACTATTTTTCGCTATTATTTATTTACATTTATTGTTTTAATTGCTATTATTTCAATTCCCACCTGCAGCAATGATCCAGGGATCAACACCAACTTTGGAGTTTTCAGGGAGAACACTGATAAGCCAGTCCTCTTGAGATGGTGTTTCCTTCAATCCTAAACACAAAACAAAAAAGATGAAATACTCTATTAATTACTCTGAATATAATCAGCAACAAAACACTCTGTGAAGGCAGCAACTTGACCAAAGGGCTTCTTTCAATCCTCTGACTTGTGTAATAAAGCAATTTGATAACAAAATCTGATGAGAAGGCAGCCACAAGTCATAAAATCACAATTTACTGTACCCATTTTCATCAGGGTCCAGTTATTATCCATCTGCTGGCTGGCCTGCAGGAAATATCTCCCATCTGTCCACAAAGCAGCGTGCTGTTCTGTGACAATGGCGGTACCTGAAATAACAAAGAAACACTACAGCCTAGAAACATGCATCGTAACTGAACATGTAAAAGGAATTTTTAAAAAGTAGTGCTGAGCTGTCATGTATGCCTATTGTCCCTTACAGCCATGAGATACTGTATGAATTACACACTCGTGTACAAGCGAGACATTCAGGTGACACGATCTTGTTTTTCTTGAAGTTACAAAGCTAAAATCTCTGATGCCATCCATCAGTTTTTAATCAATACTTAATTAACAATTAATTTCACTGTTCATTCAAACTGGGTAAAATAATCAGTTTATGGAAAAAAAATTATATAACTACCATATTACAGAGATTTAACAATGATATTTTGTATATGGAATAGTGGATGCTGCTCTGAAGGATAATCCATACACACCTGCCGAGCCGTTGAATCCGCAGATGAACTCCCGACGGCAGTCACAGGGTGCGATGTATTCGCTCTGCAGGACGAATGGATGCCGGGCAGGTCGTTTAGGAAAAAGACAGAGAGGAGGAAAAGAGAGGAGGAAAAGAGTGAGATCATTTCTGTCAGCAATCAGCAATCATTACTGCTAATTCAGCAACTAGGGAGAATGGGAACAACACTTGTTAGGGTGTTTCAAAGGTCACACAGATCCATTCCTGTAATCAGGAAACATTTTAAAATCAGAGAGATTAAGATACAGAGAGAGAGAGACAGAGAAGAGGAAAAAATTTAAAAGTGGGGGATGGTCATTATGCACAAAACTAAAGCTTGCTCAGGTTTAGAATAAATACAAATATGTTGATTGTGAGCTTATTTGCAGGTTTCCCAACTGTTTGTAAAGCACAGGTCTCATGTTTGCAAAGCATGGGTAAGAATTGGTTGACATGTATGCAGAACAACCGCCACATGTATGACAGCACCTGTTGCATGTAAAAAAACACAGGTTTTACCTGAGCACCTGTCGCATGTTAGCAGTGTGCAGGTCACAAATATAAGAGCACTAGTCACATATATAGTGAAGTATTTGATCACCCTGGGATTTTGCAAGTTCTCCAACTTAGAATCATGGATGGAGTTTTTTTTAGCATAGGGGCATTTCCACTGTGAGAGACATTTCTCACAATACATGGCCCCGTTTACCCAATCCTTAATACAGTGCAGTCATCCTGTTCCCTGTACAGAAAACACCCCCAGAGCCCTTTCAATCTTTGTAAAGGACTACAATTTTGTCTCTTGTGTCTTTTGACAGCTCTTTGGTTTGCCCATGTGGCTACTTGATTGTATATCAGAAAAAAGATCTGTCTGATAAACAAGTGATCAATACTTTTTTTACACAGAAATTTACACATAAATTGTTGATTTACTTATTTTTCTTTTTAGATTCTGTCTCTCACAGTGGAATTGCACGTATGCTGAAAAATCTAGACTCCTCAATGATGTCAAAGCAAAATCACAGGTTGATCAAATACTTATGAACCTCAATATATAAAAGTACCTGTTGCATGTTACTGGAGCACTTGTTGCAAGTATGAGAAGAACTGTTGCATGTCAGCATAGTGAAGGTAACATGCTTAATAGCACCCGTCCCAAGCCAGCAGAACACAGTTTGCATGAAAAAGCACCTGTAGTATGTTAGCAGAATGCAGGCCACATGTTTGAGAGCACCAGTAGCATGTTTGAAAACACCTGTTGCATGTAAACAGATTACATTCAATAAGCTCGAAAGCACCTGTTGCATGTATGTCAGAACATATTGCATGTTTGAAAACACCTGTTGCATGTATGTAAGCACCTGTCGCATGTTTGAGAACACCTGTCGCATGTTTGAGAACACCTGTCGCATGTTTGAGAACACCTGTCGCATGTTTGAGAACACCTGCCGCATGTTTGAGAACACCTGTCGCGTGTTTGAGAACACCTGTCGCATGTTTGAGAACACCTGCCGCATGTTTGAGAACACCTGTCGCATGTTTGAGAACACCTGTCGCATGTTTGAGAGCTCCTGTCGCATCTTACCAGAGCACAGCTCACATGTATTAATAAGCACCTCTCGTATGTTACCAGAGCGCAGGTCACATGTATGATAGCAGAGCACAGGTTGAATTGTGAAAAGCTGTGGATTCATGCATAAAGAACACCATTCCGGTGCATGCAGATTTTACCTGGTGTGCATCTCCCGAAGGGACGATGTAAGCCTGGATGGGCTCTGTGATGTACTTGCCATTCCTCATAGCCTGCCGGAGCTGCCTGAGCAACTCCACTGTGATCTTTGGGGACATAGCGGAGTCTATAGAGACAGAGAGAGAAAGTTTGGTGTACAGCATTACATTAAAACAATTATTTCACCACAATGTACAGCATTTAAGTGTATGAACAATTCGAAAAACAAGAGACCATGATGGACTTCAGGAACGTTTAACCACACGCATATTTCTGCAGTCACCTGCTGAAACATACTAAATTTTTAAGTCCGATGGTTGCTTTTGATTTTTAAATAACAATAATGATTAAAATAATGACAGTGCATGTACAGTACAGTAAAAATGTGGAGATTTTTTATTTTAATGTTAATAATATCTGTCATAATCCACTCCTTTCATTACGTCTATTAACCAATTACCATAAAACTAAATGACTAAAATAAAACTAAATACAACAAAATTGATTTAATGAAATGTTTTATATATATATTATATATATATTCATAAAATAATTCGATTTTACAATAACACTTAATGTTTGAAGTACTAGCGCGGGATCTTAAAGCCTCTTTCTCGTCGTGTGAATATATTTGACCCTGCCTTTGAAAACCAGGTTGTCAAAGTTTTCTGAAAAAACAAGCATTCAAGATTAATTTGACCTATTAATTTCACTACCATTTCAATCTTTGACCGTCATGCTCCGTCAATATTAAAGATATCAATGTTATATTCTCCTGATGTTGTGTAGAATGATTTTATGCATAAAAGCAAATCTGAAAAGTAATTTTATCATAATAAACACAAGGGGTTAGCCTACCTGTAGCCATAGTGTCTTGCTGATCCTGTGATCTAACTCTTGAGCTCAAAGTCGGATAACTAACCTTTACCTAATGGACTCACTTTAACTATATCTTGGTAAAACATTCACCAGATTTTATTATATGAGCTTTTATAACAACAGCTTTGGTATAAGATCTCTTGCTACAACTATAAGCAATAGATGCCATAAGCTCAATGCAATCAAACTAGTATTGTATATTAATTGTTCATGTACAAGGTAACTCTTAAATAAAATAAAATTATTAAAAATAAAATACAATTTTACAAAAATATATTACATTTTACAAAAATATATAAAATTACTAAAAATAAATATAAATTAAAATGAATATTCTTGAGCTTATATAATGTTTGTTTTATGTGTTTTGGTGACTCAATTCTCTTCTTCTGCTGTGTGTGACAGCTTTTGTTGTCAAGTGTGGCGCCGGCCAATCATCTCAATGGAATTATCATACCGACACCTGATTGGTCGAACGGAGCCACAGCATAACAATATAAACAATCCCCACCTGCTTTCAATTATAATGCGAGATTATTAATAAACAGAATATATGTGAATATTAAAACATAACAGTATGTAAAACACGTGCATTTGTACAAAAACTTAAAATATAAATAAATGTTTTGCTGGTCTTCATTGTTAAAAATCTTTCAAATAAAAAACAAGCATAATTTCACAGCACACATGTTTTAGGATATTTTTTTTACACAAAATGTGTTTAATGTGAAGTAAAAATGTCTGTTTTATACAATAATAATCAGAAAAACAACAACAACAGTGTGACGGTGTGCAACAACACACACACTCTCGTTTTGCATTCTTATGCATATAAAGTGATCCACAAACAGCAAACATCCCATAATTTACCTCAGAAAACCAAGTCTTTACACCTTAACTGTTGTTTAAACTCCGCCGTTTATTGTGTCAACGTGCTGAGGACGCCGCCATTACACTGATGACGTAAGCATTCGTGCGAGTCACACTGCGCATGCGTCGCGTTGCCATCAGTTTTGATTGACAGCTGACGTCACATAGATGTATTACACAACACAATGTATGTGTGCTATACAGGTTAATATTTAATATGTAACTTAAGGTTTATCATTACATTATTATAATATCAATAATAAATAAGTGTGTTAATTATGTATACATTTGTATATAGATATAAATGTGAGTATATATAAAATATATAATAATATAAATGTGAGTATATATAAAATATAAAATAATATAAAAGTGAGTATGTATAAAATATATAATAATATAAATGTGAGTATGTATAAAATATATAATAATATAAATGTGAGTATATATAAAATATATAATAATATAAATGTGAGTATATATAAAATATATAATAATATAAATGTGAATATATATAAAATATATAATAATATAAATGTGAGTATATAAAAAATATATAATAATATAAATGTGAGTATATATAAAATATACAATAATATAAATGTGAGTATATATAAAATATATAATAATATAAATGTGAGTATATATAAAATAATCAATAATATAAATGTGAGTATATATAAAATATATAATAATATAAATGTGAGTATATATAAAATATATAATAATATAAATGTGAGTATACATAAAATATACAATAATATAAATGTGACTATATATAAAATATATAATAATATAAATGTGAGTATATATAAAATATTCAATAATATATATGTGAGTATATATAGAATATATAATAATATAAATGTGAGTATATATAAAATATATAATAGTATAAATGTGAGTATATATAAAATATACAATAATATAAATGTGAGTATATATGAAATATATAATAATATAAATGTGAGTATATATAAAATATATAATAATATAAATGTGAATATATATAAAATATGTAATAATATAAATGTGAGTATATATAAAATATATAATAATATAAATGTGAGTATATATAAAATATACAATAATATAAATGTGAGTATATATGAAATATATAATAATATAAATGTGAGTATATATAAAATATATAATAATATAAATGTGAGTATATATAAAATATAAATGTGAGTATATATAAAATATACAATTATATAAATGTGAGTATATATAAAATATAAAATAATATAAATGTGAGTATATATAAAATATACAATAATATAAATGTGAGTGTATATAAAATATATAATAATATAAATGTGAGTATATATAAAATATTCAATAATATAAATGTGAGTATATATAAAATATATAATAATATAAATGTGAGTAAATATAAAATATACAATAATATAAATGTGAGTATACATAAAATATATAATAATAATATAAATGTGAGTATAAATAAAACCTACTATTATATATGAATAATAATATATGATTTAGGTACATTCATGTGCAATTATGGATGTGACCTAACAATGCACTTTGAATGTAATTGTAAGCAGTAATTATTTATATTATACAAAAGCCTTTTTAGTTGTGTTTAAACATTAGATATTTATCAGTACATAAACAAGTTTGCTATTTTAATAAAGATAAATAAATATAAGTTATGGACGTGACATAATATGGACACTGATTTTGGGAGACAACAAACTTCTTAATTTCTGTGAATTAAAATGTACAAACCAGAATCAATTATATATTACCATTATATAACAAAGGAATCACTATATTTTAATGTTCATATGTCTATTTGTAAGCAAAATGTAGCATCATTGATGTGACAAAACTGAAAATAGCCCTAACTTGACTATGAAGAATGAAGGATCATGCACTGAAAAAAAATATAATTCTCTTAAAATCTAAAGAGAGACCTCACTTTGGTATTTGAACAAGCAGATGTTGACATCTGTGCTATAAGTATAGTCAAAGTTTTTGTAAAAACTCAATATTTTCATGGTAAGGTTGACATATCCACAGAATTTACCATATAGACTGTATAGATTAGATTTACACTACCGTTCAGAAGATCATGATTGATGTATAATTTGACTTTACAAAATGTAAATCTGTAAGGTGTTTGCTCGTGGGCATAAATAGATTTTTTTGATTTTAATTTCTTCTTTTAACTTTTTTAGATTTAATTTTTTTTTTAATAAAGCAAATTTGACTTAATAATAAAGGAGACTTCAAATCTCTCAACAGGCCTAATGTTTAAAAAGTCTCAATGTGAGACTTCAAAAAGTTGGTGTCCTGGCCTGAAGATGGGAAAAGATTTTTCTTATGATAATAAAATTCTTATAGTTTAATTTCTGTTTCTCTCTACTGTTCTGTTGTTTACTATTTTAAACATTTAAATACACGTTTAATGTAGAAGCAATTCAATATTAAGTATTAATAAAGTGTTAGTAAATAACCAAAAACATATAAACAGTATACGTTTTTAAACATGAATATATTATATACCAAAACAATGACATTACTGTGAAATCTTACCTCACATAAATACATTAGATTGTATTTTTTAACATACTCTGATTGCTTTAATTTTTTTCCATAGGTGGATATAAATAGATAAAAACTAAAGATATATGTTCATATATGGCCAAATATTCTTTATAGGTTATACAACTTTTACATACAGACCTATACACATTATAGACCACTTCGCAAGATTTAAACACTGGTCAAGCAGCATTTCAAGTTACATTTTTATGTTATCTATAAGATCTTACATGTATAAAATCAAAGTACAATTTTGTATCAAAGACAAAAGTGAACTAACATTTGAAGAACTCTTTTCCAAATCAAGAAAAACCCATTTTAATAGTTTTCTGAAAATTATGTTTTTTAATCTGGACCCAAACAAGTTGCCAATATTTAATTTATCCTGTTTAAATTGATTTGGCTCAGTCTAAACATGTTAAACAGTGATTATTAAATAAGACAACAATTGTAGATTATGAATTCAAAGTTTATTTATTTTGTCTTCCAAAATGCTATAAATCTGTCCTTTTTTATTTAAAAAATATGGGTTTATGTCTTATGAAAAAAAATGAAATGCATGACATCATTGACTCTTAATATAAATCAAATAAATGTAAAGGTCCAGTATGCCTTTTTTACCCCCATGTATAGATCTCAATAGCTCATCCAAGCCCTCGAAAGTGTTGCATTAAACAATTCTAATTGGTGGAGAGGACATTCATCGCAATTAGGGTAAAACAGGTTTGGGGTTTATAGCGTTTTGGGAAAAAATGCATCTTGCAATACACTTTAAACAAGAAAATATAGTCAGTTGCCATGAAACATTGATGGAGCAGAGATTTTTCAAATTTGGCACATATCTTGTTTTGGAAAAGAGCTTTTCATTATATGGTTGCAAATGCAAAATCCTTTAAACGTACATGTATTAAACATAGTATCATGTGTAATTATTAGCACATTATTCTTGCTCATTCACAATAAAGTCACAAACTGCACTCGCAGTCAGATTGCACGAGCACATCTGAGATTGTAGGATTAATTTCAGTGTAATCTAACCACCTGTAGATCTCTATTGCATTAAAAAATCCCCTGCTATATAAACACCAATTGCATCAACAAAATATACAGAAACCAGAGACTAACAAGGAAGTATAGGAGTGTAACGCAGTATCAAGTTAACCTTTGGAGGAATGTTCAATGACCACATGTTCTGTTAATCTCAAAGTTCAAAAATAAAGCAGCAAGATCCCCAATTAAGAAACCGGATGATATAATTATGTTAAATTATGTTAAAATTTTAAATGCACTTTAAGTGAAAGGGAGTAAAGAATTCATATGAATAGAAAGAAAACAATAGATCCGAACAGAATTGATTGTCATTTTCACAATATACAAGATGGAGCTCCTGGGTTCACAATCGCAGAGTTCATTAGAAGTAATAAGGCAGTGGTGGAATGCCAGCAGGACATCTGGAATCCATCTAGTGCTGGATCAGTGACCTGAGCAGACACACTGTGGTTGTCATGAAAATGAGTAGCATCCTTCCGGGTACCAGCATCATTCCAGCATCTCCGCCTGGTAAAGGAAAAAGTGTTATTATAAATGTTACATCTGACATCTAGGCCTAAACACAAAACACAAACGTTAAGACGTAAGCCCACATTGGTTGTCTTCCAAATGGCACCCGAATTAATAGTTTATCATGCAGTCATTGTTGCAAATGAATAATACTTTCTTCTACCCTGCATGGATTTCCCATTGTATTTGAGAAAGCGGGCATGTAACCTGACCTATCCACGTTGGCATGCCTCTAGTTTGGCTAGAAACCACCAAGTGGTCGATGAATCGTACCAAAATGCCTCGGAGGTTGATTAGAGTCACAAAAGTCCATCCCAAACCCCTTCATCACGCACCCTTAACAAGTTCTTGGATCACAACCCACGAGCTGAGAACCACTGGTGTAAAACTCATCAGACAATGGTATAACTGTTGGTAAATGTTAAGGGCTTACTTGATGTGCATGCTTTTGATTCTCTGAACACACCCATCTTCTCGCTGGTTTTGATAGATTTGAGCTTCTCATGGTTCACCTCACCTGGAAAACAAGATGAAGCAATATAACAAACCATCTATGGAAATAAAGCTTTGAATCTTTTTGAGTTTCTTAAACTTCCAAACTCTTGTTTTCTAAGGGATTTAAGGGATTTCAATTTGACCCATAGTCTCATGTTTTCCACAAGGGTTTTCAATAACTGCATTAAAATTGACGGAGGAACAGGAAGTCGTATACAGGCATTAGAATAAATGAATGTGATAAAGAACAAACTGAACGACACATATCAAACACAAAACATTCTAAGTACGTTACTGTTTCATGCACAAGTAAAGGTCTTAAAAACGTATCAAATCTAAAATCCTTGTACAAATATGTTCTCTACACTTTCGTCTCTTGATCTGCTAGTGCCCCTTGTAATATTCAAACCCCTTGTCATATGCCGCTCTCCTGTTTCAGAATATTGCATAAGATTGCAGGGTCTGTTCACTGAGCCCGTGCATCGGATTTCTGTGCAATTTTCCTTTTTTGTGTCTTTTGAATGGAAGGGATTGTTCATTGTTTTGACAGACAAAAATCACACAAACCCCAAAAATCATGAAACCTATCACTGCTCCAAATTTCCAAATCCCGAAAGGACACCAAACAATAAATACAATAAATGCACGTCTGGTTTCATGAGCTTTTGGAGTGGCTATGTCTAGTCACATTGTGTATTCGCAAGAGATAACGTGATATCAAAAGTTTTTCTTTGTCTGTCTGAGATACAGGTTGCAAGACCAATTCTTTGCTCTCTCAACTGTTTGCTTATAAACTTGAGCTGTCAGGTCATAAAGACATATAGTTATACCCATCTATACATGTTATAGAAAATCTGTCTATATCGTATACCCTAGGTTGCCAAAGTAACACGTTTTTTGAAGGTGTATCCATGTTATACCTGAAACCAGAAAGTTGACCTCCTGGCATATGCCATCGGGCCGGGTCGCAGGAGACCCTGGTAAGATCGAGACTCTGGATATGTGGAGGTTTAGCACATCCGCCACCCTCTTACGGAAATCATACCTGTCCAGGAATATATCAAAAGAATATGTTAGCAAAAGTCAACTGATGTCAGTTTAGGCTGAACTGTTAAATAAAAGGCTTTTGCGGTCTTATAAAGAAGTAAGAAAGAAAGTGAGGTTCTAATAAGAAACCTATTAAAGTAAAGTATCACCTTTGCAAAAGCTCTTTTTTATTTACTATATTTTTCTCTATTCACAAATACATTCAATTATGTTAAAAGTTAAATTGTGAAGGCCTTTCATTGAATTTCGGGGCTTAAAATTACATCTTTAGACCTTGAGCTAGAAAGTTTTTTGTTCGTAACTTTTGGCAAGAGTGGAACATTTCGCTAGAAAAATTTGTTAGTATATTCTACAGACGTTACCCAATGAGGGGCTTGAGAAATAAATATTATAAATAATAGGAAAAATAATTGCAAGAACAGTATTGCCCCAATATTGTAAAATATTAAAAGCGGCTTTTCCAACATTACTGCCACAAGAGTGAATATCTTCAAAAAACAAAGAATCAAAGATGCTCACCTCCCAAATGTGGCCACTTTAGAGAAGATCTGCTTAGCAGAAGGGGATTGTGGGAGAATATCTGCACATGTGGTTGTGATGTTCTTGAGTCTTATAACTAATGACCGCCGGACAACTGAAGAGTTAAACATTAATTCATGACCATATTAATGCTCCGGAGGTCTATAACATCATAGTTTTGTACTTGTTTAAAAGTTGTTTGTAATAAATATAACATCTGTATGTGAAAAGTTATGTAATAGTATTAAAAAATATATGACAATTTACCTGTAAAGTCGCCGACCAGCTGCAAATGAACATCAGTGTACAACTGTCTCTTGAGAAGACTTATAGACCCATGTCTTCCAGTCAAATCTCCAACAACACATGCCAGAGGACTGACCTGAGAACAGCTGGAACTCTGAAGGACAGGATATAATATTTTGTCATTTAAAGTGATCTTTAATGATGTGATCGAAGGTATTAAAATCACATCTGCAAGTTACGCATATCAATTGTATTTGTGTAGCTGTTTCTCATGATTAGATAAAACCAGTTGGTCAAAAGCTTTGGGAAATTTTTATCATTTTTTAATAAAACATTTTTGATCTGAAGGTGTAATCTAAATGTCTGAAATTAGTTTAATAGACAAGAAATGTAAAAAAACTGCATTTGAAGTGATGATTTTTTCTTGATGTTAAAGAATGAAGAGGCAATAAGAGCGCAGAATAGAGAGGGAATCATTAAAATTCTTTAAAAAATTATCTCAGGGTGAAATCTTAAGAAGTCCAAAGGTGAATAAACTGAAGATGATCAAATCGAACATGTTTTTTGTCTCAGATTTTTAGTTATATCAAAATTTCTATAGTTCCCACTGGAAGTTTATATACTGGTTTACTGTATATGAACCCTAAATATGACTTTCATTAGTTTAATCCAACATATTCTGGGAAATTAATTTATAATATTAATTTCATTATTTTGTTGTGATCTTAATCAATTTTATTCTATATTGTAAGATGTTAGGATAAATACTTTTGCAAAGAGTAACTAAATTTGTCTAATATTTAAAGTAAGATGCTACACAGTTCATTTGTGGTACAATAAGTATTTTAAGTGCAAAATGGTATCCCTTTAGTATAAATTCAAGTGGAAAGTACATCTTCTTTTCTTACCCCTGTCGTCATATTGAATGGATTATAAATTTCCCCTTCTCCAGGACACGTACGCCATTCTGATCCCACCTGAGCTTCTGTGATGTACCATGAAGCCTCTGTAACCTGTGAACAAAGTGTGTTGCTTTATTTGAGCCTTGTATTGAAGACTTGTACTGAAACAGCAAAGATAAGAACTGTCAGTAGAAATCGCCTAACTTACATTAAATGATTGTGATGCACGTAAATCCACTTCTATGATGACATCACTAAAGCTGCCATCTGGAAACGTCTGCTGGGACTAAGAACATCAGTAGATCATATGAGCGATTTTCAATTTTCAACCAAACAAATAGTTCCATTCAAAGCTGTAATCTATCAGGTAAAGATGAGTGTCTCTTGAAAACAAATGCTTCAAATGTTTTGTGAATTAGTCACACATTAACACTAGTTAATGTTTATTTCTTGCTGCATGAAACCTTGAGACTACTGGACAGCTGCGAGTTCACTGCACTTCATGTGACAGATACATCTGCGTATCAGAGATGAGGTTTATACCATCCCAGCAGGACAAGAGCCGTACACCTCCACAACCCCAGTTTCCCCCAGTTACTGTTCTCCACTCTCCCGCCCCTACAGCCTTCTCTCTCTACCATTCTGAAAGGCGTCATCTTTTTGTGGCAGATTTAAAGTGATGGTAGAAGCGGTTTCTTTGGGATGGAGGGATGAGAAGATTTACAGCTTCCTCTGATTTACTTACCATGGCAACAACAGCTTGTTTGATTATATGTGGGTTATTGAGCTCTGTTATTATAACACCACCCAGGACACCCTATCCACACCCTGGCAACCAACCAGAACACCCTAGAAACTGCATTGTAATACACTAATACCCGCTCAGAGCACCGTGGGAACTTCATATAACTTCCCTGGCAACCAACCTGAACGTCTTAGTACTGTGACTGTTAGCAAGCACCGTGAAATAAAAAAAATAATATGATGTTTAAATGTGTCATATTAAACTGAATTACCATTGTTACTGTCCCAGTTACTGCATCATTGAATGTGGTTTTGGCGGTCACCCAGTTTCCATCTTTTAAGTTATCCGCTGAGATATCAGCACACCTCATTCTAAAGACAGAGAGAAACAACTGTTATTAATGTATACCACTGCTGTATAACTTCACCTTAGTCTGATGATCTATCACACCAAATTTAAATGATGGTTCGTGGAACATCATTTACATCTTAGAGTATTTAAACAAACACTGAAACTAGATGCGAGAATACCAATCTGCAGCTTTAAACCATTTGGAAAAAAGTATGCTTCATTTTTCATCTTCTGAAGTGTTCCGAGATAAAGCATTCAAATAGAGAACCGAAACAAAATGCAGAATCGCAAAAATGTATGACGAACTGCACCTGCAGTTATTTTCCTACCAAGTCTTTAATTTGTTCAACTTTCAACATTTTGGGGAGAAGCAATCAAAGCCAACAATACAACAAGGCTACCCTCAGCTTTAAATGAAACTGTGACTTGTCTGTAGGCGTGTAATGTGTTCGGTCACCAACCTTGAGCTGTTGGTATAGTGTATGACCAGTGATCTTCCAATAATGCTGTTCGGTCCCGAAAGTGGCATGTTAATGTCCACGTAGGAGCTTTGGCAGTCATTTTGACCCGCCAGTGTTCCAAACTTCCCGCTGATATCCCCAATCTCGTACTGGTCAACTGTGCCAGTTCCTGGAGGGGGGGATTTGGCAGGGTTTACAAAGAAGGGATTGAAGTGGCCCATGATGTTGTTGTCAGAGCAGGGATCTACAATGTTCTTGATGGGGAGAACATGGACATGGTAGCCGGATGCTTTGGCGTCCAGTCCAGTGAAGGAGATATTGAGAATGGTTGGTCCTTGAGGGGAGACTTGGGAGAATTGGATTTGGCCACTGGAGGATCCAGGCCCAAACCAAGATTTTGAACGAGCAGAGGTTAAGCGGAACAAAGTGATGTTCGCACAAGCGATCCTCGGAAGTGTATGATTGGGACCATGCACCACCAACGAGCGGCCGATAATTCCAGATATCCATGCCGTGGTGTCTGTGAAGAAGCTTTTGCTGGCCACCGTGCCCACCTGTGGCTGTAAATTCAAATTCTTGTGCTTGCCAGAGATATCTCCGACTTCACAGGAAAATGGGCTGTCAGGACTACAATTGATGGAATAACTACTCAAATTGGTGTCTATCTCGAATGGGTTCCAGTGCCCAGAAGTGGACAGGCAACGCCCTTTGTCGCTATCGGTTTCTGTGCTGATGGGATCCTTGTGGATATGCCATGAATGGTTCTGAGTTGCCAGCATCGAAAGCTGTCCATACGATAGGTCCGCAAATACAGAGACGTCAGAGTATGGGTCGCTGCTAAGCTGAGTAAAGAGGACAGTCCCAACCAGCGGACTTTGAAAGATTGCCTTTGCTACAGTCACTTCACTAGGATAGCCTATACTTGTGCAGGCAAATCTAGTTCCGTTAGGCTGGTGTATGACGACGGATCGCCCTACAATGCTGTTGCGTCCAAACAGAGGTAAGTTCCAGTCTTTGAAAGTGGCCTGAAGGTCATTTGCATTCTCCAGAGATCCATGCCTGGCACTCAGATCTCCAACTTCAAAGAGGTCATGCGTGGAACCTTTCGGTGGGGGATACGCTGGAGCTTGAACTTTCACGTTGAAGGGGTTCCAGTGACCACCGACATTGTTGTCACTACAGCTGATCTCTGGGGGAGAACCCATCTGGGGGACGGGAAACTGATGAACGTGGTACGGCCCGACTCTCCTGTTTAGGTTTGTCAGGTTAACCGTAACAGTAGTGAGGTCAAAGGGAGACTCTTGATGGAAGGTGTAGTAGCCTTTAATACCTCTCATGTTTAGGGTAGCGCTAACCATCTTTGGAGCAACTGATCGGATCTCAGCACACGTGTAAATCGAGCTGAGGTTAAGGAGAGCAAAACGAACTTCAGAACCAAGAGAAGGGATATCTAACCGAGACTTTATTGGTTTTAAAGAAGACCCCACATTTAAAAGTCCCCAGTTTGTAAGGTTCGCCATATCT
The DNA here is from genome assembly GCA_033220385.1 of Triplophysa yarkandensis. NCBI lineage: Eukaryota > Metazoa > Chordata > Actinopteri > Cypriniformes > Nemacheilidae > Triplophysa > Triplophysa yarkandensis. The sequence goes on from CM065674.1 coordinate 7,818,989, forward strand.
ATACTACTCAGGATTGTCTCGCAGCTGGTGGCAGAGCTTTGCGAGATGAAAATACCAACTTTTTGAAAAGTCCCGGTCTGTTTGACATTTCGTAGATCGGACAGAATGACGCCTCCTTGTTCTCCGGACACCTGTCGGATGTAGACGTTTCCAGCCACGGAAGTGAAGAATTTTGCCTGCCACGTTGTGACTTGACTCTCCGTTGTGAGCCCAGCACAAACTGTAATGCCATCACAAGTCTCCACCAGCGCCGACAGCGCATCCAGACGGCGATATTTGGCAAACAAAGCGGATACATTTACCAAAGCTTGGGTTGTATTTATGGAAAATGTGAAAACAGTATCTCCTATGTGTGACTTCTGACAGGGCGATGCAAAGTGCCCATACATAACGGGGAACACGGCGAGAGAGATGTTATATGATCGACATGCACTCGATTCCGTGATGTTGACGGTGGCTTTTTGGTTTGTCGAGTCGAAGAGAACCCAACCAGTGACTCCCATCATGTTAACATCAGCCCGGTACTGCAGACAGGATGCAAAACCTTAACAGACAAAAAGGAAGTTGATAAATTAACATTATGGAAAGTATTGGAAACCACGTTTTTCATTTCCGAAAATGTGGGTGATCACAATTAAGCAAGCATGTCTTATATAAAAACTTTCTTAAAGAACGTAAAGTCACCTTAGCCTGATTTTACTTTTGCTCAAAGCTATCATTGTGTAACAAGGTGCAAAGGTTGAATTAACATTTTAACCAAACTATTTCTACATCCCCAGAGTACAACTAAGCCTTCCTAGAAAAAATGACCTGCATGTATTTTTGGCTGCTATGTGCAATAATATTTACTATCAGCACTCCAAAGTCACTTTGGCACATAGTCATGTGTGATACAGAAACACAAGTGTAGCCTGCGAGGTCAATGAATAATTCAGCCATTGTTAAACAATTGCAGACATGCTGATAAATGAATTCATCCATTTGATGAATTCACTGATCTTGGAAAGCAAGAAAATCTCAATGCTTTGCCAATAGGATTGTTCTAGAAACAATTCAACAGTTTTTAAGGCTCTTGAGGAACAAGACACACCAAATTTAGTTGCAAATCTCTAATTATCTATCATTCGGTACTTACCCCACATGAGGAACAGAACACAAGCCCCTAGCAACATGTTGACAGCTGTGCGGGTGAATGCCAGCAACAGGTAGAAAATACAAGCAGCAGTGTGTGAGGGGTTTACCGGGGGAACCCCTTTGTGTGCTTAAGTCTATAATCTGTGTTTGTATGTGTGCATGTGTGTCTTCAATATGACTGAGATATAATTCCCAGTGTGTTTGAATAAGACCGTGCGTGCTGATCCCTTGTATAGTCTGGAGGGAGGGCCGTTGGGGGAGTGGTTGGAGGGGCAGATCTTTCACTGCATCCTGTTTTCACGTTTTCCTAAACGCAGACCCAGCTGACATAACATTTGCAAAATGCAATTACTACTTAAGTTTACTACTTAAATTACTTGACACACATTGGGGGGTCAGTGAGGATACAGGCCCCCCAGAAAGAAGTTTTGACCTTAGATCTAAGCGGGTTCCCGGATATGGGTCATGGTTCTCCCAGACATTGAAGGTTTCATCTATAACAATGCATGGATTAATAATATGGGTATTCTTCACACGCATTAATGCATAAAAATCATCTTTCTCCATACACTACAAAACATTTTGGGGATTAAGCACCATCTTAAAGTCTGAGGTTTGCGTGGCACAATGAACTCATCATTTTCATGTGGTATTATTATAACCTGCTATCTTTGGTTTTCCTTGTCTCCTTGTGATGTGATCGACGCACATCGTGCCTAATATAGAAGCATGCTTTATTTTCAGCAGGAGGAACTCTTGAAGTGAAGTTAAGATAATGATTGTTGTGGCCTCAGAGAGAAGAGTCATTAGAGTGACGTAGACAAGGGTCCACTAAGAGAGAGCGAGAAAGAGAGAGAGAGAACTCCTTTCTGATTTAAGATCTATCATGCAAAAACAGAAACAAGCGTTAGTCACAATGATTAAAATGTCTAACAGTAAAGGAACTGATTAATAGTTTTGTTACAACTTCTTTTTTTATCATTTTCACTTCAAAAAAAGCACATCTGTAGGTGGATTGTTCCACTTCTCTATTCTTAGTTAAGCAGGTGATCTTTAAAGTATTTCAATATGACCTTTATTTATATAAGCTTTATATAACACCTGTGTAGTTCAAACTATTATTAATATTATTATCATTTATTCAATATTGATAATATTCCATGTGTTAAATGTAAATATACTTTGTATTTTTTTTAAATTAATAATTAGATATTCATTTTAAGTTCAATTGGCTGTCCAAGTGATTTGAATGAAATTACATTAAATTTAACTACTGTGGCTTACATGATACAAATGAGTACTGTATTATTAAGTGATTATAACATTTGGCCTGTGGATCAATAAGTAATATTTTACCTATTGAGCCCTACTTATTGCACAAACACTAGATTTGATAACAACACCTTTCTATTGACGTCATTTAAGGTCATTATTGAAATTTGCCGCTTACAATAAGTCATTGTTTAAAAGAAAAAACCTTACACAAAGCATTAAATAGAGAACTAAAGAAGTGCAAGAAACTCCACATTTTTAAATTCAAAGCCAAACAGAGGAAAACCAGAGGTTTACTTTACATGTCAGCAGGTGGCACAAGACTCCATTAGACTTGGTCAATTATTGCCAATGTCAATTCCAACCAATATCTTTCTATCTGTTAACATTAACATGAAAACCTCAAAATTAAGTAGAGAATAAGTTAAGAACGTGATTTGGCATAAAAAATGTGAAAGTGTTTTATTAATAAAACAATAAAATGTTATATAATCAGTATAATCATATAATCAGATATAATCATAATTATTTTATATTTACTAAAGTTATGCTGTAAACAATTAACATAAAAACAGGCATGTTTAAATTTAATAATGGTCTTCAAATAAAATAACAATCATCATCATGTCATAAGCAATTTTTGTTTAAATAATTCACAGACTTAAATTCTGTATCATTTTATACTTTATAAGTTAGTATGTCCAGTAACTTTTTACAATTAGCTGCTATAAGTTAACAATATCTAAATGCAATACCTACATAAAAAAATACTAATGCAGCATTTATTTATGTTAGGTTAAGTTCATTTCATCATTTACTAAAACATTATTAAAACCAAACGTTTAAGTTTGCACCCCCCCTTCTTTATCTTAGTATGAATTACTTTTATTAATAGGAACTTACATTATCAAGGATTAATAAATGTTGAAAAAATAAACTGTTTAATGAGAATAAAGTTATCTAATGCATTTAATAATGTTAAAAAATAGCCCTTTAATGTCCTGATACTAGAAATCAAATGTGCATGTTCAAAAGTATAAACTTTTATACAGATCATCAGAAATAATGCTGTAGAAAGTTTGATCTAAGTCATAATGAAATAATTTCAGAAAGGCCCGAGGAAGCAGGAAAATAACCATTATAGACCTCAAGATGGCAGCAAATGTTTCTAATGAAACATGATTCATTTGTATTCTGACATCATGTCACCATAGACTGCAGACCAACATCTATATACAAAATGTCTTCTGCATTTTCTGTAAATAGGTTACTAATTGTTTTAGCAGATCTGTTATCCATGACCTATAGTTCAAGTGCAGTTGATTACGGTGATTTGTAAACGTATCGCATGATCAATGTGCTTACTTAGAAACAACAAAAACAAGTTCAGTATGAATAGCTTCTAATAATACCATTTAATAAAACTGTTTAAAATATGAGAATAACAAACTGAGATTTTGGTACTGGATGCTGTTCGGTTAAAACCTCCTTCCAGCTGTGCTTGAAGTGATAGTTCAATGTCATTATTTTTTACCCACCAAACCTGATTCAGACTCTTTTCACAACTCGAATGATGTGTACCTTCATTGGACATTTGTTAGAAACATACTTCAAAATATCTTATTTTAATGTCTGCACATGTAAGTCATTCATGTTCCTACTGACAAGACTGTAAATGATGTTAGAATTGTAATGTGTACTATGCAACTGTCATAACGCAAAACATTCAGCTAAGCGCCGTGTGTACATCACTACTGCTCCTTCTCACATTTTCTTCTTTAAATCAAGTTAAGAGTTTTATTAAATAGTGCACACCAACTGTAAAACCGAACAACTAATATTTTAAGTGATTTTTATATCAGCGTGAAGAACGGACGCATCTAATAAAGGACATCACATTCTTTTTTTGACAATCTTGGTGTTTATTGTAAGTATTGCATTTCAACTCACAGCTAGTATCAGAGTGCATGTTTACAAAGAATGGCCACAAGTTCATCAGGACCTCTAACTCTCCCCGGTGGAAAAGCTTCAGCAGACATCTAACCAATCCTTTACCCCGAATATACTGACGGACCCCCCTCGTGATATTTGCCACGCGTCTCATTACGCGAGTGGCGTTTCAGAATGAGCTCAACATTTTCCCTCGGTTTGGGGTGATCATAGACGTGGAACAGCTGATTCCGGAACAGCACCGCTTCTCTTGGAAGTTTTTTTGAATACAGGTCCAAATCCATCTGAGGGCCTCGAAAGGACGCGGGCCGTTCTCATAAATTAAAAACAAAACAAAACAAGCACTGGCATCTCAGTAAGGGCCCTGGCTTTAAATAGTGCAGATTCATAAACTAGCAAAACAAATAAGAACAAAACGAGAACCAAGACAACATGAAAGAATAAAAGTAATATGTCCTCTGGGAGGTTTGTGGTTTGTCCTGGTGTTGAGAGAGCACCACGTATGGTTCGACTCAAGCTTCAAGTCGCTTTATTCTACGTAAGTAATAGTTAAAATTTCATCAAAACAGTCAATCCTATAACTCTTACATTAGGGTGGGCACAACTGCTCCACACATATGGGCCATTTCAGGAGCCAATAGCATTTGGTTGATGCTGGATCTGGAAACCTAGCAGATGTCCGTACTGCTCGATCGCAGGCGGGAAGATTACAAATCAGACTTGGCTTTATGATGCACTAAAAAAGCAGCACTGCATTTTCGAAAAAAATCACAGATGGAGTGAGTTTACAATTTAGAAGCTCAGAGATGGAAAACAAAAGAATATTGAGATACTTAAGCTCGAATAAGTTAACCTTTTCTCCAAAAAGGAAGAAAATAAATATGACCTTAAGTAACGTGGCTCAAGTCTGAATGCATTTTTCCACACAAAATAAAAGACAATTAACATACAGTACAGCAGGAAGCACAAGTATGAAGCGCGTTGTGCAAAATGGATTCCACACCGCGCCACGCACCCTACGTGCACAGCACACGAAACTAGTAGTGGAATGCCTTTTAGCTTTAAAACATAAAAAAAGTTGAATAAATAAAGACAGAGCGTCACTCTGAGTTAGCATGCCTTTGAGGTCCACCATTTGGTGTCACTCGGCCGTTCTTGTGTGTAAGTACTTAGTAATTTTTTTTAAAAACACAGTCGTAATTTAACTGGGCAGCCACAGAATTGAAACTTTTCCCATTTCATTTAGCATAATGAACAAATAATACTGTCCATGCCACCGAACTCTCAGAGGAAGATAGTCAATCTTTGCAAAAATAGAATTTTAAATGCACCAAACACAAGACATACAGCAACAGAGGCAATAGTTCTACTCATGGGCAACTACCTTTCTTCCCAACTCGCATTTAACTTTAATTTATTAAACTATTGTATTTATGTACAAAACGAGCGAGCTTGTGCCGCTCTTTTGGACGGACACAATTGTTGTGTCTCGAGAGGAGGAGTGCTAATTGTGTTCATCCGACTACGAGATTTATTGCTTATTACTGCCAGAACAGACATCTAATAAAACATCGAGGTGGGGGCTCTACGTGGTCGAGTGCAAGATCGCTGGGTTTTAGCTGCTGTGCGGAAACTGCTTCCGCAGTTTAAATGCACCAAAATTCCCGACTGGGATTGTTGTTTTCCTCTGTCTTTGATGAAACATAGCAGAACTTTCTGCTTTATTGGTTTTGTGTCACGTAGCACCGATGACAGTCTTTCTCGCTGGTGAGCAGCGATGTTAACAAAAAATAGAAGTTGGAGGAAATCAACAGCATTGTTGATATGGAGAATTCAGACATTTGGATTCCTAGTTCGGCGGGAAACTGTTACACTAGTGACCAGTTCACGACCGTTCATGTGAAAAATCAACAATCAGGGGTGAGATACAAAACAACAATCTACTTTTCTTTTCTTTGTACACTTTCCTTTCGGAAAAAGGGGGTTAAGATACTGACAACTATCAGTCAAACGCTTGTTAAAATCTCTTAAAATCAAATTAAATAACAATCACAGACTGTTTCCGATTCAATCGTATCCTCTCGCATACATATACAGGAACATAAAGAACAAATTCATTAGGGCTGGGACTGTGTTCTGGTCACCTGACGTAAATTAAGTCTCTGATTGGTCGATAAAGAGACCGGTTGGCTGGGACTCATCTCAAGGGCTGGGATAGTGTGCGTGTGGACGGTGAGCTCGTTTTATGAGCTGAAGGCCAGTTTGATGCTGCAGGAAGAGTAACCCTCGTCACTGGCAGTGCTCTGTAGACTGCTATGGTCGTCCAGATCGCTGGTGCTGGCTGTGCTGACGCTGTCCAGCTCTCCATGAGAGAACTCTGTGCTCTCTACGTCCACCTCCATCTCTTCTATAGAAAGAAAAGTGAAAGAAAGACATTAACAGAAAGTCAGCTTTCGGTTCTGTTGTGTATTTAATCAGATAGGTTGCATGGTGCTGTATGAGAATATGACACTAGATCGGATTAAAGTACCGTTGAAAACGGATCTATCGCTAGCAACTATATAGTTATATTGATGCATAGCTACAAACCTTGGTCTGAGTCTGAGTGGTCGGATTGCTCGGAGCAGATGTTAGAGCCGACACTGTCTGTGCGTACTCTCTCTCCCTCCAGCGCGCCCCCGCCGGCCCGCAGCAGGTCCAGTCGCCTCTGGAGGTGGCGTTGCTCCCTTTCCAAACTATCCAGCTGATGTCGAGTCTTACGATCCACATCCTCCAGTTTCTACAGAAATACAAATTACAGTGACTCACTGATAATTTTAGAAAATGGCTAACGGCACACATGCCGGTTGTTACGACTAATGCACCCGTAATGTGGGGAGTGCCGCAAGCCGGGCTCAAATAGTGTCTACCGCAAGAGCACAAATCATAAGGTCAACTGTTTAATGATTCAGGGATATGTGTTTTTGTGAGGCTTGCCTGATGGATTTGTTTACTACAGTTCTGAATTAAGTTCAATCAATAGTCCTGATAATACATTACACATAACCAAACAGCGTAACCATGGATGAGAGCACAAAAGTCTACACACAACTGGTCGGAAGAGCTTAACCTGTTATGAGGGGAAAACCATCAGAACCAGTCTGTCATCAGAATGGAAACTAAACTGAAATTATCTGTTAAGCCACGTGCATATTTTGAACAAAAGAAGGTATCTGTCAATACCGGTTTAAATGTTTTTTTTACAGTAAGGCTCTTAAGTGGCAGAAACTCAACGTGTAACTTCCGTACAAGCTGATCTCTTCACAGGTGCCAATGTTAGTGTCATTTAAAACATATTAACATTGTGTGGTTTTATTGAGAGACGTATTGAAACTAATTAGTTTGGTTGTCTCTCAAATGTAAACAATATTATTATTTTATCAATTAAAAAAAAATTATCAATTTTTAGCCACATAATTAAATTAATTAAATAATAATAACAAATTCACAAGGATTTTTATTGCAATTTTTCATCTATACTTATTTAGATTTGATTTTATAATGTAATTATATTTGTTTTCTTTTTAGGAAGAATCTAAACAAGAACAGTTCTTCAAATATTTTTGACTGGAACACTCAAAGCCAGTGAACCACTAGTTCCAACATATTCTTAATTCAGGACCAAGAGATCATGAGGTGTGCGTGTAAGCTTTTAAATATACCTTTATATGTGCTTTGGCCTTGTTGAGCAGTCCCAGCGTGGTGTGACGGCTACAGTCTGGTCCCAGTGGAATGAGAGACTTCAATCGTTCCAGACACAAACGAAGATGGGCTCGTCTAAAACACAAGAAAACCGAAACGTCAGCCTTGCACACACACTCTGGTAAAACCATGAGTGACTTGCCTTGCTGTGTGGTTTTGTGGTTTTCCATAAAAATCATTTTACACAATAAGAAATTTTCAAAGAAACACTCAGATGTCGTTCACAATTTTGTCCAAACTGTATTTAGGAAGTGTTTAAAGGTCTCTCCATGATGAGCTCGAGAATTTCCCTATACGTCCAACGTTGTGGGTGGCCTTTAAAGACATGCTGACATTCTGTCTGCATAATGCAAAAGCACATGCATGAACGTGGAGGATCGGTATCAGCGAATGTCTCCATAATTGTGTTATTGATGCTTTTCAACCCTAATTCCGTTTGTGTTTTCTTATCAGCTATAAAGATGGCTGCTCTCTCTCAAACAGTCTGTCTGCCCTGTTACAATGGCGGTAGATTTATCACAAGCCTTATCACCATGTCTGCGCACCACAGAGAGGGCACGGTTATCAGGACGCTTTTCTCACGCATATACTGTCTGTCTACATCTTGGCATTGATTGATCATCCTGGTGTATTCATGACAACGAGAGCAAGCCCGGCCTTTTAAGAAAATGTTACAGTAAGTGCTCAGTGGTGTAAGGGGCCTCCAATTCCTCTTAGTTAAACTATCTCTTTCAATGTAATCTCTTTCAACCTATATCTATAGCAACCAACCCATATATCTTTAAAAACAGCTACCATATCAACTATCTTCAGGCATGACAGGCATCACGTCACAACAGGAGTGCTTGCTTGGTCATCTGTCTATATGCTTTTAGTATATGTGTGGCAAGATTAATGACTTTGTTTGAGTCAATCAACAACAATCACTTCATCTATTTACAGCCAGACAACATATACAACACACCTTAACAAAAACAAGTGTGACATCATATCAGGTCACGCACAGTACAGTTTCGTTTCAGCTAGGCCAAATGACAAAACGAAATAAAAACAAAACTTAAACACACAAAAGAGTTATCTGAAAAGATCTAGGCAAGGTGCAATTATTGTGTGTGCTTCAGTTACTATTTATAGCTTTGAAAACGCAAATCCATATGCAGTAAGATTATGTAACACGTGGGCCATTGCTTTGACAGAATTGTGTTCCGTACACGATCACATTGTGTTAGGATGACCCTTGATAGCCGTGGGTGTGTGCAGTATCTGTGCATCAAAGCTGAAAACAGAGTCTGTTCTTCTAGTCAAGATCTGGCTCTGGTAGATACGCACTCCTGCGTTACTCATAAAGAGAACTTGAATCAAACATGCCTTTTACTCTCGAGCGTGTTCGGACCTGTTCTCTTCAACATCCGGAGCAAAAATGTGTTTATGACAGATCTTCACTCGACTAAATATATAAACACATACGCACGTAGTAAGGGTGTTGACACGATAATGATATTTCATTGTCTGTTTGGTCTGTACTGTCCAAGCTAGAAAAACAAAGTTACTTATTCATATTAAACCTCAAACAGCAATTACACTAGGTACAATTAATAGATCGATAGATGTATCATGGTCTAGGTATTTCACCAATGGATTCTATCCTCTAGTATGTGCGTCTCTGTTTCCTCACATGATGCTTTTAAAAATCAGGTCACATGGTTGGTTTATTGCACACGAGCGAACAGATTACAGATCGAGAACAGATTTTGGGTTTCCAAGCTGGGATTCACAATTGATCAATACAAAAGGACTGACATCTTTATCTGGATTAACAAGACTGGTTTTATTAAAGATCAGACTCTGAGTTTCTTTTATGAAGTAGCAACGAACAAGTATGTGGACGTGTAGCAGTCAGATCATGAGCTTTTAAACCAGCTCTCTGCTCTCAGATTAAACAAGAGCAGTATCCTCCCCCACCACGTAAACAGAGAAGAGAAAGATCATAATACCCCAATGAACCAAGAATTTTCATTTTGACAGTTACAGATGTAAAGTTAGTTTGGCTAGTCGGGATGAATGGAAGGGTAATAAATATTAGAAAGGAGATTGAAAGATACTGGTAAAAAGACAATTCAGAAACACAGAGTAACTGCAATATATGAAAACACGCTACTGAACAATGAAGCCTTTGCCGCGCAAGGGTCAACCAATAACAGTTTAATGTACTGCATGACATAGCGACAAGAAGAGAATGAGAGAAGAGGGAGAGCTATTGAAATTTTTACACAGCCCTGGTGAAGGCAAACACATACTATAGGACTAAAGCTTGTCGCCCTTTCATCTTTAAATATTTGCCACAGAGCCTAAGATCATAGCAAACTGATGGACCATTGCACTTCTTGTAAACTGGTTCGAAATCAGGTGGACCAGTTATCAGCTAAAAGAGGCAGTGGGAAGCTGGAACTAAAGAAAAACAACATCAAACAGCCCACATCTCCCTAACCACTGCCTCATCCATATTCTATTTCTCATTCTGTGCAAATCAGTGAAATAATGACCGCCAACCCTTCCTCAATGCTGTTTGTTGCCAAGTTGGTCAATTCGCGTACAAGTTTGTATCTCGCCCCTGATTGTTTGTGTGAACATAACTGCAGTGTGGAAATAGAAAAATATAGAGAATTGGTGCACCAGTTCAAAATGAACACAGATAAACAAACCGCAAGCCAAATGATCATGTTGAGAGTGGTTATATTCGGCAGTAGAATATAAAAGCACCTACATACTCAGACAGTAACAGCTGTGATGGAGCAAGGCCCGCTCTGGCCCATCAGTAACACATGGATTAATTCACACGTGCTGAGCTGTAATCTTCTCCACACATCCCAGACCAACAGACCCCACTCACATGCCCACAGTTTAATGTGTGTAGTCATGTGATTGCTGCCCCAACTCTAAAGCTCCTGCAGATGGTCATGTGCATGAAAAAACACAAATTCATTACCCACTATTTGAAGGGGTTCGTTGGGAAAAGGTCATTGACAATTTGGGTTGTAATTTAGTTAATACAAGGTGGGCTCTAACAAGGTCGCCGACAATTTGGGTTGTAATCTACTTAGCACAAGGTGGTGTCAGACAAGAGACGGATGATCTGATGTAACTGGAACATAAAAAAAAAATGCAGTGGACGTGAATAAGAAAACGGCAAAAAGCTCTTCCGCAATCAGATCAAAGGCTAGAATCCACAAAGCCAGAGATCCTGAGAGCAGATAAATGGAGTTGGTTAAGATAGGACAACCTTCAGGGTCTTCACTGATTGCATGGCTGGTTAGCCAGGCTCGTTCGAGCTTGGCGTGATGAATACAAATTTCTGTTTCACATAAAAGTCATATACAGGTGTGGCTGATGACGTCCAAATGACTATTTACTTCAGGAATGCTTTAAATTTCAATTCCTGTATTTCTGGCAATGGAACATTACTTTCAATTACTAATGAAATAGTCTAAATATATCGGGTGTGGTTGTCCAGCAAACATAGTTTATAGTAGCATTAAGGATGCGAGACAGTTGTGTGTTGTTTTTGTAACCCAATCCACCATTCGCCTCGCATGTTGTGTTCTAAGAAGATGGTGTTCCGATATACAACAAAACAGCATGTTCTTTGGCTGGACACACTGTAAATGTAGGCCAATGGAGAGAAGTGGTAACCTCTAATCCTAAAACTTCCTCCGCTACAATCTTCCGACAGATGACTGCCATAGGGGTTTGTGCCCTTCATTTCTGACTCATCCGAAACACCCAGAGCTTTGTCAACGTTCCAGAGCATGAGTATGCAACAACACATACACGTGCCCGTATGCACTTAATTGCTTAACCAAGGATCTCGGTTCCTAAGCTGCTTTTGCTGGCCAAGAAAACCTTAAGCCTTCAAGTCTGACAGAACAGCCTGTTCCAGCTTCCCCTGGGAATTCCGGAAACTCCTTGAAGGGGAATGTTCCGACTCTGGCTTCCTTCGTTACACAGGGACGACATATAAGGTCATTATCTGTGAGATCTTTAACGTCATAATGGCTTCTGCAAAAAAAAATCCTGGTGATTGTGGGTGGGAGTCTGTTGTAGTTCTGAAAAGATCTTTTCTGAGGGCTGGCTGTCTATTTTCAGTAAACCAGCTTGGCAGCTTTATCCCTGAGCTTTTACATTCCTGTCAAACGCACTACGGCCCACACAATGACGACGACAACATACAACCAAACACACCCTCAAAATCAGCCAAATGTGAATGTCCACATCTCGATTAGAAAATTACCAGTGAGTGCATATAAAATCTCCCTTTGACTGTAATACATCTGAAAATTTTGAAACTTGCAACACATAACCCCAGTTCAGGAAATTGAGGCTCACCGCACTTGTTCAAAGACGTCATGAGATCAAACGGCAGTGGCGCCTTTATGTGAATACACGCGTGTTATCTGTCTGACTTGCGGTTCGTGAGAGGCCAGAATGCGGTCAAGGCTTTCATCTCCTTCCTCTTCCTTTCTGATGCTTAAAAACAAAGTTAGCTATCTCCCAAAGCGAAAGCGAATGTTAAGCCTGAAAGACACAAAATGGCCACTGGTTGCTGATCCTAGAACTTAGGAAAAGTATTCACCCATATGGTCATTCCGATTTACACTGTGTGCCTCATTTGTAGTTCTCTCAACGCCCATGAAGGCCTCTAAATGGAAATGAGTTTAAGGTATAGAAATTTTGAATACTGATGTCAGGAGAAATACAGTTTGGCACAGGGTGCGGGTGCTGACTGTACATTCGTCATGATATATGGCAATATTTGTTAATGCTGACACCAAGACTGGTCCTCTTTATCTGCTTCAACCCCATACAACCCTGTCAGTACGCTGACAACCCTTCACATACATACACATTATCTGACAAACCCAGCTGGCATGGGAGGAGACGACTTTGAATTTGCTCAGTCGTACAAACTCACATGGTATATTTACAGCAGTCTCAGCACCTAAAATGGTTGTTTTTTAAATCTTTGCTCCACCTTAAAATGAGGACGTTTCCAACCAATTCCCACTTTTCGAGGTGATCGGCGTGCAGTCTCTCGTAACACGCCCAGCTCGGGTTGCTGCTTAATAAAATTAACCGAACAGACCTCCAGGTTGTCAGAAAGACATTTCTAAAAGATATCCTGTTGGTCTAGACAGGGTTATTTTGAGTTTTTGAAGAGGGAGCCTCCCATATTTGCATACACAGGGCCTAAACAGTAGGCCCCCTCACTGTGGGTGTCTAACGCTTATCAGGTCTAGGCACTCATGAGACTAGAATATACAGTCCATCATCTCCAGATGGGGTGGCAATTACAAAGAAATGCACTTTATTCTGCCAATAACACACAGCTACCATGATCTTTGCTTGTTTTTTCTTCCTGGTTCGGAACGACTTTGTGCAACGCTTTATGCAAAGGACGAATGTAATGATAACTTCACTTTTCAAGTTCACAGAAAACGTCTGTGGAAATGCATTGTAATATTGTGACATCAGTATCATTATAACATTATGTTGTTGGGGTTTTCACAAAATGACTTCCTGTGCCTTTACGTTGCTTATACACGACACATCCCGTTTCCTCTAACTCTTTACATTCTGAAAACATCCTCCATATACAATATATACTGCTCTCTGAAATGTGTTTAAGAGTAATTATCTGAATAGTTTGTCCCAACATTCCCCAAAAAATCATTTAAACGGATAACACACAAGTCATACAGTTATTGATAGTAATTTTAACCAATATAACATATGTTTCATATCTTTTTTCTCATGTAAAGTTGAAATTTACACAAATGTGAATCATTTGTAATAAGCATGTTAATTGGATGCGTCCGGTTGTTATCGCAAAATAAACTCATGTCTGGTGCACCCCATATGGGGTTATTTTACTATAAGGACATTGTTGATGCATTATATGAGGCCATTGAATAAACCAAAGTACATACCGGTTTTTCTCCAGCTCATTATGTGTGGACCTATAATACAAAAAAGGAGGAAATTAGCAAGCTCCCAAGCACACACAGGTAACAGGGTTTTCTTGTATCATTTGCATTATACACGTACTCACTGATTAACATAACCCTCAAAATAAAAACAGAGCAAATTTCTCAACAACTCAGCCTCTGAATAAAACATCAGCTCTTGTCAGGACATCAGAGAATATACGAGTGGACAGAAGCCCAGTCGTTGTGGAGAACAATACGTCTCATTAATGGTTCCAATAGATTTTCTAATTAATCTTTACGGGATGAACCGAAATGCTTTAACCGTGGGGATTTAGAGAGATTCCTCTAAATGTCCCGCATCACTGCGACTCTTTGTGCCCAGAAAAAAGACAGAGAACTGAAGTGTGCAGAGCAGAGAAACAACACAATGCCTGGCCTATATCTGAGCACGTGAGAAAGCTCTCTACTCTGTACAATGAGTGATCTCTCTCTCTCTCTCTCTCCCTCTCTCTCTCCCCCTCTCTCTCTCCCTCTCTCTCTCTCTCTCTCTCTCTCTCTCTCTCTCAGAGCACGAGTCAGTGTTATGTTAATAATGTAAAGTGAATCAGCCGTCCCCCTCAGAGGCTCTTTGAGTGGCAACATACTGAAAGCTTTGCCAAAGCTTTAAATTGCCGGCCGAATCGTGCGTGGCAATGCAGGGGCTCCCTGATGTGGCTTCAGCGAACCCCTGATTCCCTGTGGGTCATGTGCCCGTTTCCAATTATCGCTGACGATTGACACCAGAAGGGTATTTGGGGCGTCATGTAGCTGATGTGATAGCTTTTAGGACTCTTCACAGTGGGTTGTGTGTTTGTACTTGGGATGATAGAAAGAATGCAACAAGGAAAGATAATTGTGCTTTTGCAGCTCTTAATATAAAGTTTACTGGCGGCACAGTGTCAAAAGTTGTGTTTTTTAGTTTCGTTATGATTTACAAACGTGGGTGGCTTAAAGCGGGCCACATGAAAGCATTATTTTCGGTATATGCATTTTTAACTCCATCTATCTGGCTTCTGATGCAGGAATGCCGAAAGATCAGATAGGGTTTCCCTTGCATTCCTTCCGTGGTGCTCGCTTTGTGTACAATAGCACAGACCTGAGATCAGTCTGATGCTTAGAAGTGCAGCAGGAGCTCTCTACATCCCGCACAAATGTCTCAAAATGTATTGGGTTACCTACACAGATAGCAACACTAAATCTCACGTGCACATATAATGCCCTTTACATTTTAAAACAGTACTGTGATATTATATAAATATCCAATTGAATAAATTAGATTAACTACAGCTATACCTGTTAACATTACACTTAAAATAATAATTTTGCATTGAAACATAACAGAAAGTGTTAAAAGCAACAAACACCTCGTGCGTTACGTGACAAATGCGTCAATAACATATGGTTAAAAATACGTGTGGTTACAGAATCATTATAATTTATTACTTGATTTCTATCACCATTTAGCTACGATTGAACATTGATAGACTCTAAAAACGTGTTTTAGAGATGAATATCGGAAAGTATAATTTAATTAAGATGCCTCATGAAAAGACTTCATATAGCAGAGATTGTTATTGCGTCGCTTACACGTGACGGGCACCTCACGTTTATGACGTAGCAATCTCAGCGCTTTGAGTTGGAAAAGTAAACGCCGGGGCAGAAAAACGCTTGACTTTGGCTTCCAATCTGGTTTAGAACTTGACAATTGCTTGAAATGTCCGAAGACTGCAATAGTGTCGGAGAAACTTGCAAATGTCCGAAGACTGCAATAGTGTCGGAGAAACTTGCAAATGTCCGAAGACTGCAATAGTGTCGGAGAAACTTGCAAATGTCCGAAGACTGCAATAGTGTCGGAGAAACTTGCAAATGTCCGAAGATTGCAATAATGTCGGAGAAGCTTGCAGTGGCTGTCGAGGGTTAATCGAACAGGAACTCCCTGCTTGAACATTTTGAATGTTTCTGCAAATATTAACATAGCACTCGCGCTATAACTGACAGGACACTGTATTCCGTTGTAGCCTAGCCACATTAAAACACGGCACGCTGCTCTTTTCAAGCATTCAACAAATAAGCAACATCTCGCGTTTCCCGACATCAAAAGCGCGTTTGGTACGATCCCCCCTTGGGCTGTTCACCTTGTCAGAAAACAACAACTGCTGTAAATAAGCCAAGGGCACGGTGTAAAATCAACCACCTCCGTGAAAAACAAAAAGAACAACAAGAATGCATCACGATTCAAAGTTAGCGAGAGGACACAGGCGAAACTAACAGGCACACTCCGGGGTTCGCACAAAGCGACGATCCGTGTGGCGTAAACGCGAAAACAGGATGTGAGTTTTCACACCGTCCCTAACCTCAACTGCAGAAGTCCCTTTGACAATCAGCTGATGAGGGCTGCCCTCCCCCCCAAAAAACAAAGCAAACAAAAATAATGTGCACTGCTTTCTCCTGCACACGTGTCCGCTCCAATTCACACACTTTGTGCTTACCTGCTGTGATTGTTGTACTTTTTATTACGGAATTTTCTTTGCCTTTGGTAGCCGGAGTGTTGACTCGAAGGGAAGGTCGAGGCATATCCATGTTCACACTCTGAAAAAGAAACCATGACACATCACACATCTGACCCCACATCAGTCACTAGGCCTTTAAATGATACACAGTCACGTGATTCCCAAACTCTTTCCATGTACCTCTTTCTCTCCTTTCTATAAAGTCTGCTGCTTCCAGTAACCTCTGGATGTTAAGCACGGCAGTCATCCTCTGGCTAAATCTAAAGCTGCTGTTATTGTCTGCTGTGTGACACACACTTAGCAAGCTAGTCACACAAAATGCTGGCACAAATAAGCATCAAAGTACAAAAGTCCTTTAGGAAATGTCTACAAAGTGTACAAAACGAATAGAAACAGGTAGAAAAGTGCCGAGAGCCCTGGCTGTCAAGTCCCCGGTGCTGGCTGTTGTTTCTCCTCCCTTGGTTTTGTTTACCTGCTGCTTTAACAGCTGAGCAAGGAGAGATCGTGACGCAAGGCATTGTGGGAAATGTAGTCCTTTGGCTATATATGACAGATTAATGCAAATCAGTGAGGGACGTGTGTATATTTAATTTATTTTTGATCATTTTCAATTATGATTTGTATTTATTTTTGATCATTTTCAATTATGATTTTTATTTATTTTTGATTATTTTCAATAATGATTCGTATTTATTTTTTATTATTTTCAATTATGATTTTTATTTTTTTATTATTATTTTCAATTATGATTCGTATTTATTTTTTATTATTTTCATTTATGATTTTTATTATTTTTGATTATTTTCAATTATGATTTGTATTTATTTTTGATTATTTTCAATTATGATTTGTATTTATTTTTGATTATTTTCTATTATGATTATTATTTATTTTGATTATTTTCAATTATGAAATTGATTATTTTCAATAATGATTCGTATTTATTTTTGATTATTTTCAATTATGATTTTTATTTTTTTATTATTATTTTCAATTATGATTCGTATTTATTTTTGATTATTTTCTATTATGATTATTATTTATTTTGATTATTTTCAATTATGATTTTTTTTTTTTTATCATTTTCAATTATGATTTGTATTTATTTTCAATTATTTTCAATTATGATTTTTATTTATTTTTGATTATTTTTAATTATGATTTTTTATTTATTTATGATTTTTTTTTCAATTATGATTTGTATTTTTTTGATCATCTTCAATTATGATTTGTATTTATTTTTGATTATTTTCGTGCTTTTTGAATAATTATTATTTTTGTTACATTAAAACTCCACAACCCTTTTGATGTTTTAAATGTTTGTGTGTTTTTATTAACTTTTTTAAATATTTTAATAAGTAAATAAACTGGTATATTGTCTATTACTCTGAATTTAACAGTTTTTTAAATATAAAAAAAAACAAAGAAATCTTCCACTTTACAAATATAATAAGTAATATATGTTTTAGATGTTCACTAAATACGTCGTGTTTAAATAAACGTGTACGTAAAAAAGGTTTCGTTCTGTTTTTTTGGACTACAACTCCCACAAACCACCGCTTCAGCCGCGCTCAAGCCAGGCCCAGCAACATGTGACATCACACCCTACCGGCTCTGTGATTCGTCATGAGCGTCCGCCAACGCAGCGGGCGCTGACCAATCAGAGCGCGCCAGTGCGAGCCATGTGCATGTCATGTGAACACACCCCTCAGGAAACCGGAAGGCAACATTCAGAACTTTACAGTAGAAATCCGTCATGCTCGTGCGTTTATATTTGTAGTTAAGTGCACAGACATTAAATATATCGTATATAAAATGCGTCTTCAACCAATTACCATCAAGCATTTATATATATATATATATAAATATAAATTTTGAAGAATTAAAACGCAAAATAAAACAAGGCGGAAGTTCTGTGTATTGCTATAAAATGTTTATAAAATAAAAATTAAAATGACCTAACCCTTATTTATACCATTCTTTAATGGGACTCAAATAATCCACGCACACACTTTTATAGTTTATTATGAGGTGAAGGGATGACGTCATCGTGTCTACATGTGATGTTGGGGTTATGTGCACCTGTTTGTTTCTGGCACATTAAATTAAATTATAATGAAATTAATAATAAATACACAATGCAAAAACAAATAACTTTGTTAGATTTTAATTAATAAATAATGCATCCAACATGTATTAAAACTAAAACAGATTATTCTCGTTTGCACGAGACTTAAACCTTGATATTTAACCTTTAAAGGTTTTTTTTATTTTAGCTTTTAAGAGCTTATTTTTTCATTTTTTCCACTTCAAAATATTTTTTTCTTTTTTTTGTCTGTGAAAGTTTTTATTTAACCTTTAAAAGTTTTAATGCTTTTTTTCCATCGTTCAGCCATTACAAGCTTTTCTTTCCCTTTTTTCTATATTTCTTTATTAATTAAGCCTTTAAAATCTTTTTAGCCTTAATATGCTTTTATTTTTTATTTTTAGCCTTTAAAATCTTTATTTATTTATATTTATTTATTTATTTAGACGTTCATTTTTTATAGTCTTAATAAGCTTTTATTTTTAATTTTTTTTTAGCATTTAAAACCTTTATTTATTTATTTAGCCTTTATAAGATTGTATTTTTCTTTTTTTTTTAGCCTTTACACTTTTTTTAGCCTTTAAAAGTTTTTTGCTATTTTTTAGCCTTTAAAAGATTTTAGCCTTTGAAATCTTTATTTAGCCCTTAAAAGCTTTTTAGGCTTTTATTTTTATTTTTTTGCCTTGAAAATCTTTATTTATTTATTTATCCTTTAAAATCTTTTTAGCCTTTATAAGCTTTTATTTTTCAAGCCTTTAAACTTTTTTTTGCCTTTATAAGTTTTGTTCTTTTATTAGCCTTTAAAATCTTTTAAGCCTTTATAAGCTTTTATTTTTCCTTTTTTTAGCCTTTAAAATCTTTTTTTATTTATTTAGCCTTTGAAAGTTTTTTTGCTATTTTTAGCCGTTAAAAGCTTTTTACCCTTTACAAGCTTTTATTTTTAATTTTTTGGCCTTTAAAATCTTTATTTATTTATTTAGCCGTTAAAAGCTTTTTAGGCTTTATAAGCTTTTATTTGTATTTTTTTGCCTTTAAAGTCTTTATTTATTAATTTGGCGTTAAAAGCTTTTTACCCTTTACAAGCTTTTATTTTTCATTTTTTAGCCTTTAAAATCTTTATTTATTTATTTAGCTTTTAAAAGTTTTTTGCTATTTTTAGCCGTTAAAAGTTTTTTTCCCTTTACAAGCTTTTATTTTTCATTTTTTAGCCTTTAAAATCTTTATTTATTTATTTAGCCGTTAAAATCTTTTTAATCTTTATAAGCTTTTATTTTTAATTTTTTTAGCCTTTAAACTTTTTTTAGCCTTTAGAAGTTTTTTTTCTTTTATTAGCCTTTAAAATCTTTTTAGCCTTTATAAACTTTTAATTTTCATTTTTAAGCCTTTAAAATTTTTATTTATTTTTTTAGCCGTTAAAAGCTTTTTAGGCTTTATAAGCTTTTATTTGTATTTTTTTGCCTTTAAAGTCTTTATTTATTAATTTGGCGTTAAAAGCTTTTTACCCTTTACAAGCTTTTATTTTTAATTTTTTGGCCTTTAAAATCTTTATTTATTTATTTAGCCGTTAAAAGCTTTTTAGGCTTTATAAGCTTTTATTTGTATTTTTTTGCCTTTAAAGTCTTTATTTATTAATTTGGCGTTAAAAGCTTTTTACCCTTTACAAGCTTTTATTTTTCATTTTTTAGCCTTTAAAATCTTTATTTATTTATTTAGCTTTTAAAAGTTTTTTGCTATTTTTAGCCGTTAAAAGTTTTTTTCCCTTTACAAGCTTTTATTTTTCATTTTTTAGCCTTTAAAATCTTTATTTATTTATTTAGCCGTTAAAATCTTTTTAATCTTTATAAGCTTTTATTTTTAATTTTTTTAGCCTTTAAACTTTTTTTAGCCTTTAGAAGTTTTTTTTCTTTTATTAGCCTTTAAAATCTTTTTAGCCTTTATAAACTTTTAATTTTCATTTTTAAGCCTTTAAAATTTTTATTTATTTTTTTAGCCGTTAAAAGCTTTTTAGGCTTTATAAGCTTTTATTTGTATTTTTTTGCCTTTAAAATCTTTATTTATTTATTTATCCTTACAAATCTTTTTACCCTATACAAGCTTTTATTTTTCATTTTGTAAGCCCTTAAAATTACTATTTCCAGCCTTTAAAACGAGTTTTTCTAGCTTTTACAATTAGTTTTTTCTAGCCTTTAAAATTAGATTTTCCAGCTTTTAAAATGAATTTTTGGAGCATTTAAAATGTGTTTTTCCAGCTTTTAAACTTAGTTTTTCCAGCTTTTAAAATGAGTTTTTCCAGCTTTTAAAATTAGTTTTTTCAGCTTTAAACTTAGTTTTTCCAGGTTTTAAAATTAGTTTTTTCTAGCCTTTAAAATGAGTTTTTTTTAGCTTTTAAACTTAGTTTTTCCAGCTTTTAAAATTATTTTTTTCTAGCCTTTAAAAGTATTTTTCCAGCTTTTAAAATAAATTTTTGTAGCATTTAAAATGTGTTTGTTCAGCTTTTAAAAATAATTTTTCCAGCCTTTAAAATTAGTTTTTCCAGCCTTTAAAATTAGTTTTTCCAGCATTTAAAATTAGTTTTCCAGCATTTAAAATTAGTTTTCCCAGTTGTAAAACGCGTTTTCATCACGCCTTTAAAGAGTCGTAGTATGACGTCACAATGCACATGTTCCTCGTCGACTTGGCTCGCGGAACTCCATCCTTTGTTGTCTCCGGACACCGGAGCGGGGAAACAAACGCGCACTTACTTCCGTCTTTCCTCTCGTTGCTCTCGATGTAGCTGGCGGCCTCCAGCAGCACCTGCACGTTCTTCAGAAAAGTGTTGATGACGGAAGAGTCCGCGGAGCCGAACACGTCATTGAAAGGACAGCCGGACATCTCCAAATCCTGCTGGCACCCATCAGACTCCAGGAACGGGTCTCCGGGCTTCGTGTCACCTCGTTGCCTTTCGTTCCTCACCATGTCGTGCGATTGTGTGTTGATGTGAACAACGAGTGTGTGTGTGTGTTGTTGTGTGTTGTGCGTGGGTCTCTGGACCTTCTGAATCAATGAGATGAGGAGGAAAACACTTGCTGGTCCGGCTGGGTCCTAGTGCCCGCCCCTGCACCCCTGTCACGTCTACCATGTCCCAAACTATGACGTCATCATGTTGGGCTGGTTCTAAACTGCTTGGAACTTTTCAATGCAAGAAGAACGGGAGAACATGTCAACCTTGATATGAAAGTGTTGATTGAAGGTTTGCATATGTGTGGTATTTGGTGGTTCAAAGACCCATGTTAGGTCTTATTTTAAGTTTTTAGAGAATTATTTCTATTTCTTGACATGGTCGGGATTGTCACATCCATAACGCTTCATTTCGCTCGCTAAGATGAAATTAAAACGTTGTTATAATATTATGTTCCATAAAGAGATATTCCTTGGCCATTTGTTGGACATTTTGGATTCTGGTTTGTGTATTTAATTCACATACATTTAAGAAGTTTGTTGTCTCCTATAAACTGTGTTCTTTATTGTCACGTCCATAGCAGAAATATAGAAATCTTAAAAACAGACTCTTTTTTTATGATCTTAAATCAACAAGTGTTTTGTATAAAATAAAAAGTTGGTTCAGGTAACTGGCCACAGTTATATTTTAAAGTGGATTTTATATAACGTCAATAACGCAAAATTTAGTCATTTAGGTAGTCAAATGTCACGTCCATAATGCAAAATGTCACGTCTATAATGCAAAATGTCACGTCCATAATGCAAAATGTCACGTCCATAACGCAAAATGTCACCTCCATAATGCAAAATGTCACGTCCATAATGCAAAATGTCACGTCCATAACGCAAAATGTCCCGTCCATAACACAAAATGTCACGTCCATAATGCAAAATGTAACGTCCATAATGCAAAATGTCCCATCCATAAAGCAAAATGTCAAGTCCATAATGCAAAATGTCACATCCACAACGCAAGATGTCATGTCCATAATGCAAAATTTTATGTCCAAAACGCAAAATTTCCCGTCCATAACGCAAAATGTCACATCCATAATGCAAAATATCACATCCATAATGCAAAATGTCACGTCCATAATGCAAGATTTTATGTCCAAAACGCAAAATGTCCCGTCCTTAACGCAAAATATCACGTCCATAACGCAAAATGTCACGTCCATAACGCAAAATGTCACATCCATAACGCAAAATGTCACGTCCATAACGCAAAATGTCACGTCCATAACGCAAAATGTCACATCCATAACGCAAAATGTCACGTCCATAATGCAAAATGTAACATCCATAACAGGGTTTTTCACATACATTTTTGTGCATACTCATACTCATTTTTGCATCGAATGGAAGTAGGCGACTTTGGACTCACAAATATTCTAGAGTGCTTGGAAATGACCGCGTTGCAACAGAATAAATCTATGAAAGGCCTACTTCCCCATAAAAGCTACTGAATTGACATCAGATCTAAAACGTCATCATCAAGAGTGAAATTCGTTTCAAAGGCTCAATCCCATGCACAGGGAGGGCCGAGCGGGTCGAGTTCGTCATCCGTTCCCCGCGGTCTTTGACTTTTCTCGCACGGCAGCTTTTTAACCGCACTAGCACAAGGGGATCGCAGAGCTCAGCTCTCCGCTACACTTCAAAGCTAGTGCACCGGCCTGAAGCCGTTTGATGTGAAGTTCACAGGGAACTTGAAAGTGGAAAGCACAAGAAAGCCAGCGAGTTCTACGTCTAAAAAGAGAAAAATTGGTAATGTGGCCTTCAACCTGATGTATGTTTGTCACCTGATTATGCAGCAAAGCATTGTGGGTATCAAACAGAGAAGAAAAGTTTATTTTATTGAGACTAGTATAGTGGTCAGGTTATCGCTTCCTTCACTAGAAGCTTTGAGGGGAGGACTTATTACAGTTTCAACTCGACCCTGTTTGCTTTGATAATACGAATTTCTGATTCTATTGTCAATGATTCATTGGTGTACAAACTGCATTTTTGTAAAAACAAACATTCTTTGTTTCATAACTCAAAATTCATTTAAATTAAATATTTAGATTTTTCTTGCTGTGATTTACGCTGACCTCACTTCCTGTTGACCACATTAATACATAATGATAAATAATAATGTCAATGTCCATTAATTGATTTTGTCCAATTGATAACTCTTGACATTCTGAAAAACAGTGTCCACTTTTTAATTCCAGCCAAAAGTTAAGAGAATGTATATTTATTCAATATATGTCTTAATAAAATAAAATATTTGTGTCGACCTAAACTGCCGTACTACTGTTTTCCATCGGTCTCCATGTTTTCTTTGTTCGCAGTAAAAAAAAAAAATTTCAACTTAAGTTAGCTGGTTGCCTTAACATTTAAAATGTAAAATCAAAATAAAAGTTAATTAAATTAACTCAAACTATTAAGACAACAAGGCAACTTATTTTTTGAGTTAAAAAAAACAATGTAATCAGAAAATCAACCAGAGGCAGAACTAGATTTAACTTAATACTAAAAGGGAAAAAACGTTGCAAACACTACAAAAATATATTTCCTTTATTTAGTAAAAAAATCTTAACATTCTTAAATCAAGTTTATTTGTCTAAAAAGCTAAATCACTTAAGAGATTTGTGTTTTCTTTACTAAAAAAGAAGGGTTTAAGAAATAAGAAAGCTTATGCTCAAATTGAAACCTTTTAAGAGTGTAAAAACATGTTATTTATGCTTTAAATTAAGATTATTGACTGCATTGGCGTATATTTATTCCTGATTAATCATAAGCAGAAATTAACACTTAAAGTTCACAATTAAAAATGCTTTACTTACCCTCTTTTGAAATCAATCTTGTATGACTTTTGCTCTTCCACAGAACACAAAGCAGATATTTTGAAGATTTTTGGCACGCACCCATTCATCGCGTGTTGGTTTTATGTTCATAAAGTGAACAAGTTCCAACATTGTTTGAATAACCTTTCACAATATTTTCTGTTCTTGTCGTGTTCTGCGAAAAAACTAATTAAAATGATAGTTCAACAAGCAACATTAGAACAATGACAACAGTCACCGACATTCTTTAAAATATCTTTCTTAGTGTTCTGCCAAAAATATATCATAATTATCATACTATGTATATTTAATGTAATTGACTGCTAAACAAACATATTTGTAGGACACAAAGACATTCCTTATGTCTGAACAAGAGCCAAGAAGAGATTTCTTAACCCTTGGTCAGGCTCCTTCCTGCTTTGTTTCAAAAGTGTATCAGGCCATTAATGGCACTTTACAACCCCCATCACTCTCTAATCAGTCACGTTTAAAAAGCCCTGGGACGCTTTAATTAAAAGGGACGTGTAATGTCTAGGAGCGGTCCCGGGCTGTTGTTAAACTCAACATGATCATCCAGCACTGCAGGCTATCTGGGGTCAGAGTTCCTTGTTATCGCCGTCATTCGTGTGAGCTCACGACCGGGAGCCATGACAACAGGCGCACCTCGCAGGCTCCAGACCAGCTTGGGTCCACCTGCTTAAATATTTAACACGCTCCTTCACACGACCCACAACCCAGACTCCCACGACCGAATTAAAAATGTATCATCGAGCCGGGGGCCAGCAATTGAAAAACCATGAACTGTTTGTGTTTGAAAGTTATTGAAACTCAACAATAGCGTGGAGCGTTCTCCAACACTCTTCTGGATTCCTCAATGAGGAGTTTCAAAGCCTCCGGGAAATGAGACGTGTGATCACAATCATAAAAGGTGGAAAATGGAGCTAATATTGTCAAAACGGGCCTGCTAGAATGCGCCCACGTGCGCGCATAGTTGCATAGTGACAATTTGGTGTCTCTCCACCTACGTACTCACAGACTGACATTCACATGAAATGCCAGCAATCTGTAGAGCTCTGGGGAGAGGTGCACATTAGGGGGTGAGCTTTTGAAAATGAGCCTTGCGTCACCGCCTCCGTCGAATTCAGGGGCGCCAGACAAAACGAGCCGTGTCAAACACTGTAGGTTTCAGAAGACAGTAGACCTCCTGATGTCAGTCGACTCTTTTGTCTCCAGAACACTAAAGAAGATATTTAAAAGAATGTTGGGACAATGATGGCACCCATTGGTTTGCGTTCATAGAATGATCAACATTGTTTATCACTTTCTTCCAAATAGGTTCTGCGGAAGAAAGAAAGTCAAACAGGTTCAAAATGATACGAGTTCAATAATATTTTCACTTCTGACATTTTTGTGACTATTTTCTCATTTAGGATCATGACCATGCACTGAAAGTATCAGCATGCTGATGTGTGTACAGTTTTAAACATTGGTGGTTTTGTGGGTCAGATAGACCCGCACAGGCAGCTATAAAAAAGCAACTCTCAAACTATTTTTCAGGCCTCATCAAGTCCAGTCGAAAGTTCCACTCGTGTTGCTTAATTTTGCTCTATCCCTAAAGTTTGAGACACAGTAAAAATATTCTTTTATTTCTACATTCAATTGCCTTAAATGGTTCAGTGATGTTTTTAATATAAATGAAAACCGCAAAGGAGGTTGATCTGCAAAAAGTCACAATGCTGGCTATTTCCAAATTTTGTTAATACTATGTTGTAAATAAAATGTTCAGTATTATAAATCTTCCTCGTGATGTTTGTATTGACCTGATTCTTGTTGTTTCCTTACTGTATAATTTTCAGCAAATTGCATTCAGAATCCATTACGGTTCAATATGACCTGGTCCATAAAAAGTGACAGAAAATCAAACAGGTTATGAGTTAAAGGTCAAGGGCCAGCAAACGACGGCCCGACACTATTCTTCTTGGGTCTTCACAAATTTTTCCTTTTAAAAATGCAAATCGAATTTCCTTCTGGACTACAAAAGCAGAGTCAAAGGTGGCTCAGTAAGTCACAGTGTGAGGGATTCGCTTCTCAGACGCAACAGGATATGCAGATGCTTCTGAAACCCGCATACCGTATTCAGGCTGACGTAACGTCTCTGAAACACCGTGTTTATTCACATCTAAGTGTGAACATCGGATTCTGACCCTCGCCGTTCTTTTCTTTGTGTTTATGCATGCGCATGTTGGCGTATGTTTACATCGCATAGTGTAAAAACATCTCCACAAATGTACTGTTGCTTGGTTCGTTGTAGTATTCCATACGATGGCGATGACTGTAAACCGGGTGTGAACCCCCAGAGGCATTTACTTAGCAGACCGACACAAGATAGTGTTGTTTCAATGGGAGTCTTTCTCCAAAATGTGGTCAGCTGTGCTCGTCTGTGTGTGGCCTTTGTTTGTTCTTCCAGTGGTTTGAGATTTTTGTCCCATCATGTTTAAAATCTCATGGAAAGCCACCCTGGATACTACTTTCAGAAAATAGTTTACGCACTGTCATCATTTACTCATTCGCCTAATTTAAATATGTACTAAATTCTTTCGTTTGCGAAACACAAATGAAGACATTTTGAAGAATGTTGGTAAATAAACCACATGAAAGAATCATTTAAACTGCTAAATCTAATGGTGTCATTATAGGTAGTATTTCTATTCAAGGGCCCATCAGACTTTCGGAAACACAGTACGCTCAGGTTTGTTATCTTTGTAGTATCTCTGTTATTTACAGAATGTCAGTTTAATGTTTCCATTTTGCCCAACATGATGGAAACAAAGAGCTATTGATGAGAGGGATTGAAGGAACGGCTATAACCTTAAATGATGTTCTTTGTTGTTAAATACTTCTATTTATTATAGTGTGTTTTGGGGTATAGACAAAAGTTTAACATATTACAGAATGAGACTAAACAACACACGCATACAAAAAACCTGTACAGTAATAGAACACACATTACACAATGCAAATTGTGATGTACGTTTGGGTGTTTTACCACAAAATGATGTCACTTTCCGGAAGATGATGTCATTGGCCTTTCTGGTAAGATATTGCAAAAGAGGAACAAGCAAACTGTACATTATGAAACCAAATATAAATGGGATATATTAAATAATGCTTATATTTTTCGATACATAAATGCAGAAATTCTTCATGGATTATTGAATATAACGTAATATTTAATTTTTTTTAACAATTTGATCATTCTATAATTCTTTTATTATTCTATGATATATTTTTAAATTATTTCATATAAAATGATTTCATATATTGACAGTAAATATGTGGGAAAATATATTTTATTTGCGTGAGATTATAGTGGACATAAACAATTATTATTAATATTATTATTAATATTATCGGTAATTATAATGAACCCACATATTATAAATTATTCATACATAAATACATTATTAATAAATAAATAAATAAATGTATTTTAAGCTGTGCCTATGGTCGAAGTTCCATGTACATTGTTTGCTTAGCTGTAAAATTGTAAAGAATCTAAATGATATATTTAAGAAAATCGTATAAAATAACATTTTAAATAACATTTCTGAGTTTACCAGTGTGTTCAAAATTAAAATCTTTACAAGCTTAACATATGAAATGAAAATATAAGTCAAATAAAATTGAGCCCGTAACACATTCTATATGGGTCCAATGTTGATCTGTCCGAGTTCTCAGATGCCACTTAAGGATTCTTTTGTGTGTCCAGATGCCGTCGAGACGTGGAAGAAGACTTCCTCAATGTTATCATGGCTGATCCATTGTGATACAGAATCGTAACAACATGTACTCAACCCTCCCTGGATCTCTCCATTTAACACGGGTCTCTGACACACGAATGCGTGCACACATGCACAAGCTCCTGACATGTCTGTGCACTCACAACAACTCGCATAGGAAACAAGTACTTGGCCTTTGAGTTTTAGAGCTTGTTGTGTTGCGGTGTTCTCAGGACAGGACAGCTGGTGACGATGGATGAGATAAAAGGTGGGGGGGGGCATGGTGGTTGCCAAAGAGGGGTGCAGGCCCTCCCTCACTCATCTCTCTGTGTTGCGGTTTGCTTAACCAGATAACCAGTTATTATTTGAGTGACACTTAGCCACAGACACCTGTTTCTGATGAGACATCTGTCTATGGTGTCATGTGATCTCTTACTATCAGTAAATAGCTTTCCGCCTCAACAAAACATCCTTGGGCAAATGTGCATATTGCAGTGGTTTTTAATAGCTGAAAGATTTTCGAAAAGATCAATGATCAATGCAGATTGCTGGAAAGCAACACTAGATGCGTTCTTTTCCAAGAGAGAATTTTAAGTTTACAAATATAAAATGTTACAAATAATTGGTATTATAGTAGCAAAAATATTTTCATTACTATATCACAATATATCTGTGAGATGAAAACTTAGGTTTAAGGCATCATAATCATAGCAAAAAGAAAGGCAAATATAGGCAGTGTGCATTTATAGCTGTATATTTTAGATTGGATGACCGACTTTGAAGCAAACAGATTTTTTTCCTTCTAGTTTTAAAGACCCCTTTACAATTTTTTGGGATGAAAACACTTAATCAATTCAATCTTTTACATTCACTGTGCAAAAAAAAGAGTAAAAACTTTTGCGTAAATATTGTAACATTGCGGCAGCTTACACCGTAATACACAAATACTGTAAAATATGTGTCACTTAAAATTACATTTTTATGCTCATGTTATTTTATGTTGAACCTTGAAAATGAAAATCCGTAAAAATGGATAAAGTATTAACCAGTACATTTTCTGTTTGTTTTACAGACATTTTTTTTCATGCTTAAATGAAATGCAATGCAGTGAGCAGCGCAAAATAGAGGTGGAACTACTGTAAAAACTGCTTTGTATTAACACAGTATATTGTGCCACATTTCTATATTTTTTAAGTGTATTTCAATTTGCCGTCTCTGTAATTTCACATTTTTGTGGAATGTATTTCAACAGTCTCTCAAATGAAATGCATTTATTAAATTATTGACAGTATAAAATGTTATTCAAGAGTAAGAAATATTGTAAACTGAGACGAATAACAAAAATGAATAAACATCAGAGATACTTATTATCCATAGTTGATCTCTCTATTGTTCACCTACCAATTATGTCACTTCCTGAAATGTTTTGTTTGGAGAAAAAAGAAAACTTATTTAAAAGTTATTTTAACGTTTTTATTACTTTACACAACATGGGTGTTTACGATTAAATTGAGTTGCCACATTAACTAATTTTTTCAGTTTAGAAACCCACAACTTGCAAACATTCTATACACATTAAATCCGCTATACTACACTCATTATATTATCATCAAAGGTCTGATTTTTTTAAAGTAAAATTTTTAATCGCAAACTTACCGTATATACTTCAGCCTACTACTACAAGATGGTAAAAACTTGAAAGTAAAAATGTTTGTTGTAAGTGTGGCACTGTGAAACATTACGTCAGCTTTTGGCGTGAGGCCTCCTTTGAAAATTAGAGGGAAGGAAAGGAGATGATTAAAGATGGAGAGCATCAGGTTAAAAGACCTAATGACCGCCTAAGGCCAGGATGTTGCCTGCGCTCGACACTTCCATCACCTCCTAGAACAGTAAGACAAACACACAAATTAAGGCGGGTACTTTTAATCAGCGTGTCAGGGCAAGAACGGTGACCTTCTTGTTTTTAATGGTAGGGCTGGTGAGTGAGTCAAAACAACACGGCAGCACCGTCACAAACCTTGTATTTAAGTCATCGAGACACGTTCCTGGCGGCAGAAAGTGTCGTGCAAGGTATCGGTTTTGTGTTGCCTTTCAGAAGACTTCCGTTGGACGATAAACGATTGAATCAAGACAGCAATCCCAGAATGCACCACACTGAGGCAAAGATATAATAACAAGATACATCACTGTTATTAAAATATATGGTGATGAAATATAGGCGCAATACAGCTAAATATAGGCGCTTGCTATAGCTAAGAAAATCAGACTATCCATTAACAAAATCCAATCGTCAGTCGCTTAAGTCACATGTACATTGTTTGCTTAGGTTAGAAAAGGATATATTTTAGAAAATCTTATAAAATAATATTTTAAATAACATTTCTGTGTTCTGGAGAAATCTTTACAAGCTTAACATATGAAATAAAAATATCAATAAAATAAAATGCTATTGCTTGCTATAGCTAAGAAAGTCAGACTATACATTAACAAGATCCAATCGTTAATCGTTTAAGACTGACAATTCTCGGGGGTCAACATACACGGTAGCTGAAGCAAAGTTGTAAAAAGATTTTTAGCGCATTTTAAGATATCATCCAAATCAGGTTTAAACATTGATTGGAAATACGCAATTTTATTGTAACTTTTGCCAGCGACTCTAGAAATTTTGCCTTCATACAGTTTAGGAGAAAGGAAGGTGGACTTGCTATGACATAAACATACATAGTCATTGTAAACATAGCCGACCAGTTTCACGACTTCCGTTGATTGACTTTGGCTGAGCTTATCCACCGATGGGGATGAATGGAGAGTAGTTTTGGTTTGAAATATTACATTCAATAAGACAAAAATGGCTCGGTCTTCTTTTCTCTACACTTCTCTCTCAAGTTGTTTCTCAGTTTTCCTCTTTATCTATTGCCTCGTGTGCCCTCATGGTCTGATGTGTGTGGTAGATGTGTTTTCCCAGTTCTTACTCAGCCGATTTACCATGTGACGAGTTACGCCGGTGAATCATTTCACCACGTTTGCAAGAGCCATCTTTTGCAGAAGTACAAGAATGCACACTCATGCTCATGTTAACACGTCTCTTTCTGAGTCTGCCTCGTGTTGTACAGTTGGTTTGCTGCCACTTTTTGCTTGAACAGCGAAAGGACACAACGACTTGGAAGGTTCAGGACTTCCGACTGGAGCTGAAACCAAAGAG
Organism: Triplophysa yarkandensis; assembly: GCA_033220385.1. Classification (NCBI taxonomy): domain Eukaryota; kingdom Metazoa; phylum Chordata; class Actinopteri; order Cypriniformes; family Nemacheilidae; genus Triplophysa; species Triplophysa yarkandensis. Next base: position 7,850,493 of record CM065674.1, read on the forward strand.
CGAGAACATGAGAAGGAAATGTATAATACATAATAGTCCGCCGGTCCCCAGAATGTTAGATCTCTCAAATCATGAGGCGACACAAGCATTAACACAATGGCGATTAAAAGCCAGTTCCCAGGTCTTAAATTTGCTCTGACAGATTAAGTAGTGTCTGTCGTCTTTAGTATGATGCTTGTTGTTAAGACCCCCAGGCATGGATCAGAGGCCAGTGTCGCCCCCGAGCAATGGCAACCTCATCATTGGTGCCTTGACCCCGCCTACCGCTCATCTTTCTGACGTTTTAAACACCCTAATTTAACGCCGCGCACAACCTCCAGTACCCCTACAGCAAAAGCTTTTAGCCTCTACGTCATGCGTGAAATCAACTCAGTCCTTTTTATTTTTTCATGTGGCTTTTTGACACTGCTTTGTCAAATAATGACAGACGAATAATCTCCTTTTAGTATTTTTTTATGTGCATGATGCCATTGATAGGGGCGGAGCTACCGACTGTCTTTAAAAAAAAAGAGCGCAAACGAACAACTTTTCCCGAAGTGTCCTATCGTACCAATGAACAGAAAGACTTTTAAGTTAAATTTCAGGACAGTTATCACAGTACACAATGCGACAACCTTGACAAGTGCGACACGTAAAAAAACAAGATGGCCGACAAATTAATAAGAACATTTATTTTTTATTATATTCAAAATAAAGTAAAAAGGTATTTTTAAATTACATTTCTTTTAATACTGAAAGGGGTTTAATGAATAAAAATAAAAATATTTAAAATAAAAGTAATACATAATAAAGTTAATTCCTGGACGGTATTAGACATCAAATAACGCAAAGTTACCCAACACTTTAATAATATGGCATTTAAATTCCAGGACAGTCATTTACATGCGACCTTAGGCCAACATGTATATATTCCTACCCTGGCACAATAGTTTAATCCTCAAATCAGTTTACTTTCCAGGGCTTCTGCTTGCTTCCCCGTGAGAGACAATAAAGAGACATCCAAAAGGATCATTCTTCTCTGAAACCAGCTCACCCCCTAATTCTTCCCAGTCATGGTTTTTGGGATGGCTGTTCAGACTAGACAATGTCTACCGGTTTGTTAGCCCGTGCGGGCCCAAGCAGACGTCTGTTTTCTGTGCCGTGCCTGAGAAGAGACACTGGGACTCCATTCAGTTAAACATCTGGACGTCACGGGCATCCATTCAGTCATAGTAGGGTTTTCAGGAGTATTGTGGAGACCTCTTTAGCTCAAGGGTAAGAACTCACAAGACTAAAGATTTACATGCCTTTTTAAACCTACATTTGACAGTCCATGCAAATTTGAGACGGCATCGGGTAAACTTCGGATTACATGGATTATTTGGTTTTCAGGGCCTTAGCCTTAAAACCAAGCATGTGAATTACACGAAATCCATTCAATATGTGCTTTAAAGTGCAAAATTGTGTAACCCACTTATCATTTTAAACCTTTAAGTTTTTCCTAGCAGAAACGAAAGAGGATATTTTGAAGAATGTTGTGAACTGGCTTCCATTGCTTGTGAGTCCATACCATAGAATTAACTGGGTGCCACTGCTGTATGGTTACCAATGTTCTTCAAAATGTCTTCTTTTGGGTCAGTACATTTTCGATGTATGCTTTTTTGTAGAAAAGATATAAAGATTTAGTGATTGTGGGGCTATTTGCATCATTGTTTTCCTTGATGTCCACAAATCATTTTACGGTCACGACCCAATTGTTCAATGACAATTAAAAGGAAAGTTCTCATAAATCTCACATGTGTCTCCTTTAGAGGACAATGTCTTTAAGTCTGTCATCAAGTCAGAGTGCTGAAATGTAAGAACGTCACGTTCATTCAAGACAAAATTGTTTATGTACACTCAGAGCGTATTTATTGTACATGAAACAACTTACACTGCAAAAAGTGTACATTTACAATCTTTAGAATTGATTAAATATACTTTAAATTGTAAGTGTATTTAAGCAAAAACAAGTTTATCTGATTAACTCAAACATTTCTGATAGAATTCACAAAAATAAGGGTCTATATTACAAATATATATATATATATATATATATATATATATATATTGATAATCAATGCTTATATTTTCTTTACATTAACTGGAAAATTCTATTTAGATTTTTAAAGATTTTATTAAGTTAATTTAACTGTTTATTTTAGTGATACGTTCTAATCCACATGAATGATCTTTTACAGTGTTGATCGAGTATGCCTTCATATTCTCTCTGTCATTTTTGTACGTTTCTTCCAACCACAAAATAATATAGAAACATTTAAACTTTGTCTATCTATTCATATTCTCAGCAGCTATACTTAAGACCGTAACAGCATCTTCTTCCTGTTTGGTTCAATCTTTGCATGTCATTTCATCCTTCTGCTCCTTTGCTCATACTTGACCAAACACTTCTAAACACTTTAGCACTGGGAAAACTCATAATTCCTAAAAAAGCACCACGAGACTCAAAATCTGGGTGCCTTTGCTACTAAGAACCACAGATCCAACACCATGTTGTTTAAAAAGGTTGGAAGAGGTGAAAAAATGCACTGAGCACGCAGAAGGGTTTGTGTGTCGTGGGTTTTATTAGACTGCCCCCTTTTAACTGCCTATTTTTCTTCATTGTAGTTGGAATGAAAGACCCCTGCCCCCCTTTTTACAGAGAGAGAGAGAGAGAGAGAGAGAGAGAGAGAGAAAAGGAGAGAGAGAGAGAGAGGGGGGGGGGGTCGAGTCTCGTCCCTGCCCAGACAATGGGTGCAGATGGTGTTCAGAGAGAGACGAGGGTTGGGTGGGGAACAACAGACATCTGTAGGGAAGAAAAGAGAAAGCGTGTTGCTTTTTTTGTGCAGTTCATTACATAGAAGTGTGTGTGTGTGTGTGTGTGTGTGTGTGTGTGTGTGTGTGTGTGAGTGTGTGTGTGTGTGTGTGTGTGTGTGTGTGTGTGTGTGTGTGTGTGTGTGTGTGTGTGTGTGTGTGTCAAAAACTAGACTAGAACTCCTCACCAGGTTTTAAAGTGATAGTTCATCAAAAAATGGAACTTGTGTCATCGTTTAATCTCCCCCTTGTCAGCTCAAACTGGTATCACTTTTTTTCTGCTGAACTCAAAAGAAGATATTTTGAAGAATGTCTGGAACTGGTACAAATTCACTTGGTTTCGTGCACGTAATAGCTGCTCTCGCTTTAACTCACCAATAAACCACCATTGTTTTCGGTGTAAAAGCAAAGTTAATGCAAACATGCAAAATGCGCAATTTACATACATTATTGTCATCACAAACCCGAATGAACTCCCTGGGACACAAATAAAGACGTTTTGCATGTCTGAGCCGCTCTTTTACATACACAAAAATGAATGGGGATTTATACAGTCAAACTGTTAAAAGAAAACTTGGATTCTATATTGAAGTTCGTCTAAAGTCATGCGATAGGTTTATATGAGGATCAGACTGAAGTTTAGAAATAAAAGTTATGACCAACAGTTCAACAATCGCTTTCAGATTTTAAAACCGGATTCGTGTCATTTCAATCTCATCACATGGGAAATCATTTTTATTTTATGAGGTCACTTATTTGCATCATCTTGTCTGATGTGAATAAGAGCCGTTGTGACATCGAGTCAACTCCATTGACTCCTAGTGAACTGTTTTTCACAGCAATGGCGGTTCATGGAGCCACTTAATAATTCATGGAAGTTACAAGTAACACAAACAGAACTTTTAAATAACAGAACAAACTTTTAAATAAATCAAACAAATAATTGGGAGTAATCAGATAAGAAACCAAATTTTGTATATATAATGTATTATGTATACATAATACAAAACTGTGCACTTTGCGCATTCATTTGCATTTATTAACACATACATGCAAATGTTTAAGAAAATACCAAGTATAAAAATGAATAAACATTTATGTATAAATTTTATTATAAATGTTTCTTTATAGCACAGTACTCATATATATAATATAAACACAACTTTTGGATGCATTCATTTCGAATGATCTCCCTACTTTAAACACATTTAAAGATGTTCGTTGTTCAACGAATAGAACGATTAAATAAACAAAATGGAAATAATTAAATATATAAAAGAAGAGGTAGCTAGTCGGTTGTAAGGGGTATGTCTGCCCATGTTGAGGCTTAAGGGCAGAGAAATCTGTTCCTTTTGCGTAGTCGTGTGTTTTGTTGTCGATTTGAAATCTGTAAAATCGGCCACCAATCTTGAAGAGAAAATACATTTCTGCAACTATCCGAAAGCTTCGTGAATCACGTGATGTAAAAAATTTGAACGTCGTTGTGGTGACTCTTTCTTTCAACATACCCATTTCTAAACCCAACCACCACCGGAGCAAAAAATTTAAACCAAATTATAAAATTGTTCCATGTTTTCTTGAAATTAAGGCCATCATGGCAACCATCCAATAATGGTAAAAATGTAATCTGATGCAAACAACATGCCACAGCTGATACAGTCTGACATGAAATGACAGTTGGAAGGAAGAAGTCTTTCATTTTGTTCAAATGGGAAAAAACAAAGAATATAGATTAAAAAGATCAGATTTTCTACTCAAATTAATGACACAGAAGTGTGTCAACTAATGAAATATGTTTAACCACCTTTCCGGTTTCTGTCCTTGCTACTTTATCTCTATAACGTATCTGTATCCTTCATTTTCCTTCGCTATCCATTCATTTCGAACAGTTTGTACTTTTTGTCATATCAAAGGTTGTATGTGCATGGGAAAGAAACAACGCTCAGTCTTGATTCGCTCGGGTCTGTGTGCTTTGGAACACACGGTTGATATCAGCTTTCAAGGGCAGTAATCTCACCCTGAAGTTTCACATCGCGTCTGCACTGCAAGAAGTACACAACCCCGACATTCACCTTATTATCAGATGAGCTGCAATGTGGGCCATGACCCAAAAATGGGACTCAAGAAGTAATGTTACTTCACCCCGAAATTCTGTCATTTACTCATTTTCCTTTCATTTCAATGCTTTCTTCTGTTGAACGCAAGAGAAGATATTTTGAATAATGTCTGTATAGTTGTATATTTTATGGATGTCAACGGGGGTCAAATATTTTTGGTAATCAATTTTTGTAACTAAATCTCCTTTGCAGAAGAAATAAAGTAATACGGGTTAGACATGAGGGTGCACAAATGGTGTTTTTCATTGTTGGGTGAATAATCATTTTATTGCAAATCCGGTTTTTACTATGCATGTATAATGCATTTTAGGATGGAAAATGTTGGAGTTCATAGTGACACACATACTCGAGGTCACTTGTATAGGCATGCATATATGACACGAAACATTTGACGTGAGGAGGAGTCACATTACAGATCAATGTCTGTTTTCTGTATTTGAAACACAATGGCATCAGTGTGACCCACAGCTCGATATAGTTGCCCTGACACATACAATGGGCTTATCTCACAAGGCTGACCAGTGTGTGCGTTACCACACAGGGTTGTCCCGGATTAGACAGCCGACTGGTATCCTGAGAGTTCGCAGGATGGGCAGCTTTGACAGTGTTAAGTAACTGGACAGAAACAACCCACAGGTAGGAAATAAACTTAAATATGATCTCATGCTTCCACGCCCAATACTTGGCAGCCGGCCGTCTCCCCTCCGGATTCCCACTCTGTTCACAAGCCATCCTGGCTGGTAAAAGCGGGAAAGAAGTGCTGTCGGATATCAGCCGTTCTTGTTTCGAGGCCTTAATCTCTTTTTAATATCGGGTTTAGGAAGGAGGTAGAACGGGATTGGTGAAGACCGAGCCAGATCCCAGCGATGAGTCTGCTGCAAAGTCACCGAGGCCAAACTCAATCCCCTTCAGCTGGACTCATGGAGGCCTGTCCTCATTTAGAGAGCTGATGGGAGGGTGTTTATCATTGTACTGCTGACACGGCGTCGAATGTGTTTGGCTTCAGTTCAAGAAGCATCTGTTCTCTCCGAAAAAAGCTTGGATTCAGGCCAGTCACAGCTAATTTTAGGCACGTTTGACTTGAACTGCAATATTTAGGTTTTGATGTTTTGGCTGAATTGGACTTTTTTTTGCATTTTAAGAGGTTGATATAAGCACGACGTTGGCTGTTTTTGAAACTAGTGTTGTGGCTTTATATAGTGTTTTTAGCTTCAATTATAAATGGTTCTTTTTACCGTATTTAGTTATTTTAATACAGTAGAAATTGTAAAATGACAGAAATAAGATGGAAATCTACACGATAGGAATAATAAAAAAAAAATAGTTGCGTTCCTCCAAAACGTAATTTCTCCGTGATTTTCTTTTTTTATTTTAAAAGATCTAACCAATAAAAAGTAATTTAAGTATTTGTCAAATTATATTTAATTAAATTCATTTAAATTATTAAATACTGGTTGTCTGTGTTTTTTCCCATTCCTAGAAACAGCAAATTTAAACATACAAGGTCCTGAAAGGATGGCACCGATGCACAAGATCACATGTAAAGCGTTTTTAAAAAATGATCCTTTCGGCTATGTGTATTTTGGTTTCAGTAAAAAAACGTATGATGTAATAACCCGCTTCTGTCAGTCTTTTACATTTATTGTAGTCTTTCCTGAGGTTTGTCTTTATTCATCATACACTGAACAGGAATTGCTCATTAAAGTGACAGAAGTGAAGGTATTTGGAAAAATGTTACAAATGGAACAACAGAAGCACCGATCAACTTCTACAGTATTGACGCAATGGGTGCCACTGCTGTTTAATTACCAACATTCTTTCAAATATCTTCTGTTGTGTTCTGCTGCAAAAGATAACCAGGCTGAAAATAAAAACAGGAAGAGTAAATGACAGAATTTTCATTTTTGGGTCACTTTAAAGAGTGTTTTTTGTTTATTTTTCCACAGCTGGCATACTTTTAAACATAAGCCTACATTTAACCAAAATTATAATTTTCCCCTTCAGCCAAAGACACCGATGACTCATCCTGCACACACAGGCATTTAAGTCATTGTTTTCTCCAATGAGATCCTCTTTAGCAGGGGAGGACCCTTCCCCCCCATTATAAAGAGCACCTGCCCAATCTAACAATAGCAAGAACAATAGTCTGTGTCTCTTCGGTTAAGCCTCATTTACTTGATTTCCTTTCTCAACCTGCCGCTGATTGTGAGAAGTGGGTTGAGTCAAGATGGTATCCTCCTTCCTAACCCTTCATCACTTCCACAACTTGAGATGTTACTAAATATGACCAACCTGTTATGTAAATAAAAATTATGGAAGTTAAAAGAGAAGGTTCTTTGATATACACACAAACTTCCTGTTTCAACAGGAACATGTCAACACCGGAAAGCGAAATTATGCATGCACGACCCACCCTAATGAAATGTTTATTTTAAAGGTGACGAAAGCGGTTTTGGGAAGTTGGCTTTGACAGGCCGATATTGGCTGACCCAACCTCAACAAATCTGAACGCATCAAAGCAGAGAGCATTTATAATTTCCTTAAGGAAAGGTTTGAAAAATTATCATTTATAAACGTAAATCAGTCTTTCTAAAGTGGAACACCAAAAGAAGATATTTCGAAAAATGTCTCACACAATGGAGGTCAGTGAGGTTGTTCGGTTACCAACATTCTTTAAATGTTCTTTTAGAAAGAACGTCATACAGGTTTGGAACATTTTATTTAAGATGCTTTACAATGTACTACAATGTCATTGTTGTAGAAGCTAAACTTGAATTTCCAATCAAGAGTCGCACCGCACACATCTATCTCTGTCACTTAGGAATCCGGACTCTATCTGTGACGGCTCAGGTCAACGCGGTGCGGGGATGTTCAGGAGACAATGTGCCGAGCGCCAGGGCTGATCCTGATTAACCCTCCCTGACCCGGACTGTCATTCTATACTGTGTGTGTGAGAAAGAGAAAGTGTGATACAGGTCACCATGTGCTATTGTGGGCAGGACAGTGCTTAAGGATTGGGTGTGTGGGGGGGACCTGGTCTCCATTAAAGGCATTGTCCTGAAGCCGGGACGTCCTACAACCTCCCTCCACCGTGACCCGCTGACCTCTTTTCAGTCTTGGATGGGGTGTGACTCTCTTCTGCTTTGGCACACGGATGGGTCTCTTCCTTGAGTGCGGTGGGCTACGGGGGGCTCACGTACACCATCTGCTCCAGATGTCTTGCCTATTGGACACCAGCTCACAGCGGGACACCTAACACACGGAAATTATATACCAACAGAAATCACTTACATCCGTAAAGATGGGCATATTGATGTCAGGCACATACATGATATTCAGTATTATCAGTATCTCAAAGTGAGAGTTCACCAAAAAATGAAAATTGAGTTGTTTTATTCGCCGTCAAACCTAGGACTACTCGATACTGGAAAAACAATTCACGGTTATTTTGCCCAATGTTAAAATTTCGATAATTTAACACAATTAGACAATAACTTAAAAAAAAATGTACATACAAAATTTGATATTAATAAAAAAATATTATTAACTGAACTAATATTTAAATGAATAAACAACAAATGTAAAACAAAAGCTTAAATAATAGATTAAAAAAAAAGAAATTTGACATTTCTTGCAAAACTGAATGATGCACAATGAATTTTTACCCGATTATTGTGTTTTTATAACTGTTAGAAGAACAATTGAAACTGAAAACCGCTTGGGATAGACAGCACAGCCCATGACCTGCTTTAATCTGCGGAAGACATTTTGAACAATTGGTAACCTCACAACATCAGTCCCATTGACTTTGTAATATGACATTTCTCAAAATATCCTCAAATAATAGTCCTACATCAATCAACACAAACGTTAAAATAGTTTTAGTAAACCATAATAATCAAGAAACATCTGACTGCGTTTTTCCTCTGTATGTGTCGAAGTCTGTCCTTTAGTGTAGCTAAGTAGTACGAAAACTTGGCAACCCCCGTTAAGAACATTGTGTCTCCGATGCTTAACTTTGGACTGTCCGAGCAAACAGCGTACGAACTGTTCTGGCTTTGTGTGATGGGAGGAAAAGTGATGCAAAAGAGAGATTGTGTGAAAAGGTTGTGAGTTTTTTTTTTTAAACAAATCCACACAACCCGGCACGTGCTCATATACTAAGGGACCTGTAGAAGGCATGATCCCATATTTGCCGGACATCCATCTGGAGTCGAGCTGTTTCATTGTTTTGACACTCCCAGCAGGACACTGTCTGAGACCCCGGGTGCCCCTTTCTTTTAAACACCCCCATCAAAAACAGCCAGCTTAATATTGAGAATCCGTAGATACAAGGGACCATCTACAGGCCCTTTTTCTGAACGGCTCCTCTTTTCTCCGGGGATATCCCGGCTCTGAATGGCCGTATTGTCTCTGAGCTGATGCTTCGACCCACTGACCAACTTCCCACAGCTCCTGCGGCCATGAGCTCATAGACACAGGCACACAACGTCAACACAACTGGGGATCGGCGAACTCGTTTTCCTGACACGATGGACGTCTCCAAGCTGCTGGAGCCCATGTGTGCTTTAAAACCCAACAGCTATAATAGAATAACGTTACATTGTAGTCTATACAATTTATACCGAAAGAAGACTTGAAACATTTTTTATATCTTTGCAAATTTTCATCTCATAAATTTTCTGTTATTTGCTACAGAATAAATATACAATTTAAATATAGATCATGGATTTCTATATATTGCTACCAACGCTTCTAAATTATATTCATCGGAAATTATTTACATTTTTATATCGTAATAATATTTATTATAATAATTGTATTCTCTTACATGGATAGTTGAAACCAAAATAAAATTTTTGTCATGAACTATTTGACCTTAAGAGTCTGATTCAAAGTAGGAAAAACAAATGTTTATTGGTTTGTTTAAGATAAAATATATTTAAAAGAATTTAAGAAACCAATGTTTGGCAGCTGTTGACCATTTCAGTCCATAGTGCACAAGAAAGCTCAGTTGCTTACATTTTTCCAAATATTTACATTTGAACAACTTCAAGTAATTAATGATAGAGTTTCTATTTTTAGGTGAACTCTCCCTTTAAACACACCCTATCTACAATAGCATATTATCTGGAGGTAACATTCATCTTTAATTGTTTGGTTTATCATCCCCTTTCGACTTGATAGCACATACAAAATGAATCTGAAGTTCAAATTTAAATTGAGAAATTATAAATGATTGTTACACAATATTAATAACCACTGTAAGCAATATAAAACTTTAGTATTATGACTTCCTTAAATATAAATGTATAAAAACATAACAAATGACCAAATATTCATTTCTGGTGTTGCTTAGAAACATATTATTGCTGTCTTTCTGAAACCTTGCATTTCTTTTTTTGTCATAAATCATAATTAGTCACTGTATACAGTTGACACTGGGTTTTGGCAAATATCTACCCTTAAAATGTATTAAAATGAGTTTGTAAATTTTTGTTAATTTCCAGCAAAACATAATTTGGACATCTGAGGTTTCAGAAGAACACACATTATGGCATGTATTAGCATCTTTACACAGAAAATAGCCATACTTGATCTTTATTCATTTTCATTTAATATTGATGCTTAGCAAACAACATTCAACCATTCATGAGCATGGTAAAATAATCACATAAGGCCCTTAATATCTGGAGTCACAATTTTAACCGCAGAACAGTTTCCATTTCCATTCTTTTGTTTCAGTCTTTTACTACGCACAGGTTGACCCCAGATCAGCCCTTAGGGCATCATTATTCTACAGCTTCTTACAAAAGCTATAAGAGTAAAATAAGTCGATTGAAAAGAATCAAATGAGATGCATAGAGGGCGGCATATGAGCTGATCTAGAATCAGCCTATCATTCCCTAATACTGACCATGCTCTGTCTGCTTATACAACAAAGCTGACCCAGAATCACCCAGGGTGTCTGAGACACTCCGTGCCACCCACTCTCACGCCTACAGTTTAACATACGCATGCAGCTGTGTGAATCATGCCAATGTCCACATTTGTTGCATATTTCAGGTGCAAAGCATTTGTGGGAAATGCAGAAAGGCACATTTGGTGCGACCCCAAGAGTAATGCGCTTTCTTGCAGGCTAACAGTTGGGTGCTTGTGCAAAAAGAATGCATATTCATTATCTGAAAAGAATAACTGATTTTGAATGAATTTTCTGATACAGTAAAAACATTGTTAGACTGATGTTCAGTGATGTTTAGGGAGTTTACATCTAATAGCAAGCCAGAAGTGATATTTGTGAACAGAGGCATGACAAAACTTTGTTGTATTAAATATTGTAGAGCTTTCTTTATCAGCTCATATAAATGCAATGGATATACGGTTGTGCACATGCGGATTCTTTGATGCATGCAAAATTGAAAGTGAAAATAGCACAGTGATCATGTGTTCTGTCTGTTTGGACTAAAACCAGTTCTCTAAAAAAAGAGAAAGCAGCTGAGTAATCTTGTTTTGTTCGCCCTGCAACCACATCCTTCAAAGAAACACTAATAGAAAAAATAGCTTTTCCTTTAAGTTGGGTCCTGTTTGTGATTTTAAATGAATAGTTCACTAAAAATGGAAAGTTGTTCCAAACCGATGTACATTTTCTTCTTTTGTTAAACACAAAGATATTTGTAAGAATGTTAGCAGCTTTCAATTGTGGGCCAGCATTGACTACCAAGAAAAAAATATTTTTGTATAATTTTATGTTCTGCCAAAGACGAAAGATATGAAAAATGTTGTAAAACAAAGTTCTGGGGCACCCTCTACTGTTATTTAAAAATATTAGACTTAAGTACAACTGAGATATCTGGCACACCATTGACAAACATTCTTCTAAATATCACCTGTTTTTTATACATGATTGGAAAAATTTGAGCTTGAATAATACATGACAATTATATTTTTCGGTAAACTATTCCTTTAAAACCCAAAACTTAAAAAAAATGCTATCCCACCTACCTTTAACTGTGAAATGATCATGCATGGTGAATTTATAAATGTGATGAATGATCATCAATGTAAACACAAACGTCACACATGAATTGAAATGCTGCCACAGACTTTCAGCATTTGAGTCTTAAAATATTTTTTATTTGTGTATTTACACTGATTAGCAATACATCTAATAGCAAGTCTTTTAGAACCATTTGTATTCACAGGTCACAAAAAGGTTTGGCTCAAACTTGCATGGCAAAGCAAACAGCCCCCTGAACCAGACACTACAAAAGAGGTGTTAGTACAAGGTGCAAAATGGTGGCTTAAAGAAAGTAATAATGTGATGCACATTCCTGCGTGATGCACATTAAGCATAACTTTCTGGAAACTGAACATCTGAAAATAAAACTACAATGCTATGGAAAATAAAAAGCCAGAACTGAAAATTAAAGGCGATTCAATTCAATGCAATTAAAACAAGTTAATCTACATTCTCGTCCCAGTTCTCTCTGCCCAAACTCGCACATGGCCAGGCTTTAATCTGCGTCTGGCCCGTGTTCAAAACCACATGCCGCTTACACAGCTTAAAAGCATCTCTCTCTCTCTTCATGCCCAAGCCAGTACTTCACATTGCCCACTGGGATACATGACACTCTGCGGTTCTGTCTGCCCCCCTTTGGGATATTACGATCATGATGGAGTTCAAACGGAGGTCAAACTGCTCCCTGCTAATCTTAAAATGTTAAGAGATTAGCTTTGGTGACAAACTCACGGGTTATGGCAGCAAAAAAAAACACAAACCTGATTTCAGCGAAATCAGTTTACGCTTGAGAGACGAGGAAACCACATCCAGTTTCAGACCAAAAATTAAGTTAAAACTGTAGAATAACCATCTATTAGGTAACCATAGTAACATTAAGGGGGTGACTTATGTCATGAGTGACTCAAAATGAATGTCATCCAGATGCCTTAAAAGACCCACAACCTTTATGAAGGAGTTGAGAGGATTTTTATTTTAATCCATCAATCCTGCATTGGAGAGCCTGTACTTGACTTGCTTGGGACCAAACACTTTTTAAAAATACAGTATACAAATATATATTTTCTTTAATGCCTTCTCCACTCTTTTTCAATACGCTTTAACATTTCTCTGTAATGTTTTCATATATCGTATCCTCCATCGATCCATCTTCCAAACCTCCTTCAACTGCTGAAATCATTCATTGATTGGTTGCGTTTTATTATATATATATATATATATATATATATATATGTAATCATACACCACATAAAAAAGTGCAGCACAAAATATTATGTATTCACAAGTATATATATATATATATATATATATATATATATATATATATATATAAAAAATTAACATAACTCCAGTTTTCATATATTTTGTTAAATGTGTTTAGTAATCTGAGCTATTATACAAGAATTCAGGATCACTACGTTATAAACTTTTGTAAAACATGCTTGAAGACGTCACCTTTGCTTCCACAAAGTATAGAAATGAGTATAAAACTGAATGAATAAGAATGAAATTTCATTTCGATAATACAAAAACATACCAAGAGATGAATGGATGCTGACTTATCGAGATTTTAGGTCACTAAAACGTGATTGCTCTGCTTTTAAAGTGTTTCGGTTTGGCAAAGTAATGGAGTGGCTCTACACAGGATTATCACACATGCTGCTGATCTAAACGCGCTCCATTTCTTTATCAACTACACAAGACAAGGAGAAATAAAAACAAACCCTGTTAAAATAATCCCAAAACAGTTTCCAGTGTGATTCTTTAGTGTCTCCTGTGTAGTGTGACCTTTCACACCTATAGTCTACCTACACCCAACACAATTCAAAAACAATGAGAGATGACATGGTGGCTAGATGTGGGGCTCATTAAAGATCTCATACAAAATAATAAACAATGCAGTACGGGCTCATCTTTGAGATATATTTGGGAAACTGTATCCATGTACAAGTGTTTTCAGTCTTTTCCGTTCCGTTTCCCAGGAGTTTTGCTCAATTATCTTCCGGTTTAAAATCCATTTCATAACCGTTCCAACATGGCACACCACTAAAAATCACAACTATTCACTTCCCAATCGACCCAACCTGCAACATTTCCAAACTGAACACGTTCTTAAAAATGGTTTTAAAAAGGAAAACTTAAAAACAATGTTTTGACAGACACACAGGGTGGGCACAGACACTCTTTCCTTTAAGCTTCCACCTTCTCTTTCTTCTTGTTCTTCTTCAGGAAGGATGGGGTTCTGAACTTTTTCTTCTTCTTGTTTGGAGATTTGGAGGGTGAGCCTTCGGGTGTCAGAGCCTCTTCGATCTTCTCGCCCGGCTGCACGGTTATCTCGACGCTTTCAAAGCTTGTGGTCAGCTTGATGAGCTCATCTTCTTCACGGTGATCGTTTTTGCCATTTAGAAGCATGTTAGTATGGTTCTCTGTGTGAGAAACGTTGAAGAGAGAACAGATGAGTTACTGTAACTATTATAATGATAGCAACTCAAAACTATAAAATGGTTTTGTATGTGACCGCTTACCAGATTTAACAGTAACTTTAAACACAAACACATTTATTTTTGCTGCATTGCTTTGAAAATAAAGTGATTATGGAATAAAGAGTATTCTCACAACTCAGATATTCAGTGTATTAAATCATGATAAAAATTTGCTTTTTGTAATTTTTACCGGTTTCAGTCATGACCCTTACATCAGGTAAACGGGTTGAAATATCCTCTTGTTTACCATTATCCACCCAATCACAATCACATAACATAACACATCTGGTTGGGTAAACGGTGTATAGATGCAACAAGACACATCCTACAATATCTCTTTCCTTCACGTAACACTAGATCCCTGCTGCGTGAAAATAAACATCAGTCCTAAGATTATGTAAGGCTTCATCTTAGTTTATATAAGGGTCTACAACAGCTTTAACCCTGAGCCTCAATAAAAGATTTTATGCAAAAAAGTTTAAAATCGCAATACATGTTGGGTATTGTACATGACAAAAGAATGACGTAACATCTGCTAGAATGTCTCTCACCATATACAAAAGACAGGAAACACATGATTGATGGTTAAAATATAAAAAAGACCATTTGAAACTATAGTTTGTAGTGTGGACAAAGCAGCACTTGGGTCACTTGTTTTATTCAGTTGGTATGAAAGCTGTTTTTGTAGTATAGGACAGCCTTAAGCATTCATCGTTGATGAAAAATGCAAATTTGTAAAACCCAAGTGACATGACATGTTCTCTAAACTAAAACTTCAGTGCATTAGAGAAAGATATTTGGAAGATTGGTAAGGGTAAGAAATCGCGCTCTCGCACTCCTTCGAACATATTTGGCAGACTCTATCTTTTAAAAAACGCTTAAAAACCCATATTTTACGTCTACACCAAACACACTAAAACCTCTTTCCTACCATCTCACGCATTATGTAAAAAAACCTTCAAATGTTTGAACTTGTCTTTTGTAGCTTTGTAAACTCGTATCACTTTTTCCACCTATTGTTTTCTCTGCTTTGTTATCTCTGCTTCATTGTCTCCTCAATTCTTTTTAAGTCGCTTTGGATAAAAGCATCTGTTAAATCCCTAAATATAAAAGAATGGCTTTAACCAAATGGTTCTTGGAACACACTGACTACCATAGTGGGGAAACTAACTATATTTATTGTTCTGTTGAACACAAAATGAGATATTTAGAAGAATGAAGGACATCAAAAAGTACTTTTGACAACCATTGTAATTTTTCCTATTATGGTAGTCGATGGGGTTTGAGTGTTTGGCTGTTTGTTCAACCAAACAAAGACATGTTCTTGGGTTTGAAACAACTAGAGAATGAGTAATTAATGACAGAATTTTCAGTCTGGGCTGAACTATCCATTTAATACATACAAAATTAGAGGCAGAAAGTGAGTTTCGGGAGAGGTGAGGCTTTCAGGTTTACACCAAGCAATCAAACTCATATGTTAATTTTTTAAGGGTGTAGACACATTAGAGGGGAGGACGGAATAGTCACAGTTGTGGGTCAACAAGACAGCTAGAATTCAGAGTGCTGTACCTTCTTTAGCCGGAGTGTTTTGCAGAGATTGGGTTTGGGATACAGACTGAGACAGCGTCGAAGCATCATCTGATGTGAGTTGTTCATCATCTGCAGCCGTGAGTTGGTTAGTGAACAGACAGCACGGACAGGGAGACACACATTGGAGAAGTAGACAGGTTAGAGGAAGACATGCAGACCGATCTCAAATTGCACAGACAGGTCATCCATCTCTGTTTGCATGTTCTGCATGTTAGTTCAACACATATGCACATGTCTGTCTCAACGCTATTGATTTTAGCTGTGAGAAGTGTAGAATTATCTCATTAGCATTGACTGGGTTTTGTTTAAGTTTGACTAACTGGAAGCGTTATTCTTGAAAGAGGGGGTGGGGGGTCATGCATGCTTTTTTCTTATTAGTTTGCATCTGTGTGTTTAGGAGTGTGTTTTACCATCCACGCCAACATGGTGCCGATCCACTCGATTGCGGTACTCCTCCAGCTCTTTCTCGCCAAGCTCGCTAAAGGGGTTCGGAGGGAGAGGGCTGGCCGGTTCCTCGTCATCGCCTGTGTATGGCTGCACGTGTGTGTGGGCACAAAAGAGAACGCAAGATAAGAGCGTGCAGTAACATCTAAGTGCATATGTTACCAAATGACTCATATACAGAGGAAACAATTTGCATTCAATCTTGTTTCTTCCAAGCTTAATAATGATCATTATTTTGCAAAATTCTTTTGTAGACAGTTAGAACACTCAAAATGTCAAGTAAGCAAATGTAATACAATACCCATCATCAACATAAAGAGAGACACCTCATGCAGACGTTAGGAGCGGGCGGTATGACCAAAGTCTTATGAAGGTACTCATACCACGACACATCATGATGATGTTTAATATCATGATCTCTATGGGTTTATATATTTCAGTATAAATAAATGTAATATCACCCAGCCCTATTCGTCAACTGAAGATCTGGCGCCACCCAGAGACATATTTCAGATTCACAGTTAGTTTATGGGTAAGGATGTACAGACACTCACCGGCGGCCTTTCCACAACAATTCCTGCCAGTCGCTGTGACTGTGGGCCTGCTGTCATCATGTCAAAACGGTTCTGCTCTCGGATCTAAAACAACAGATGAGCATCATGAGTAAAATTAGCATATAGAAACCACACAACTGACTTACCGTTAGATGATTAAAGGTAAGAACAGATAATCTAATGACCATTGACAATCATGTTAAATGTTTTTATGCAAATACAGCATACCTTATTTCTCTTTGCCAGGACATCTGTAGGGTTTGTGTTCAGGGGGACAAACTGGTTGGGATCCTCAATACGGATTGGAGTTCCGCTTGCGTTGTTCCGCTCATCGGATTTCATCCACTGCAAACACAGTCAAAGACATTATTCAGGTACAAGCTCTAGAAGCCAAACCTTTAAATTGTTTCAAACGTACATGTTTAGTGATAATGAAGGTGTAATACCGAAACAAATCACTAGAGGGCATAAGAGAACTAAACATCGAACTCCAAGCCATACATTCAGTCAACCAACACATCTTTCAGTATGCAAACACTTGTTCTGGTTCAGCGGTGATGACAGAATTACGAGTTTCCCTGTCATCAGATAAACAATCGGAAATTCCTGAGAAACGACCACATTTTCCACATTCTGCTGTTTGTGTCTCCAAGTCTACCCAGAAAGTAACTAGAATCATTTACTCCTACACAGAAAACTTTAAACGCAATAATGTAATACAGATGCATTGTTTGTTAACTGCTCTCACCATGGTCTTGGTGCGTCCGTTCTCTTCACTTTCTCCTTCTGCCAAGTTCACCTTCATATAGCAATTTGGTGAATTTAGCCAGCGTGTCTTCTCTCTCTGCTGTCGCTGCTGCAGTAATCTCAGAGGGAAACGTGGAGTGTCATCCTCGTCGAACACGAACGCGGTTACAGTCGCGGGAATCTCCACTTCGCTCTTGTGTCGCGGTTTCTCCCGCACGATGGGGTGTCTGTATGTGTAGCCTGTTCTATAACCCTAGAAGAATAAAAATAACATTATAAATAAAATTAAAACCAACCACAGGCTAAGGTTATTTCTGATCTGTTATATCATTTATAGAAGAAGAATACCTCTATCGCTTAACTAAGTGTGATGTAGTCCAAAAAACAACTATTAGTAAACTATTGAAGTGGAATAAATTATTGAATTATTTTGGTTTTCAATTTCAATCACCTAGGCTTAAGATAACACCCTGTACAACCTTATTAGACAAGCTATCATCTGGCATAAAACACTCGGCTACATCAAGTACATCGAGTTTATCCTCAAATGACAGAAACATAATAGAGGGGATTTGACCCATCCTTAAATATTTCAATTAATGTCTTCAAAGACAATAGGAATAAAAGGCCTTTATATTGAGATTAATGAATAATTCAACTGCCTCAAATGGTTTATATAATGACCTACGCCTGCTAACTGAATTTGCAGAAAACTTTGTAAACCTAAAGCATGACACTATTACAAAGACCAAAGGGCATAGAAATATGGAGTATGCACATTTAAAACATTTAAGTAACCGTTTCCCAAAGCTCAAGCAGGAAAATACATCAGTCGAGTGTCTGTTGCAGCTCGATGAATGACACACTGTATCATTATCACTCCTCTTTCACATCACTCTGTTCTTCTGCATCGGCTGTAAAAACAGACTTTCCACATGCTTGCATTCTTTGCCATCTCACAGGGAAAAAGAGAGAAAAATTGAGCGGCCTGCACGGACGAAGAATGATAGTTGGATGGAGCAGAGAGGAGAGAAGGGAGTCTTGGCACATTCGGCTCATTCTTTCGTTTCGTCTGCCGTCTTTTGTCTAAAGCACTAAAACTTTTGCCTGATGGGAAAGAAAGGTTTTCCACTTTGATAATTCTTCTTACTTAAACAGTAAGTAGTCATTTAGCAGATGCGTTAGTGACTTACAGTGGTTTCTTGAGGTCATCAAACCAGGACCCACCCGGATCCTAGACGCGACTTATATCACTTACCACCCACTCAACACACTAAATCACATTGTGTCTGACAATAAAACTCTTAAAAATGCATTTACTGTTCACACACAGAAAGCAGAATTATACATCAAGTTCCATGGTGACGCTAAGTGCATTGGGAGGGTGCAAAAGGTATTAGTGTCCATTGAGTCCTGGTGTTTGTTGAAACTAAAAAACTGTGTAAAAACTGCTCAAGGATTGTAAAAGACCACGAGTAAAATTTAAATTTCAGAAACACAAACCAGGTTGTCCAGCATTCTCATGAGTGACTCGAACTCAAGCTCTCCAAGTTTCCATTTGACCTGCGATCCCATGTTGACCCCCACTTCAGCAACTCCCTGCGTACGGGATTTAAACTTCTCTAGATCTAACACAATCAGGTTCTCCACTCCACCTGCACACGAGATCGCATTCACCTTAAAACAAAAAGAGAGAAAAAGAGAGAGTGGATCACAGTTGCCTAGAAATCTAAAAGGTTTATATCAGAGTTTTGTGGTGTTTGTTCAGATATGCTTTCAAATTTTGTATGCATTATGGCAAAAAAAAAAAAATCTTAATTTTGAAAAGATTTTATGTTTAAAAGAGAATCATAAATCCATTATAGTGTTATTTTTCAAGGCATGTGCTTAAAAGAAACAATCACTAAATCAAGAACATAACTTGGGAATGAGAAATAAAAACCAGCTGACAGCTGAGTTGTTTGAACTTTGATCGGATATTATCCAACAGTGAAAAATATATCCAGGCTTAGATGAGTTTTAACAGAGTGATTTACCTGAATTTCACAGGCATATTGAGCATTGTAAATATAGTGAAAGGCTTCTTCAATGGTTTCTCCGAGAGCAACAATCCCATGATTCCTTAACACCAACAGCTGCAAAACACACAACAGAAACAAGGACAATAAGACAAAATAAGACTACTCATTCATACATTGACATGAACTCTGCATTACAGAAAAACTACTCCATTAAAAGTCAAAAGTTTGTTGTTTACCTTGGTTGATGGCCCGAGAGCTTTCTGAAGTTCCATGCGCTCTTCGTGTTCATCCAGGCTGCCCTGATAGTTGTAG
This sequence comes from Triplophysa yarkandensis, assembly GCA_033220385.1. Taxonomy (NCBI): domain Eukaryota; kingdom Metazoa; phylum Chordata; class Actinopteri; order Cypriniformes; family Nemacheilidae; genus Triplophysa; species Triplophysa yarkandensis. The sequence goes on from CM065674.1 coordinate 7,870,611, forward strand.
TAGGCAATATCTCCCAGGATCAGAGCCTCCTGAGAAATGGGTAGAAGACCGCACTTCATAGATGACACCTAATGGGAAAGAAAAATAAATAATGCAAAGATCACTGTAGGAAATTAAAGCATCACAGCAGATAATAAACATATAATAAACATTTAATAAACTACAGGACAATGCTTACAGCAGCAGTGGCCGGGGTTCGTATGTGAACGATGCAGCGCACGTCAGGTCTTATAGAGTAGATGGCAGCGTGAGGGCTGAAGCCATCTGGGTCAACTTGCAGGTTTGTGGAGCCCTGATCCACAACATCACCAAGAATGTTTACCTTTACCTAAACGGATCGAGAAAAATAGGAATTAGTACATTTGAGTTTACGGCTGAATAAAACCATCACATGCCTCAGTAGTGCCATGATATGTGCTGTTTCTTTAAACAAATTCTATGTTTGAACTCAAACCACCTCATTACCACAGATGTCATTACCCCAATTTTTACAAAACCCAGGTGCACTCATTTCCCACCAAACCAGAAATTCTAATCCAGATCCTCAAAATGAATGCACAATGGATGGGTGATTTAGTTAATATTTATCAAGTCTTTACATCCTACGAAAACCTTATCAAATAAGAATCAATAGTGGTTAAAGAAATCCAGTAAGTTTACAACCATACCTTATACCCAACAGACATACATTCACCATTTTAAATATTACAAGCTTTTGTTTATCTTCATTAATGATTCATTAGTTGTGTAAAATAAATGCTATGTGGAAACAACACAGGATCAATAGTTCTTTCTGTGTCAGCGCGTTAAGGGAGGTGCATCAGCATGTTTAATTTCCTCGAGCTGTGATTGAATATCGTGTTGCATCACAAAGAAACACATTATGCCCTTTGCATGCCTGCTGATGCCGTGTTCAAGACCAAGAAACACACTGTGTCGCGGCATTGTTGATAAGGCCAAATTAAAATCCACCCTACGACTGTAGCCACAAAATATCACAAAGATGGGAGGTGATACCAAAACATACTAATCTTCCTCAACTGGTAATCAATTCACTGCTAAACTATCAAACACCGAACACCACTTTATATTGAAATATATTGATGTATTGAAACATCATCCAATCAATACATATTCTCACAAAACATGATGATTAGGGAAAAACCCAAAAGGCATTGTTTCAAGTCACAAGTTTCACAGCTTGATCTGTTAAATTTATTAAGTATTAAGTGCAACTAAAACAGTAAATCACAAAGTATTACTTGAGTAATATTTTAATCAGGGCTATGGTATGGTTTTAATTTTCGGTCTGTCCTCTTCTTCAACCTTGCTGTAAAAAAAGACCTTTTTTTATGTGAAATAATGGACTGTCGAGTCTTGACTTTCGCAATAGGCTGAAGAATTTAAACAGGCTGAAAGTAAAAACAGTGCCCTGATTTGATCACAACATAGTTTCCTATTACATGTACTTTTGGATCTGTTAATAAAAGTTTCTTCATAAACCGTAATTTCAAGCCAAATTATGCAATTTTAATAACCTCTGTCTGCAAGGATCGAATTAGCGAACAGACCCTTACCCCTTAAGTAATACACTTTGGCTACCAGTCACCCTCAAAAATGTGCATGGTACCCACTAACCATTACGCAATCAGCTAGTAAACACCCAGGATACTTTTTGCAATGCCATGCAACAGGACAGGCAATGTTATGCATAGCAACGGGAAACCAAAACCGCACAGACGAGCATTACTCATACCTCTTGTTAGGAACAACAAATCTGACAAAATAAGTGAAAAAATAAGTTTAGAAGTGAGAGGGAAAGGGACGTATGATGTAAAGGGTTAACAAAACTGACCCAGATTGCTGGCTTTATTCCATCGGGCACCAAACTCAGCCGCCACACCCACAGACGCAAAGCACATTTAGCTTTATCTTACTGTGTCAGCAACATAGAGATATCGAACACACAGCTAGGGTAAAGCAGACCAGGCAGAATAGATCCGTCTTTTATATCATATTCACTATCTACAATACACAGGCTCACATGAAATGAAACAGGACAAACCTGTACTGTACCTGTACTAAAGTTAAAACATAACTAATGTCAAACGAACTGGCACAAAGATTTTTATGACTAAAATATGCAGTAAATCTAAACTGACTCAAAGCACAGTGGTGCATTGAAAGATGCAGCATGGGAAAGCACAACACAAGACAACTGCAGGAACCGTTGCGCACCTTGGGTGTTTCTTTCATCGATTCATTCATGCCGCGGGGAAAAGGAAAACGTGTTTCATGAATTCCTTCCAACATTAATCACCGAGTTGCAGGAATAATTATAACAGCAACCGCCACGAGCAGCATGTCAAAACGGATTACACCAACAGGTCGACACAAAACCTTCAAAAGTGAAACCTCAATAAGAAGTGATAAACAGAGTATGTAAATTCTCGGCATGTGGTCCTACTATTCATAATAAACATGCAGTCTTAATTCGCTCATTACTTTGCATAACAAACTTCATTACTTTGCATTACATCAAAAGCAAACTGGTGATATGTCATTAGCGCATATTGTAGCTAGCTGTAAACATGATCGGTTAACTTACTTTTACTTGTTCGGCAAGTTTCTGTTTAAATCGTTTTGGTAGAAGGTAACCAGAGAGACACATGACAGTAGGAAGCACCCGTGTTCAAAGATGTTTCGGGCCCTGATAGGCTATCTAAGGAGTTTGGAATCCGTTTTAGTTTCAGGTCCCATCCGAACAAGTGCAGACAAACCAATAGACGATGTGTATCGACATCTCTCAATCATAACACCCCCCACTACACTCATACACAAAAAGGCACCGAAAGCCAAAGGCTTACATAAACACATAGGCGAGCGCTCCAGGCTGCAGGGAACCCAAAACAGTCTCAGAGATTTCAAAGATATAAATGGCTGATTAAGCAGATGTCAAACATTGGCAAGAGCTCAGTCAAGATCTGCCAACACTTTCCCTTTGTGCCTGGTACAGAAAAAAAGCCTCACAAACAAATGGCAACACAAACACTATCTTGAAAACACAAATTATTTAGATTTTTATTAAGCTCTGGGCTATACTGACATTTTAAAAGGTTCATCGAGATATTACATCACCAAAGCCAACAATTTAACCCCAAGTTTCCTTAAACTAAAACAAAAAAATTCTTTCTGCAACATTTTTTGTAGCTGATTCCAAATGTAGAAAATTTAAATCAAGTCCAAGTCTTCCTGGAATGACAGTTCATACTATGCCAATGCACAAGTGACCCCAACAGCCCTGTGGCTGTTCCCAGAACTGCTTTCAGACGCTGATGAGATAATACAAGATAGGCAGTTGCTTACCAGATTGGAAGCAGAGGCCTCTGCAAAGGAAAGTCCTCTGGGGATGATGAGGATATGATCCTGCTCCTTACTGACACGAACCTACAAAAACAACACACAAAGACCTATGATTCACAAATCAGCAAAGGTAGCTACATTGCACTTTTTAAAGTTTCTTTTATTTGTCCAAATACTTGTATCACAATGTTCTGCATTTTTTTTTACAAATTAAAGGATTGACATTTTAGATTTAAGACGGACAGTTTTAACATTATAAACAAAACAAATAGAACACTCTGACTTACTGTAACGTAACAACTTGCAAAGTGGGCCCAACTGAAAAGATCCACAAGTCTGTAAAGGCTCGCCAATTTACAGCGGATCTGTTTCTCTCCCTTCACCATAGTACTAGACTCCACAGCAAATATGTCGTTTATTGGAGTCACCATTCCCAAACCTGTGTAAACAGTCAAACAATTATTACTGCATTAAATGATATTGAAATTGACACTTTGGTGTTTACTCTCGTGGACATAAAACTGAACTACAAAGCACTCTTCGATACTAATTTAATTCAGTCTCACAATATAAACAGTTGGGTCGTTATGAACAGATAAAACTTCAGGAAGACACTGATATGCTTTAACCTAATTATAATGTTTAATTTGTTTTTTTACATGTGAATACTTAAAGACAAAATTCCAGGAATATCCTCACTGTTATTTATGATGACCCTTAAGAATTTCAACTGAATAAATCAAAATCCAAAAATATAAAAAGCTCTTCAAAACTGCAGTTATACACCATCGTATGTTTAAGTACAGCTGAATGAACACATCAGGCCCTTTCAAGAGCTCAAGCTGACAAAATATACAACTCCAGATGATCAAACATATCTGTACTCAGTAACCTGTAGCTTAGTTTACATTTATAGTTTGGGTCGATTTGCAGTTAGAATTGTGCTGTAATTGGAATAGAACCAGGAACAAATCCTCTTTACGTCAATTTTTTGGAATGTGAAGCTTTGAGAATACTGTATCTAAAGGACATTCCAGAGATTTCACTGATTTGTTTCTCATAGCACAGCGCAGAGAGACAACAGACATGTGAGGAGGGCACAATGGGTTCATACGGCTGAGATGAAAGAATGCAAAACTTTTTATGGGAACCTCCATTATATATCAACTCAGATTAGGTAGAGAGGAGCATTCTGAGTTTGGTAGACCAGAGCAAGGTCTGGAGTTTGTTTAGCCATGCCCACACTTACTTAGGGGGGAAGTGGAGAAACCAGCCATGGTGCTGGTCATGAAGATGTCTGCGATCTGTCGTAGTGCTAGCAGTCCTGCTGGGTCATTTCCCTTATTCATCTGTTCCTGGATCAGTCCCTCCAGCTCATCTCTAAACGCCTAAGACAGAGATGTAGAGAGAGATGAGACATGTATAACACGTAGGTATGCAAGTTAGAAGTAAACCATACAACACACAATACTGTTATGCTACCAAGCTCCTGTAGCATGTTTAAATCTTTGCGTCTACACACATTTTTCCACTTGTAACTTCACAGCACAACTATTTTAACCTTTTAACCCAGAGGCCTACTTTAAACAGAGGCCAAACCGCTCTGGAATATCTTATCACCAATGTTTCATTTCAACTGTGTTCCTTGTTATCAATGTCTCAAACTACTAATGTTTTAGTAGGGATGAGCAGGATCAGCCAAAGGAATTATTTGGCCAAAACAGTAAAAAAACTCATGTTCAGTGTTAGGCCGAATATGTGAAGTGGACAATGTAGTTTTTAGTCATATAGCATTATATTGCATTAAAGGCAAATATAAGATCACATTTTGAGCATTTAGTTTTTTATTTATATTGGCTAAATATTAAATGAAAGAAAAAAAATTTGCTAAATAGGAAGGTGAAAAAGCAGGTTTTAATTTCGGTGCATCCTTCATTTTTAGGAACCTTGAGCAAACAAAAAGGAAAGTGCATTGAACATGTGTCATGGATTCAACACTCTTACAGAGATAACTTCAGAGTTTCATAATATTGTACCAGCAATAAGTTGCTACTAAGGGTGCGTCTAACAAACTTCCGTAACACATGATGTCACTCAGCACACCTGATTTGAGTCTTAAAACACTGAATGATCAAAGAGTTCAGCTCAAAAACAAGACCACAACATGAATCATGTGATGAACAAACACGTATAGAGGTTCCACATGCTAAAGTTAATGACAGGGAAAAGTTCACGCTGACACAATGTTTCAGTTACGATAACGGTTCATACTGACTTTACAGACACAGACACACAACAGGTGTGAGCAACTTGATATGAGTCAAGGCATGTACAACCTCACATATTACATCACTGTTTTATGTTTAGTGACAGATGACACCAAGATGTTTAATACATGCAGCATGAAGAAATATAAAGAGCACACAAGAACTGCATCACAATATAGATACAAATAACAAACAAATAAAAATCTTGCAAATGCATAAAAAGCCAAAAAAAAGCCAAAGTAAAAGGTTTATAATGCACAATGCACAAGAGACTTCTTCCAATTATCAAACTAAAGTCTAGCCTCCAAAGCCCTGCACTGCCCATCTCATAAATTCAAGCCTTGGTTTTATTATTTGGGCAAACTATGTGCACCATAAAGCACTTTAACGTCCCACCACAGAGGCATCCTTGCATGCACAACAGGCATAATAGACTTAGCCAAAGACTGCTTTCTACTGGACTTTCATTTCCATAGTAACTGTAGCCAGGAAGCCTCTGGGAAGTTGACATGGCGTTTGCATGTATCCCTATGCAGTAAACGCAAAACTCTCATAGAAAATGTGTGTGTGTCTGCAATGTTTATTTTGGGGTTAAACCTCTCAAGATAGGAATCAATTTAATATGTCAATACGTTACCACATAGCTCTACAGATTCCACAAAATACCCAAAACAAAGGAAATAAGGTTTCAATAAGTATAACGAATATGGTAAGATTTGTCTTTGCCAATCCTACATATAAGCACACCTGACATTTATGAGTATGCAAGTTTAAGGTTTGTTGCGTTTAGATTTAGATCATGTACAGGGAATGACTAACGCATGATGAATGATAAACCATGGGAATCCATTATTTCACAAACGACCCATTATAAACATGTCTGCATCTGTCATTTTGTTAAAGTGGCAATGATATCACCTCATCCCAACACAAACACACAAAAAATATATTAATATCAAACCACAAAAACATATAATTTCACGGTGTGCTAAGAAACATGACCATTATCCTGGCTTGATGATGTTGGAATGTAGGTCAGAAGCTTTTATTGGGCGTCTTATGCTGTGTTCACAACATACAAAAACAATCCCATTCAACGCTCTTTATTTATGACCAGCTGGAAAGTTTTAATTTTCGCTTGAGTGAAACGATAAAACATTACGCAACACAGACTTTGCACGTCCGAGCCTTCAAACAGCCTCCTTTTGTGCAAATTTCTTGCTTAAGTTGAAAGATTTCCTTGTGAGGGACATGGTAGACGCACATTTGCCGCATCGTGCCACCTGAATTGTGTGATGGGCATCCCCGGCAGCAAGTTCCCATCTATTCTTTGCATTGACTTTGATGTCAATTTACTTGCTCAAATCATTTAATTTGTATCTGGTGCAAACACAGAATAAAAGCGGTCACCAGGCTCTGATCAAACATGACAAAACTATTTTAGTTAACACATAAGATTTACATTTCACATCGCTCTATGGAAACTTGTACAGCAGAGCGATCCAATGCTAAGGCTAAGGTAAAATTAAAATATGTAGGGTTGTAATTACTTGTGCTTGAATGCGATGCTACACAAAAACAAAACCTTTTAGCATGAAACCAATTTCACGGGTCCCAACTAACCTAAACCACAGCATGCAGCAGCCCTGCAAGTGGCTTTCATGCTCAAGTGCGAGGGGGGGGAAGTGGACAGGCCAAAAATAAACAAAGAGAGGAAATCCAAGATAAATTCAATTGTGTCATAGGTGTAATATCATTAGCACGTTTCCTTTTCCTTAATACTAACCAAATATCCGAAGAGTAAAGTTTATAATTCACTTTGTTTAACTCATGTTTGAAGTTCTTCTGCAACAATATGATGAATTTAACAAACAAAAAAGCAATAGTTATTGTCTTTCAAAAAGATAAACCAAATAAGAAAAAATTTAATAAAAAAATGACACTTAATGACAAACAATCTCTTCATTTGTTTTGGTCCAAGAGACCAGCTGAGGTCTAAGAATAGCAAACTCCACCCGGCCTATAATAGTCTGACCTTAAACATAGGCTATGTACAGACGTGTAATTTACACGGCTCTCTTCCACACGCACATAGTGTGCTGTTCGAAACCCCAGCGGCAGAGAGCGATGAATGAAAAGCTTGTTGGATCAGTACTGATAGTCCAAAGGCAAACAGACAGTCCTGTGTTATGATACACCTGCTTCTGATCCTGCCTGGCTTTCCTCCATACGCATGAAGGGAAGAAGGGTATAGAGGAGTGTAGTGTCTCAGTAACACTTGTTTAGTGGTTGGACAGCTGATGTTAATAAACCCCAGCAGGCTGTTATTAACCACACTGATACACCGCTTCTTGTCTTTATCACAAACACTGACATTTACTGACAGCAGGAATGTATCTCATGTTCTTGCCCTGACACTGACAGAGTTTAAAATCTGCAACTCTCCTCTTCATTTTGTATAACACAGCCTTAAAAATATTAAGAAACCCTACCAAATATTAATTTAATTAGCATGTTTAAGGTGTATTTTGGTCATTTATTTACAGTGGCTGTTGAATTGCAACAAAATCAATCCACAGGAGTGACAAAGTCACCTAACAGCAGTGTGAAAGATTGACAACATGACAAAACACATAGAAATATGATAAATTGGATACAAATTTGTCAGTTTTCCAAAAAACATTTACTAATATTTCTGTTTTATTGCTTAGTTGTGAATATTAAGTTGTTAGCTTTGCAGTATTGGAGGTCTAAAAAAAATATTTAGAGCCTTTTGATATATTCACACAAATAAATGCAAGCAAAAACAAAAATTCTGTAAGGGTTTCTTAATTTTTTAGCGGCTGTTTATTATTTATATACAGCAAAATGTGTTATATTTTACCATGAAACAATTTCAAATTCTCAATTTCTTAAAGTGAGCACACACTGTCAGATAAGCCTCGTCTCAGACTATTTTTGAAAAACGATTTTAAAAATTACAGCTCAAAATGCTGCCAATAGAGATCGACGTTAATAAATTTATGTGTGTGAAAAGGTTGAGCCACTCTCCTCTCATTTGACACCTAACCAGGATCCAATAGAAGCATTTAATGTGATGACGCAAACTCATTGATGACAACATAACAAACAAAAAACACTCTGAGAAAACTTTAAAGAGAGTGAGGTAGACTATACAATAAAAAAAATTGATTAGTTATTGAAGAGTGCTCATTTCATGACACAGAAAACATGGAAGTGGCCTGGAGGATTGTAGTCTGTGCAGTATCATCAATGTAATCTCCCCAGTGGGTTTTCGGTAATATTCTGTGCATTTGCAATAATCTTGCTTTTCTGTCCCAAAGGCTCTACATTAGTGTAATAATTACATCTATATTCAAGTGGGTATGTGTAAAGGTGTGGTCTTCCAGGTGAGTTTGTTATGATGATTGAGCTGTGGTTTTAGAGACCTTAATGTTTGAGTAACTAAAAACATCACAGCAAATACACAAACACACAATTATGGCAAACCAACTCATTGGGTTGAAAAACTACCATAAAACTTTAATAGGTAATGGAGAGGGACTGTAAGGTGCAACCTCCCAGGTTCAAAACAAAACTTCAGAAGTTGTGCCAAATGTCAAGTGAAATGCTCAAGGCGCTTGATTTTAAACCACATGGCCTTAGCCATCCTATAAATCTAAAAGTAAACATTTCATAATAAGCACATTCTTTTATATGAAATCTGTTTGTGGAAAGTGGAAAAACATCCCACAGTGATGTAACATGAAACGAGAGGCAAACATTTGCTCATCTGTTTAAAAAAAAACTTAGTTGCATCTGGCTTGGGGGAATGGGGAGTATCAAACTACACCAGTTTCACTTTTTGTACCACATACGAACTCAATGCACAAAAGGCACAGAACAAACAGTAAGTAAGTAAGCTTACCGGACTCTTCAAAATTTGTGTGACTCTTTTCTTCTGCTCCATCATGTTGAAGTCCTGTCGCAGGTCTGGTGACATGTTACGTGCGCGCAGGTACTCAGGGTCGTTCTCGTCAACGCGGTCGAAATAGCTCTCCTTCTGTCCCACACTGGGAGGAGGAGGGGTCGTCACCACCTCCTGTCTTTGCTCTCCACTCATGTCTATTGTATTTCAGGCTCTATTCCACACCTGGGGAAATAGAGAGAGATTCCACTTCACTGTAAATACCAAATGAAAGTATGCATGCTTGCTGAATCAAGCGACCTGAGAAAGGAAGTGTGCACATATCACTGACTCTTATTTGACAGGCAAAGCAGGCTCGATCTGTAATGCCCCACGGCTAACACGCCTATAAATCCACCGATCAATAAAATTCCCAAACTGTTGCACATTAGCTAAACTTACATGCCGGGAGTATAAGTAGTGCCATTGGACTTTGGCTTTGTTTATCCTTGCAAACAGACAAAGGACTGCCCTGCCAACAGCAAAGGGTGGCGTCAGGTCAACCAACAGGAGGGTAACACTATCAGGTTTAGTTAAGCCTCAGTTTTGCTAACACACACATTATTGACATGAAGATGACTCTCATTCAATGCTGTTTGATTAAAACATTATTAAAACTAAAAAGTGCGCTGTATTTTACAAACCCAACAGCGCTGTATTTTACAAACCCAACAAATGAATATCAGCTCAACAATATGCACACTGCAATGCCTTCAAAAAATAGGACAACAGTTGCTCCGGGTTAAAACTTAGGACTAGAGGATTTCATTTAAATCCATCGCCCTAAGCCTTACTAGAAGTAAAAGTGATGCATACCACTCAAAACACATATCTACCTGACGGGACGGTTTTCCTTTGACTGTTTTCCTGTCTGGCATGACAAAACCACAGTTAAAAGCTTAAACCTGTCCTTCTATAGCTCTTTTCCTCAATACTTTCATACTAGGTCTTCTCTCTAATTCGTTTGGTGGGGTGGAGGGAGCTTCTATTCTCTGTTGTACGTTGCTAAGCTGCTCATTCAGGTCAAATGGCACTAGAAAAGACGTTTGGAATTAAAGAGACACAACTCTGCCAGATACACACGCACGCATAGACACAAGGCTCAAGCCCAAGTCAACATGGGGAAAAACTAAATCACCTTTTATCCAGAGCAATAAACTGGAATGCATTTAATCTTAATTCAAACCCAGTGATGTTGCAAACACCTTGACTTAACAACTGTGCAACAGAAAGAACTACTGAAGTGGCGAGAACAATTCTCAAGCACAAACACAAACTGACTCAAATTTAATATCTTATTATGATTTGGCGCTTAAGGCGACAACGCTTATGTTACGCTTTTAGGACAACAAACCACTTGCGCTCATTGCCAGATTACACGTTTCAACATATGATGCAATGTTCAAATCTGATGGCAGGCGACAACTGTTGTGCGCTGAAAAATGACGACGACCAACACACCCACAGAAAAACATAAGCATAATGCTGCCAAGCCTGAAAGGTAGAACAAAAACACAATGAGATAAACAACAGGTGGGTGGACATTATCAGACAATGTTGTCTTTGAAAGAACTGCGATTTAACAGCACTTGTCCCTTCTGGGAATTGCATACAGGAAAAGCTAACTATTTGTTTCACTCAAAGGCATTGTATGTTCAAGACATGGAATATAGTGCATACGATTATGCATGTATTCAGTGTACAGAAGTGGTAGGAAAAACCTTTGTGGCGCATCAAAGAAATAAACCTGTTTGATTTGTGCAAACTCTCGAAGCAATTTGTGTCAACCAGCCATAAGAAATGTCCACCATCGGCTGAAAACAAAATACAAAATTAAAATCAGGTCGAGAATAGATGTTTATTTACTAGGGATATATCTTCAGCCTTATCAATATCGGCTAATAAATGCTATTTTTAGTATATAAGCTTTATCAGTCTAATAAAACAATTAGGTTGATATCTTTAGGACTATAATTTAGTTATTATTTCTGCCGGCTGAAACACTTCTCATGCTTGCTACTGGCCACTAGGGATTTAATTGTCACTTGCTTTATCTTTACTTATTGTGCTTCAAGCAATAGATATTACACAAAAGAAGTTGGCCTTAGAAATATATAGTAACCATAGTGAGATCCGTTCAAACTAGTTTTAATATAAATTCAATTGTTCACTGATTCACTGAATGCTTAGAAAAATCTAAAACAAAAGAGTATTTGGTTAATGGCCAAAATTTCCATATGGGTGCATCCCTACGAATTACATAACCCTGCCTGTCAATTTCAGTTAATCAAACACCATGCGAACCAATACGAGACATCTGTGACAAGTCAATAGTCTAAAATTAAGTCCGGAGGGCATAGGAAAACAATAAAGTTGGTTTAAAATCGTCAAGAGAGTCAGCGGTTCTCAATCCACACCACATCAGCTGTTCGGATTCTGAATTCCAGCACTAATGAATTTACTCGCAGGATATCGATGATGTGCATGAACAGATAGGGAAGAACCAGTGCCACAATGACACATACAAAGAAGGACACACAGGACACCGAATACTCAAGTCGGGAAGCAGAAATACGAGTCACAAGAGCATCCCGAACAGTCAATGCCTCATTGTGCCGCTGCGTAGATGCCGGACCTCCAACACAAACCTTTACAAACCAGTCAACCAATGTGAATGAACAGACTGTCCATGGCTTTCTATGAAATGAAGACATGATGTGAATACAAAACATGTTATACAATACACATACATACAAACATATGCAATACACACACAAACACAGATGTTGTGTCACTTTCCTTCATTATACACATAGCTCAAGGGTGCAAATAACTTTAGGGTCCCTTTAAAGTGTTCTTCATGCCTACCCCACTCCCACATCATGGTGATGATGACGTGTTTTTCTCTCTTTATCTTTAGCAGCTCTATAAATAGAGATTTTAAGGGTCAGGTTTCAATCTCAGGAGGGGGGGCGTGTGCGCATGCGCGTTGACACCACACGCGCGTTTGAACAACAAATCCACGTGAGTTTGCATTTCCACGCTTTTATAACTTAAAACAAACAAATTGTGTTTATTCGTGAATGTGTGAATACTTTAAACACGCAAATATTGAATAAAAAAAAAAAAAAATCAATTTTAGCAAAAACACCACCAAAGTGTGTAAAATGGTAAAATAAATGTGAAAAACACTCAAATAAATGTTTAAAATGGTGTATTTTGTTATTATATAGAGTTAAACCCACCCGTTCGCTCCTCACTGATTGAAAGTGCACGAGCGCATCTCTCTCATTCCCGCCTCAGGAATCCCAGATTACCTCAGCAGATCAAACTCGATTAAACCGCCCACAAACTCCACAAACGGGCGGTTAAATCCGACAAACACGGAGGAAAGAGTATCTCCCACGCAGAGGTGCTCCTCCACTGCCTTAAAATGTGAGATTTGTGCTGCTGTGTGCGTGTGTGTGTGTGTGTGTGTGTGTGTGCGGGACTGTGACCGTGGGTCTCTGCTGCCCAACTGAAGCGGTCATGTGACCACTAATCCGGCCCACACACCGAGCAACCAATCAGAGCGGAGGTTGTCGCGTAAGCTCCGCCCCTTTGTGTTAGGAGTGTGAGTGAGAGTTGTGTCCTCTCATTTAGAACACAGACAATATTATAAACAAACAATGATGTACACACACTTTATTTTTTATTAGTTTATAAGCAACTAGAACACGTTCTTAAGTCTTAATTTGAAACAAATGTAAGCATTTTTTGTCTGTTTCATCACACTATATGAAGATAGTATATAGTAGTCTATATAGTAGACACTATATGAAGATAGAATATAGTAGTCTATATAGTAGACACTATATGAAGATAGTATATAGTAGTCTATATAGTAGACACTATATGAAGATAGAATATAGTAGTCACTATATAAAGATAGTATATAGTAGTCTATATAGTAGACACTATATGAAGATAGAATATAGTAGTCACTATATAAAGATAGTATATAGTAGTCTATATAGTAGACACTATATGAAGATAGAATATAGTAGTCACTATATAAAGATAGTATATAGTAGTCTATATAGTAGACACTATATGAAGATAGAATATAGTAGTCACTATATAAAGATAGTATATAGTAGTCTATATAGTAGTCACTATATAAAGATAGTATATAGTAGATACTGTATAAAGATAGTATATAGTAGTCTATATAGTAGTCACTATATAAAGATAGTATATAGTAGTCTATATAGTAGTCATCATATAAAGATAGTATATAGTAGTCTATATAGTAGTCACCTTATAAAGATAGTATATAGTAGACACTGTATATAGTAGTCACTATAAAAAGATAGTATATAGAATTCACTATATAAAGATAGTATATAGTAGTCTATATAGTAGTCACTATATAAAGATAGTATATAGTAGTCTATATAGTAGTCATGATATAAAGATAGTATATAGTAGTCTATATAGTAGTCACTATATAAAGATAGTATATAGTAGACACTGTATATAGTAGTCACTATAAAAAGATAGTATATAGAATTCACTATATAAAGATAGTATATAGTAGTCTATATAGTAGTCATCATATAAAGATAGTATATAGTAGTCTATATAGTACATTTACATTTAGGCATTTAGCAGACGCTTTTATCCAAAGCGACTTACAATAGTCAATGAGACAGTGAAGCGGTAAATAGCCGATACAACAATAGGTGAACAAGTGCTACAACAATGTTACCAAGTTACACAGAGAGAGAAGTTACAAAATATTTTTATTTATTTATTTATTTATTTTTTAGATAGAGTGAATAGGTTAGAAAAGTAGTGAGTTAGTGAGTTAGGTGTAGCCGGAAAAGATGAGTTTTTAGGTGTTTTTTGAAGATAGAGACCGAGTCTGACAAGCGTGTAGCCAGAGGCAGATCGTTCCACCATCGAGGAACTGAAGCAGAGAAGTAGAATATAGAATATAGTAGTCACTATAAAAAGATAGTATATAGAATTCACTATATAAAGATAGTATATAGTAGTCTATATAGTACATTTACATTTAGGCATTTAGCAGACGCTTTTATTCAAAGCGACTTACAGTATTATGCAGTTGTCAATCATCACTGCAGATTAAACAGGGGTAAGATGTCTTAAGGACACTTCAGTAATTGTCTGCTGGCTGTGGGATTCGAAACCACAACCTTCCGCTTACAAGTCCAACTCTCTAACCACAAGACCATGACAGACCATGTATATGACCTCAAATGTCTTCTTTTGATCTTTATGACCTTCTATGAATCTATATGACCTCAAATGTCTTCTTTTGATCTATACGACCTTCAATGGATCTATATGTCCTCAAATGTCTTCTTTGGATCTATATGACCTTCTATGAATCTATATGACCTCAAATGTCTTCTTTGGAACTATATGACCTTCTATGGATCTATATGACCTCAAATGTCTTCTTTGGATCTATATGACCTTCTATGAATCTATATGACCTCAAATGTCTTCTTTGGATCTATATGACCTTCTATGGATCTATATGACCTCAGGTGTCTTCTATGGATCTATATGATAATTGTCTTAGATGTGCGGTATTCTATCAGACTAATAATTTTTCAGAATTTAACCTTTGATTACTTTTCCACAACCTACTATTAAGAGGGTCTGTTAAGATGGTTTGTATTACATACTGAAACTGACTCTGAGATTTGCACTTTATTGCCAAAGTATTCGGTCACCTACATTGACTCGCACATGAACTTAAGTGATGTCCCTAATCCATAGGGTTCAATATGATGTCGGTCCACACTTTATAACAGCTTCAACTCTTCTGGGAAGGCTGTCCACAAGGTTAAGGAGTGTGTTTATGGGAATTTTTCTCCATTCTTCTAGAAGTGCATTTGTGAGGTCACGCACTGATGTTGGACAAGAAGGAAGTTCATCCACACCAGACTCTGTCATCCATGTCTTTATGGATCTTGCTTTGTGCACTGATGTCATGTTGGAAGAGGAAGAGGTAAGATCCAAACTGTTCCCACAAAGTTAGGAGCATGGAATTGTCCAAAATGTCTTGGTATGCTGAAGCACTCAGAGTGAGAGTGATTGAAACACCTGATTTGGATTTTTTGGATGGGTGAGCGAATACTCTTGGCAAAATCGTGTTTGTCAGTAAGATGTCTACGGAAGATCTTGAGAAACATTTCTGCAGTGTAAAATCATCTTCGAAACATCTCAGAATTTCTATTTCATTCTAATTCATAAACATCTTACCAAAACTTTCTATGGATCTACGAAACATCTGAAAACAAATGTCTAATGTATTGTATTCTTTCAGCCTAATAAGAATTCAGAATTTAAACGTAGATTCCTTTTCCACAACCTGCTGTTTAGAGGGTCTGTCAAGATGGTTTCTGTCACATACTTAAACAGATATCTGATAACCTACATAATTCCCGCAGTCAGTGTGTGATACCCGCATCATTCCTGTCTAGTACACGAGACTCAAGGACATGTGGAAGTCGTTCCGCTAGCTGTTCTGTACAGTAAACACACGGAGATCAAGAGTCAAGAGTGTAATTGTGTTACAATGTAGATGTTGTATAATCGTATTGCACGCATGGACAAAGAGGTGTGATCACCGCCTGTGCTTGATCAACAACTTGAGTAAGCTTGCAGGTTTGTTTAACTGACATTTAAAAACAATTCCTTCCTTAAAATTCCTTTCTGTCAACAAAATGCTCTGTTTTAAGAGATCTGTTTCACAACCATTAACCTGAAATACATTAAAGTATCGAAATCGCCAATTTCCATTCTGTACAGTAGGCAAAATAAGTATGGAATATCTGGATGATCTACTGTCTCCATCGAGATTTGCTAGTGAGCATCAGATGGACACTTTTCTACCCGAGAATGCAACAGAGGCAGAACAAAAGTCAAATTTCAAAAGTTAATAAAAAGATGGTGGTTGAATAAATTATGTTTCAACCGAACCTGCATACAAGATGTTAACACGTTTTAAGTCAAAGAGCATACGGTTCCCATGAAAATAAAACATGGCACTAACAACACCCTGGCAAAGCCCAGAATCATCCCATTGAGCTTTATTTGACAAGCACATTACTTATAAAGGTACCATTTGGATGCGATTTGTTCAGCTCCCTTACTGATTAAAAGTAAATAGAAGCATAATGTCCTTCATTCAGACCAAAGCAATATTTAATGGCAGAGCGAGACAGATTCAGACAGACTATAAATAAATGGCTTCAATGAGACAGGGCTGTGGGAAGATAAATCAATGTGATCGACAGCCAGAGGACACCAAAAGGTTCCTGTGATCTAACAAAACGTGGTGGAAAAAATGTGCCTGGTGTCCGTTATAAAGTTCAAATTCAAATGCCGTGATATTTCTAATTCACCATAACTACTTCAATAATTGAGCAATGTCAATGCAACAGGTGCAATTGTGTACTTTTGCCAGCCTATAAGAGGCAACGCGCCATTACGCAAACAGAAACAATTCAATGTTTGCACAGTGCGGAACGGCTCTTTCATTTCCTTCTGTATTTCCAATAGATGTTCATGCAAACACACTGTTGTTACAGGAAGTGTTCACCCAAAAGGAAAATTCTTTTATTATTTATAAAAGTTCATGTCACTTCAAACTTGAATGACTTCTTCTGTAGAACACAAAAGAGGATGTTGTGAAGAACACTGGCAACCAGACATCATTGGGGCCTCGTTGACATCCATTGTCTGGACACAAAAAGCAGACACAAGACATTTGTGAAATATCTCCTTTTGTTTTGCATGGAAGACAAGATCATATTCATGTTTTGACTGATTTGAGCAATATCGCGTATATGCAAAACATAAGCTAAAGAGAAATCCGAAATATGACCAAAACTGATTAACAGACAGACTTGCATAAGTTGCAATTCTGTGCAAAATCTGTTCGTACTTTGGTCTGCCGTCACACCTTGACACAGATCACACCCCAATATCAAGCGTTCTCCTTGACAGCCATTGTTTGCACTAATAAAAAAGATAAAATACAACCCACTCTTGTCTGAAAGTGAAGGGGGATGCAGATATTCACACACAGGCGTTATCATATCAAATCAGGCCATCATCTCTCATGTTCCATCGGAGCGCCGTTCGGCTTTGTAAAAGCCATCAGGGAGGGGCAGAATCATTGTGGCTACAGGGTAATATTTAACCAAGCCTGACTTTTGAACAATGTGAGTAGTGTATGCTGAACAACTCTATCACAAACTTTCAGACACAAACTAATTAAACCTGGACTTCAACTTGGAACAGGGGTGATCCCATTAAACCGGTGATCTCAAGCATTTTAGGATGATCGTAAATACACAAACACACACTTGTGAACAGGGTCAGACTTAAGGATTGTGTCATAGAATTCATTTGCGTAGTGGTAAGTGCAAACATTACAATTCACAGAAACAGGTTGAGTCAAGTTTTAATAAGATAGAATAAACGGAAAGTAATGCAACCGGGGTGATAGATTGGAGGTTGGGCTTAAAGTGTATTGCTTTGACATTCGTCAGGGTCAAGTTTCCCACTTTCAGTGAATGAGAAAAGGTCAAGGGAAGACAAATGCTTGCTTGACACTGGGCTTTGTTGTTTTGAACTTAGCGTGAACTAACTTTCAGGTTTGGTTATGACTTTCTAGTAAAACGATTTATGAGACATGCACGGCAGAAGGGAAGACAATGACTTAAAATTTAGTTTGTAGTTCACACAAAGCATATGTATGACTTAAGATTTTGAATATGATCACAAGGCTTTTTTAAACAAGAGAATATTTCATTTTTTTACTTTTGCAATGAAAACTTCTCTTTGAAACTTTTGAAAGGTTATTTTATGCAGCAGGGAGCAAGATGGTCCAAAGTAGACAGACACATGACAATGGGTATACCGGATTTTGGTACCTTAATGTTGACAGGCATGCTGGTGCATAAAGGTAAAAACATAATATTTCATATAAAATTAATATGAAATATTATAATAATGACTACAAATTGCACTAAAATATCACATTTATAAAAATGATCAAACTTAAAACTATGTTAATTAAGGAGATGATTTTGGACATGTTTTGCGTACCTCTTCAAGACCTCATTTTAAATATAATGTTTTTTATTTGAGCACAAACCTTAATAAAGCTTTTTTATTTTATTTCCTGTGTTGAATCATTGTTGACACTCAAGACAAAAAACTCAAACGTACATTTCATTCAGTTGTAATTGTCATCCTCTGTGTCTTGTGCTCAAGTGAATCTAAACTCATTGTGTATGTGAATATTTACATGTTCAGACTATATGTATTCTCTGTTTTAGTTCTAATTATTCTGTTTATTAGGCAAGTTCAAGGCTGATGTACCCGCGCATGCCAAGATCTGTCTGTTATAATTCAGCTCCCGAAGGGCATAATGACTTCGTTGCTGCCAACAAATTCCCCAAGTGAAGGAAGCGGAACATACGGACCAGTCGACCAGAAAAGAAAAGACGCACAAAGTGAATAACCAGACCTCTATCATATGTTTTCATATTTCAAATTCCTAATAATGATAACAGTAATAGTTGCCATGGTAAGGCTGAAATAGTACGTTTAAAAAATGCGGAAAAAATACTTTACCATCTACCACAAGTAGATATCAACAAGTTATAGATAAAAGTGACGTTACCCATTATATTTTGACAGTAATCTGACCCGGTCATGGTGTAAAAGGTGAAACTTCCTGGTAGGTGTACCAACTTTTCCGATAACAGCGGATGCAGCTTGACCAGGAACGAAGGTGGAGAGTGATGGAGTTACATAAATGTTGGACCTTTCATTCACAGATACGTTTATTACAAAAAACCTGTTTACTTTTTCTAAAAACTCACTTCCGATTGAATCCAATTGGTAATAGAGATTCTTCCACCGCAGGGCACATAAAAGACTTCAATGATAAACAAGAATTTACTTGCTTAGTGGAAATGAGATTTTAATGGACTTTGTAAACAAACTTTAACAAAAATCACACACCAGACACTAAAACTGGTCTTTTAGAAATAGGCATTATCATCTGACTTCCATTATGCATGTCAATGCGTAAATCGGTCGAATGTATCTAAAGTAAATCTATTTACCTGCAAAGTAATACCAGCATACTGAACTTTTATCCTATCCTTGTATAACCCTGTCTAAAATAACACGGTACGTTCTGATCTAGCCATAGATACATTCAATTAGCTATTCTTGTCTATTTTTTTGCTCAATGCTCCTCAAAGCCTATTCAAAACCAAATGGTTCAAAACCAAATGGTTCACAAATTTCATGGTTTAGGCTTGCGAACTTTCTTGTTCATTCATGTTTCGGGATTATGGAATGGCCGATGACAAAGAGAGACACGCTACACATTTGATCATTCTGAAAGCTGCGAAGGTTGTTATCCAGAACAATGGAGATGGCAACCGTTCAGACGTGCAGTAGAATCAGACTGCTTATTCCCTCCTAACAGTAATTCAGTTTGAACATATACACTTCTTGCTGGGTAGGCACTTGATGGGGCCTAAAGAGTTGCACTAAATTAAACCATGTAATATCATAATTTATAACTGGATGATGCAAATTTGTTATTAAAATTTTGGCAAAATAAAGGCCTGAAACTTTCATTTCACCCCTTAACAATCATTTCCTTGCATGATGTCCAATAGACTGAATGGAAATAAGTTATTCTGAGAAATGCCTTATTGCCTTTGTGTCTACACAGTAAAAGTCCATTGAGAGTAGTTGTTTGGTAATCAATGTTCTTCAAAATATATAGATATATAGACGCTTTTATAGTTTATATTAATATCATTTTATATACTTGTATATTAATTGTAATACATTAAAATTTGTTGAATTTGATAGCATATTAAAAACTAACTTAAATTATTTTATTTTATTATTCTATTGGTAATCCCAAATAATACTGGCTAGTCCTTTAACTTGCTAGTTTCAATTTACTTGTCATTTATTTAGAATGTTTTGAGACATATACTACAGGGACTTTATTCTTTGTCCCGGAAGTTAATGTTATGTTGTTGCCGATTAAACCATTTATACAGAAGCGCAGACCCTGTAATAAAACCAAACATCAATAGTCATCCATACTATCCCTTCCGTTAAAAACATCCTTCCCCCATAAAGCCATCCAAGAACCATCCATTCAAGTTTAATAGACCTCATTTTGTGATGACACTGATGAATGACCTCTTAAAGAGATTTTGTTTGTTTGCGGTGATGTATCACATGAATCTGCTGTGACTCGGTCATAACCACACAAGTTCAGGACCCCGGGAAAGAATCATTTCAGAGAAGCAGATTAGATCTTGATGGCGGATATCACATGGTGCTGTCAAACCTGCTTAAAGAAAGCATTTAGAAAATACACACATGCACGAAATGCTACTTGGCAAACCAGAAAATGTAACCAGGCAACCTTTATCAAATAATAATAGTCATCTCTCTGTCCCAGTGGAGTCATTTTAACATTCCAGCCACTGGAACGTGTAAATAAAATAAAGCAAATATCTAATAGTCGAAGGAACAAGCGGTTCATTCGCATCAGCAGATCCCATTGTCGCAATCTAACAAATTACATTTCACTCGAATCATGTCCATTGTAAGGCTAAGTTCATGAAATGAGGATGAACCCCTGTACTTGGCATGAACTTAAGACTGTTTATTTGCAACTTTGCCATTAGAAAAGGTCAACTGAATGATCAAAGCTTGAATGAAGGAAAGCGTCTGTTTCCTGGAAGGGCATTGCATAGTCGGGAAAACGAAGCACTATGTGTGTGTGTGAAAGAATCGGAATGATGTATTACCCCATGAGCCAGAACACTTTCTCACAAGTTTTGTATGACCATTCTTCCGCCCCTGCACACACACGCGCACACACACACATTTAAAACATCTGCTGTCTACTCTAGGCACTATCAGGGGTTTCCAGGGAAACCAACACAAACACTGGGGATGTTGCAGCCCTCCTCTTATCCTGAGAGAGCGATCAACCTGGCAAGTCTCCACCTCCCCTTACTTCAAAACTTCACATATGGTTCTTTTTACCATCTTCCTGGGACTCGTCCATATAGAAAACATCTCAAACTCACGATAACGTGAACCATATGTACAACAGCCATAGGAAGGAATGGAGATTTTTGTGGAATATTTTTCATACAAATGCTCACGCCACGCGTTTCGACAGATTACGGAGTTATTATAAGCCACCTGCTATAAACGAGAGATTTTTATGGTCGTCCTAAAGGCGAGAAACAATAAAAGCTTGGTCTTGACCTTGACATTTCACCCTATCAGCCAATAGATGAAAGAGCAATTTGTAGGACGAAGGGTTGCTGGTAGGAGTTACAAGCTTTCTTTCCTCTGGGTCTCTTTGTTTTTTCAAAGCGTGCCGACTGAATGAAGGTATCAGAATTTCTCCTACGCGGTCAGCTTGTTCTGCTCAAGAATTTCCCCCAACTGAAAGGCTGTGTCGTTTAGTGGTGTATCAGTAAAAGGCTTGGTTAATACTTTGACCTTAGTTCTTTCAGAGCTTGCCTTAAACATCCACAAACAAGTTTTAGATACAAGCCATCTCATTGTTGGTATAGCAATACTGTAGAGTTTGCCTTCATGTGTACTGTTTAATATCTTCTTTCCTCTGGACAACTGGATTGTGTTCTTGCTTAAGTCAACCTGTTGTCCAAGGGTTTTGACTTCTGGCAGGAGCAAAAGGGAATTTTAAGAGGATCGCAATTAAGCAAAGATTAATGGGCCAATCCCACAATTAACAATCAACTAGGGCAGGAAATCCCAGCGCAATATAGAAGACGTGAAACTCTAGGAGTAAGATCTGGAGGAAATGGCATGAAAGTTAAATTATAACAGAAGTAGAGGAAAAGACAACCAGATATAGACTTTGCTCTGAAACAAGTTATTCTTATTAGCCGAGGCCCACTTTAAAATTCTTCAAATTGACACAAGAAACTTTGGATAAACAAAGGCTTTAATATTAATAAATAATTATCAATGAGATTTAAATGAGCACTAAAGAAAACAAGACCCTGTTCCAATCTGGGGGTTTTGGAACAAAAGGCGGTTCAGCTGGAGGAAGTGAGTCTAGTCCCCAGTCATAAGTTTATTTTTCTGTTTCCCTGAGAGAGCTCTGGATGCCCCACTGGGCATCAATGGTAAACACCCATCAGCAGGGGCATGGAAAATTCCGGAGCCCCTGCGATGAGAGCAGAAGGTCAGCTCGGAGCTGAACCAGCAGAACAGGCCAAGACAGAGACCCGTAGACGTCCTGAGACCCAACAGCAGGAGCCGTCACTTCCTCTGCCAAATCCATTTATGCAGTACCACCTCCTGCGGGAACTCCATTTAGCCAGCACGGCCGTTATGACTCAGCCTACCCAGCTACATTAAGAAGTGTTTGTGAAAGAGGTTTCGTCAATTCCACTGAAACGGGACCTTTCAGTGTATTTACTGTAAAACAGGGACATAAGAATAGTTGCAGTGGGTGGTCTGAGCTTCTTAGCAAAGTAGGAAATCAAGTTGGAACTAAGACAATTCTGCTGCTTGTGCATTCTGCATCTGAGCATACATTCAGCCTACAAAGTCCAACAGGACGAAATGCAATCCAATGAAACCAAGATGTGGGTCAGCACCAACATTATATTCCGTGCTAAATAACATGTTATTCTGACATAACTATCCACACTGAAAGGTATCTGCAGTCTACCATGTGGTTCTGAACAGAAACCCAGGTACCCAACCAATTTGAGTCCAACTTGCAAAGGGTGTTCCTCAGGAAAGGCCTCAAAATGATCCCTCAGCTTGGACACAGTTAATATAGTTTTAGAGGGGGTCTAAGGGGCACAACAGTCAAATGAGTCATCTTCCTTCTTGTGTGTTGATGTGAGACTCAAGGTCATCTCCCCCAGCTGTTTCCTTCCACACCCCATGGAGACAGGGAATAATGAATGAATATCGAACATTCTGGATGACGTTACTGACGTAAGGAACGTCGCACTGCCATTTGTACTATTGTAAACAAACATGTGATGCAAGACAGGATAAGCATTCGAGTACTAAAACCCCGGTTCTGAAGAACAAAGCATGGAAGTGAAGTTTTGGATTTACATCACTTTGCCAAATCTTTTTCTTCGAGTCCTTTGATATCTTACACTGGTGAACTGTTCCAGACAGGTTCTTAAACTGTTTCCTTTCTGCAAAGTTGAAATTTAACACATCGCAAATCATGCATTTTGACTGTTATACAATCACGAGTACCTGCATGAAGATATGGCTGTATTAATGTTCTCTATAAAAGACGCTGGGTGTGGATCCCGCATGCCTCAGAGGTTAAAAGCCTGAAATATAATCTAATGCTGAGGGAACTTTTTTAGAAGTTGAATCAACACTAAGCCAAATTACCCAGATCGCTTCACCAGGCCATTTCTAACTCAGATCGAGGGCACACCCACAGTACAGGAGAATGTCACAAAATCTGAAAATTTGAAAGAAAAAGGGTATGTAAGAGTGGCATTAGGTGTTGCAATAAGCTGTCTACTTCTAAGATACCTACAAACCATTTCAGCAAGTAAAAGATTGGCTTATAACGGGAAAACTGGTATAAAGGTTTAGGAAAGATGGAGGAACTATGTTGCAGATTTAATGGACATTCCACCACATTCGTTATTTTGACACCAGGTTTATTTTATTTATGTTGTCAAATGGTGTAAGAGTACATTATTTTCTACCCCTACCTTTAACAAGCACACAAACCTATTATAAATTTATTAGCTCTCGAATTATGAGGACCACCTTAAATTTAACTTTAGACATTTGGCCGCATGCACACCCTGAGAAATGCAACCAGTCAACCCAGGTTGGACCAAAAAGGATGAACTGATTATACAGGTCTTATATTAAATAAGACCAAACAAGTGACTACCATTTTAATCTATCTGTATAATTACAATTGCAAATGCATTCAGACAAGCCCGAATTTATATCATGGACTCTTATAATGCTGGGCAATTTTCAACCCAGTGCTGGGTCAAAAGGGACGAACCCAACGGTTGTAGATGTACCTACCCTGGGTTGTTTCAATCCAGAATGTTAGGTAAAATTTTATTATGAGTCAATATAACTCATCTGTTCCCTGTCCCTATATGAACTAACAAAAACAACATATGTTAACAATATAAAAAAACATAACCTATTTCCTAGGAGTTTTTACCTTAAAAATATGTCCTTTATAAGTAGAAGTTCATCCAAACCTGTGTCAAGGCCTTAATCCCAAATGTTCTTTAGTTCTTCTCCAACACACTATTCTCTTCTGTCTCTTACACAACGTGTAGCTGTATAATCACGCTGAACACCCACCCTAAACCAGATGAAAACGTGCTTAATGTTTTTGCCATAAAGAAACAATGAGATCATGCAGAATTCGATAGAGTGAGACCGAGCAGATGAAAACAGACCGGAGACATGTGAGAGGAAAACAGACACGTCAGGATTTTTCAAAGGTTAGACAGCATGAGTCCAAATTCACTGGTCAGTTTTAAAACCAATGAAACGTTTCCAGACGTCTCATTCTCTGCACTGTCCAGTGCTGCGCGGGGACTCTTGCTGTGATCTGGTCTTCTTTTATTTCTCTCTGTTTAAAACATCATCTCTCTCACTGCCCTGGGCGGCGGGTGGACTGTGTGAGCTCATATTTCCAAATTATTTTTTACATTCTGAAATGAATTTGCAGTACGACTCAGAAATATTGAACACATTTGCGTTCATTATGGTCGTGAGGGGTTTGTTGTGGTCAGTGGAAAGTTTTTTTATAAAGCTTGATTATCCAAAACTTTAAAAACTTTTTAAAATGTCAATTTTC
Source organism: Triplophysa yarkandensis (assembly GCA_033220385.1). Lineage (NCBI taxonomy): Eukaryota > Metazoa > Chordata > Actinopteri > Cypriniformes > Nemacheilidae > Triplophysa > Triplophysa yarkandensis. Next base: position 7,896,160 of record CM065674.1, read on the forward strand.
ACATACGTCACACCTAAACAAAATGAATTTTGGGCCAGGACATGCCATGATAACCCCTCTCGATCCGCCTACTAATTGCCTTCCTCTAGCCTACCATCGCTCCAGCCATCCAGTAATAATTCCTCTGTTCTTCCACCTCACTGACTCCGAGCGGTCATCTGTCTCTCCTCTTTGTTCTGTGGAGTTTAGAGGGCGGACGAGTTCAAACCCCCTAGACGAGTCCCCATCTCACTCTTTCTCTCTCCAGTGAGGGACTGTGCAATACTCCCCGCCCCACCCACATATGGAAAAATAAATAAGTGTCCACATGTAGCCATGGAATGTTAATGGCTTCCATAACTCTGTTCTCCACCTGCCAAAAGTCCATAATACAGATCCGATGTCTTGCTCCACTGCATTAGTCGCTCTTCAAAAGAGCCACAACTCTGTGATGACTGTCTTAAGTAGTCTTAGACTTCGATTATGGGTCTCAGGTCAAAGTATATATTTTTTTCTGCAGTATCAATCAGAATGTTTTCCAGAGACAGTTGGTATCCAAACAGTGGCAACATTTATTGAATGGATACGAAATCAAAGCAAAGTAACTTATTTTTTGTTCTGCATAAGAAACGACAAGAGGACGAGTACATGATGATAAAACTGTCCTTTTTGTGTGAACTATCCCTTCAATGACGGCTGGCCTTAAGACAATTTGCATGGGCTTCTGCACTGAGGGTCTCTAAGACTCGGGTGGTCCAGGAAACTAAACTTGGAGGCTAAATGTTTAGTTCTCTGACTAAAGCAATTGCGTCAAGTGCACTTTAAAGGCCTGCAATAGCCTGAAGTTCCTCCCAAGGTTTGCAAGAGTCCTTATCTTGACTGTATAATTAGTTGTAGGATTGCTTGATTTTATTTAGTAATCGTAAAATGCTAAAATTGAAGTTTAAGATTAATCACGGTGGCTCACGATTAACTGCACGGCCCTGGTTGTGAAGAAAATGTGTCTGAAAAAGTATTTGCCTGGTCGACAGTTTAGGGATGAATAGCAAAACAATTTATGGCTCACTGACATGGTGTCAATATTAATGCAATTGAAAAGGGCGGTGAAATGATTAATCGAGATTCGTTGCATACAATTTTTAAAGTTAGTTTATATGTAATATATGCTATGTGCGAACAGTTATTTTGTAGTTATGAAGACACACAATCAAGCATGTACTTTATAATAAGGACATTTATAAATTTATAAATGTTTACAAGTAATTCTAAATATATGTTTGTTTATAAACACAAATCTAATACACACAGTGCACAGATATAGAATGTAAACACAAACTATTATTGTGGATGCGCCATTAATAGTCTGACAGACCTACAATAGAATATTCGAACAAGAAAATTAATCGCATCGGAAAATCGGTCCTGAGTACAAGAAAGGGCAGGTACATTGATGCGTTCAGCAAACATTTTTTTATCCAGTTTTCATAAAATTTTAAACACTGAGATCAAAACTCATAACATTTGGAATGCTAGCATAAACAAATTAAAGCATAAACATAACAAATGTTTAGAAACTGTTGTGCAAGTTTGGAGCCTGTTATCTGATCTCATGATGATGAGTTACAAGTCGACGGTTGTTTCTGTGATGCTACGCAGAGTAACGCCCAAACTCACGCTGGGTAAATGTTTCGTTTTCCAAAACTAAAACTCTGTGCTCTTGTCTGTTCCAGCTGTGGAGGAAATGACAATGCTTGGAAAAACAACAGCCTGCGAAATTCATAACATCTGAATCTGAGTGTTCCTCTATCTCTCTGCAGCTGGTGAGTCTTGAGATCTGGGTGCCGCCTCAACTTTAAGAAGGGGTCTTGACCCTGCAATCGGATATGTAACTGTGATGAAATAAAATATTGAGTAACAGACGTTCAAGGGTTCTGGAAATCTTTGAGTCGGACTAGTAATATCCATAGGTCTAAGAACAGAATAAAAAGGAGTATGGTTGATGGGAGTAAAGCCCAGACACAGAGGACAGAGTTTAAAGTATCTTAAAGACTTCTACCTGATAATTTAGGTTTGTTTCAGGCTAAAACAGACATTATAACAACCTGGTATAGGTAAATTGATGGTTTTGATGGACAGATGGTTTTGCTGTTTACCCAAACATGGATTAAAACAACCCAAGAATATCAGTGAAGTTGGAATTAAAATAATTGTATATATTTTGTGGTAATATTTTGTCATAAATATTATCATGTTTTATTAACATTCATATTTTTTTACAAATATAATTATCAATTATGATACTAGCAATAATAATAATAACAACATCCTGACAAAGTTTTTAAAATTATAATAATTGTCGCTTTACATTTAATAGACAAAATAATAGAAAACTGAAAAAACATGAATCATTTATTATTCAATGGGAATATTTGTTGTATACAAGTTTTATTAATATGGCTTATATTAACATTTTGTTTCAATATAAATGTTATTAAATGTCAGTGTGGGTCCGTTAAAGATTATATTTATTAAAATAAAAATACTGATTTCCATGTACTTGAATCATAAACCCGTGCATGTCGTCAAACAGCTGTGAACCAGATGTACAGCTCATGCTGCATATGCAATATTGCATTTAACCTTATATTTGAAGTACGTCTGAACAATATCTGGAAAAAGAAAAAGTGAATGATGTTTTAAGGGAGCATGTGTCCATCAGTCAGTCTCTTATAGAACACCAAAATTCCTGTATTCAAGTCCTCAGGGTGTCATTTCCTCTCAGATTTGCTATGGGACACAACATGCCAGCCTCTGATCAAGTGCTCTCAATGAAAAGCAAAAAGAAATTTGATCTGGTCCACTGCATACTAAAGAATTGGGATTGTCATTTGGAGTTTAGGAACAACTTGATGTTGCTCTGATTTCTTTTTCCATATCAAAATCTCTTTCCATACAGATGAAATACCAATGAGCAGGATTTTTCCAAATTTTGAATGATCTGAAGGAATGAATTTGGAAGGATGCTGTAAGCCTGCAGAAGAAGATATTTCGAGGAATGTTTACAGCCAAACATTACTGACCCCATTGACTTCCATTGTATGGATACAACCACTAACACATCTTTCAAATATTATTGTTTGTAGTGCACAAAAACATTAAAGAAATATTTGAAAAAATGTTGACAGCAAAACATCAGTGGCCCCCATTGACATCCATTGTATGGACATGCCGACTGAGAAATTCTTCAAACTATCTTCCTTTTTGTTTTATAAAAACACAAAAGACAACATTTTGAAGAATGTTGATCAAACATCACTGACCACCATTGACTTGTATAGAATGGACACAATAATATTTATAAAATTTCTTAAAACACCTTCTCGTATGTTGTGCAGTAACACACCAAATAAGATATTTAGAAGAATGTTGATAGCCAAACATCATTAATGTACATTATCTCAAAATAACTCAATATAAGATATTTTGAAGAACGTTGTATGCCAAACAACTTTGACACTGTTGAGTCTCAACCAATGAGACAAAAGTCATGCAGGTTTAAATTGATGCAAGGGCAAGTAAACATTGACATCATATTTTTTGCTAAACCATCCCTTTAAGGATTTTAGTACGAAAAATTGCCCGATCAACTTTACACTCTAAAATGATACAACAAGAGAATGTAAATGGACCGTTTTCTTGTTGGAAAGACATATGCTGTTTTTCATGAGAGAGGGGCGGGTGGGCGAGCCCCAGCCCCTGCAACTGCACTGAGAAAGAGACAGGAAATGTCAGGCCATGAGGCCACACATACGGCATGTGAACCATTGCCACAGGGGGACAGAGCGAGAGAGAGAGAGTTAAAAAGAGGATAAAGTCCGGACTAAGAAGTCGAAAGAAGAGAGCCCACATGGGTGGGAGTTGTGGAGTCATGACGCCATGTCAACGTTTTTAAGCTTAACTTTGAGCCTTTGGAGCGGGGTCATCTGGGAGGAAAATGGAATATTCATTGTTATCCAGAAGTGTACAAGTAGTATTCCCATTCCTGTTTCGTAAAAACCAACCACCCGTCTACGGTTTCAAACCACAACTTGAACTTTCTCAATATATCAATAACAATAAAGATGACAGTCATAGGAGAAGTTCAAGACTCTGACCGAGACTGAAGACATCTTTTAGGAACTACAAGCAAACATTTCTCCAAACAATCACCAGACCCGCAATCCCACACCTGGTTCTGTCAGGCGGGATTAAATCCAGTGACGAAAAATAACTTCAGCGTGTTCATAAATAAACTCTCTATGTGATGAAAACCAATGGTTTTCTCTTATTTGTTTAAAGAACGTGACATTTACATCATCAGAGAAGAATTTGGTGTGTCTGGGGCCGTTCCTGAGGCCAATTGGGACCAAACCCAAATTCATTTGGTTCAGTTTAACATGGAGACCGACTCAACATTATTCAATCAGTCTCAAACAAACACCACTGGGAATAAAAACAACCAAGGCCTATACGATGTCACATATAGAAACATACATCCATGCCTTGGGTAAACCTGCAGATTTAAAAAGACAGGCCCATTTTCTGTGTAAAGGAAGTTGTAGTTCGCAGTAATGAATAATCTATATGCTTTATATGATATTTAAGGCAGCGTTAAAATATTCCAGGTAATATTACTTAGATGTATTAGATACCTATTGGTGCAAGTTTGTATTTCAAAGACAGAACCGAGTAATACAGTCATTTACAGCATGTGTAAACCTAAGGCAACTGGATACTATCTTAATATTGGACAAAGTGCATAGACATGGCTTTAAAATCTCTTGGGATAGCTTTAAGACATTTTCGTAATGGGGAAAGCGCTAGTCACTCTCAGCATACTGACTCTTTAATGATACCCATGCAGCTCTGGGGATTCTGGGATATGTGGGCGACACTTGTAAAGTTGAGCGATGCTGTCTTTTGACACTGATAAAAGAGTGATTTACTGTTAGCCCGAGGATACGAGAGCAGATACAACACCCCAACAACTTTTTTAAAAAAAACTGTCATTTTTCAGGCCCAGGTTCAGATTTTGATTTGCAAGCCCATATCTAAAGTGTCTGCAAATGCAGAAGGTATATATAGTATAAAAGTAGAAATACTCTTATGCCCTTAATGGGACAGTTCACCTCAAAATGAAATTCGGTCATCATCAGTCATCATTTGATGACTTTTAAACATGTATAACTTCCCTTTTGTTGGCATAACACAAAATAAGATATTTTGGAAAAAAAACAGGTAAAGAAACATTTGGTCCCTATTAACTGTCATAAGATTGGTGTTCGTTCCATAAAATTCAATGGGACCCAAGAGTTTTTGGTTCCCAACATACTTCAACATTTCTTCTTTTGTGTGTTGCAGAGGAATAGACATACAGAATTTTCATTTTGAAGTGAACTATATCTTTAAATTAGTAATGCACATACATACAATCATAGATGAACTCAAACTGGATATTTAGTTTACATGTACTCATCCTCTTTTCTTACTTTATTTTCCTTCAGAACACAAAAGGAGATATTTTGAAGAATGTTGACAACAAAAACACAGTGGTGCCCATGTATCTCTATTATATGGACACAAAACCAATGCAACTGAATAGGTGCCACTTACCAGCATTCTTTAAAATATCTTTTGTGTTTCGCAGAAGAAATAAAGTATACACACAATTTAAATTTTTGGGTGAATTAACCCATGCATCCAATTATTAAAGGGAACATTTACCCTTGAAACATGTTGGTAACAGGAAACCATTGATGTCCATTGGCTTTCACTGGTTTGTGTTCATTCAATAGAAATCAATGGAAATCAAGTGTTTTGGGTTATAAACATACTTTATTACATGTTATTTTGTGTTTTGCAGAAGTCTTGAGGTCATAAAACTGTTTCATTTTGGAGCGAACTATCACTTTACATTGGTATTTCCCATACACCTAATTATTGAAGGGTTAATTTCACCAAAATATGAAAATCTTCTTTTTAAACCTGTATGACTTTTCTTCCACAGAAAAAAAAGCTATTTTGTAGAATGTTGACAAGAGACCAACAGTGGTACCCATTATTGCATTGATGTAATCCAAACCTATGCAAATGAACTGACATACTTCAAAATATCTTCTTTTGTGTTTTACATAAGAACATACATTTTTGGATGAAATTTCAAATGACTCCACCCGTTTAATAAATGTCCAACAAAATGTGTGATAAACTATTTCTTTAAACATTGAACTATTAACTTAGTATAAGCATTCTAGAACTCATGGTCTTCTCAAAATGTGCAGAGGGGGCATGAGCTTTATGAAAACGGCAACAACCATCATGTGAAGCGGTGTGGTTTTCACACCGTTTCATCTATGAACAAGAAGCATTCATCTGTAAACTCCATAAGTAGTGGGCCAAAGGGCCTGAGAGAAACATTGCTTTGATGCCCTCTTTAAGATCATGTTCACAAACAGAAATACAAACACGTCATTGACAGCCCAACTCAACCACACCGCCATATGCTGCCGAGACTGCAGGGAGTACGCGGAGACGAGTCGACATGCCAGGGTCAAGTTTCAGAATTATCTGACAACAAACCACTATTTCTCCCCGTACGCAAGTTATTTGCACAAACACATGTTCTTCACATCCAGTTGCACTCCCAAAAGTCCAAGCTCATCTTTTCGCTATTAAACCAAAGTATGTTGTCAACAGTCTGACCTTTGACCTCCTCAAGGATCAGTCTTGTCACGGTTTGTCTAAGTGTTCTTCTCAAACACACAGGATGAGATCAAGTCAAGTCCATCTGACTTAGATTGGGAGCTGGAACACGGCCCAGGTTTGGCCCTGCTTTGTCCCCTAATAAATTATTTATTTATCCAGCCGCAAGATGACAGCTTGGAGAATTCGGCTCGAATTGAACGATAATATACAAACAGCTTGCTGTGTTCCTTTCACAATCACAACGAAGGTTTGTGTGCTAATTTTGTGTGTTCTCCAAATCCTTTTTTTTAATCCATGAGGAAATCAGGATGGGGGGCGCATTGCAACTCTGCCGAGGAATGCAAAAATCACGAGGGAGATAACAGCACACAACCCAAAGAAAAGCAAAATCACAACAAAGAGAAAATTCACCTGCACAATGTCCCGACTGGGTCTTCTCAGACTTGCATTCAGACGTACTGTGTTCCTGTACCGGACCTTCATTCGCCACAGGAGAAGATACACGAGAACTTATCTCCTGAGTGGCTGCAGAAGAGTAAGAGCCCAAAAACAACCCTTACACAAGGGGAGGGGTGTCTCTGATTAAAATTCTCTCAGCACATTGAAGAAGGCCGTCGCAATAAAGCCCTGCCGGCTGGCTTTTGTTCAAGTTTTGTTCTCCTGCTTTCTGCCTCCTTTTGGTCTTCTGGCACTCCTCCTTTAACTCAAGGGAGGTTCGGGGTGGGGGCCCGAAATGAGGAAAAGAGAAAAAGAACTCGCCCGCTCTTCTGCTTTATTCCTCTTTCTTTTCTTGTCCTCTCACTCGCTCTTCAGATGTGGTATTCATTGGCTTTTGAAGGTTAACCCGGTCTGAACAATGCCCAGCGTAAGGCAACAACAAAGCCCAAGCATTTGAAAAGGCTACGAACTACCACGGACTTCAGTCCTGAAACCAGGTTTTGCTATTAAGGTTTGGAAATGTAAAACCAACCCATATCCCAACCATTGTAAAAAAGTATTCAAACTCGGGTGTCCGAAAAATAAGTTGTGTAATATAAAATAACTAATACCTTAATAATAATAATAATTTTATTTAATTTTACTGTATTTTAAAAACTTAACCGTAGGACGCTTTTCTATACCTGGATGATATATACTCTTTGGATAACAATAATTATAATCATATTAATTATAATTATAATTATTTTTCCTAATGTTAAGATCAAAGTTACTAAACACAATCCTATATTTGACAGAAAATATAAAAAGAAAGATTTAAAAAAAATAATAATAATATTCATACTATTCTACTCAATAATATTCGCTTAGGTAAATTAATGCAAATTATGGTCCTTTATTGTATTACATTTAAACAATTTTTAATAGGGAAAAATATTTTGTAATTGTTCACAGATAAAATGTAGTTTTATAATTTGCCAAGGATTTTTACTGTTGCGTTTTTTTTCTATGGTTGAGTTGAATACATAATAAAAAGAAATATGTAAAAAATTAAAGTATGTAATTTTATTAAATAAAAAATATATTATGAAAAACAAATGCGAAACTATATGTGGCACAGTAATTGCTTCGACCTAATTCTTTTTTAATTGTTTGAAGACAAAATTTTAATGAAAAAACGATTACGAACTATATATGAACAATTGCACGTAAAATGCCAATGTAAATTGACAATTTCTTCACATAAAATTTAAAAAGTTTTTATTTTAATTTAGGCCTAATAGATTAGTGGGCTATCTCTGTGATTATACATTTCTACGGTATTTGAAAAGTTTTATACATTAAATGTCAAAAACCTGTAAAATATAACAGTTAAATTATGTTAAAATACATTCTATAGTATTAAAAAAGGTTGCGATGCAGTCATATGGTTAACTCTTCACCAATGACCAAATATGGAGTTTCCATTCAGAATTTAGAGTCAGACCTTTATATTGACTTGAAATCTTTTTCCATAAATCCAGAGGAGGTGAAAGGAATGAATGGCAAAGGTGTAAATTAAGAAGTGCTGCGGTTCACCGTAACAACTTTGCTTTGCTCATAAATTCACCGCCACTAAACCCAAACTCAACACGTCTATCTCGTGGGGTTCACACGCTTTGCTGCCTTGCACTTCATACATGAAAGACAGAGCCATTAACTTTACAACCCCTGCGCCTCCAACCGATTTTTGAGCACTGAAAGGTCTAGGACGCTTTGAGGAATATTTCCGAAACCAAAAAACGGGTCTATTTTTGTCAGCCTAATGGGATGTTAGTATTATCAAATTATTGTACATTTGTTACGTAAAGGCACAAAGGCACCCAAAGAGTGACATTGAATTACCATCTAAATAACTCTCTCCATATGAAGACTTTACTTAAGTAATTGGATAGGGTTCTCGAAAGCCCCCGAATAAGGCAAGAAAGGTTTGGAAGGAGAAAAAAATTGCTCATAAACAAACAGTTCTTGGACCCCATTGACAACCATATTAGGAAATGACATATTTTTGGATGAACACAAAATGAGATATTTTGAAGAATGTGGGACAGCAGTTTTGGCGCACTTCTGATTATTGTCATCTTTTCTACAATGGAAGTCAATAAGGTTTAAGAGCTGTATGGTTCCAAGCATTCATCAGAATTTCTACCTTTGTATACAAGCAAATAAATTAATTTGAACTTATTAACTAATACAGGTTTAGAACAATAACGTATTGAATGTTCGCTTAACAAAAGAAAAAGATAGTATCCCAAATCTTCACAATGTGATACGCTTCATGTAAAGTTTTTTGGTTATTTTACAAACTGGTAAAAATTCCTAACCCACAGTTTTTGTCTACTTGATGTGTGGTTGCTGATGTATTTTTAATTGCAGAGTAAATGGCGAGCTCAGTTTGGGTGTGCTGACCTAAGGAGACAGTAAGAACCGTCAGTTACGGGAGAAGATACGACCACAGACAGCCCAAATGAAAGCCCCCAGCAGGCCTCTGTAAGCACTGGTCTCTCTGGGACCTCAAAAATCAATACGTAACCAATAACTCATGGAGGAGGAAAGGCCTCAGCGGGCCAAAAGCTGACGGAGAAGTACCTGGCAGCTGCAGGCTGCATTCTGCTAATGTGGAGAAAACCAGAGAGAAACGCAAGATTCCAAGTAGTCCAGAAATTAAACTCTTAGAAGCGTCAGATTTCACAACAGGAAGGTTCTGGAAGTTTAAGAAATAAAAAAAACTGCAGTGTTTAGCATAACAGTCTTTGTATGCAAAACCCCAGAGTTTAAAATGTTCTCCAACCAACCAAGTGTTATTATATTATTATATTAGATTATTTATATTAGATTATCATATTAACAAAGTTGGTAAAACAATGACTTGATTTAAACAACAATGAAGTTTCATATATATTTGTATATTTTCATTTTATATTACTGTTATATTTTGGTTGTTTGGTACTGTATCACTGGCAGAGAAAATCCTTATGGTATCATATTGTATCTGGATGAACTATCCGAGTTACACCCCAACAAATATTTCATATAATTTTTTTTTTAATATTTGTATGTTACTGTTATATTTTGGTTGCATTGTTAGTAACTAGCAATGTGACTTCTTGTGTAAACTAGGCACATAATATCAAAATATCAAATAAATTTGTTGAATCGAATCATAATCGCATAACAGAAATATTTGAGGTATCAACAAATATTGTATCACTGTCAAAGAGGAAATTATTATTGTATTGTATCGTATCGTATCATTAGAAACTTTCCAATTTACACTCCAGCTAACATTTCACATTTTGAAAATACAGTGTAAAAATTTACATTTACAAATGTTGGATTTAATACAGTTCAAATCCAAGCTACAATCTGAAAATGTCAAAAATGTATAGAAAAGCTCATTTTCATTTACTTTCGGTTTATTTCTATTTTATTGTTACATTTGGTTTCAATTGTTTATTTTCAAAAATGTAGCTGCTTGGGTAAACTAGGCACGTGATACCAAATATCTACAAAATGTTTTTAATCAAACCATAATCACGTTGTAGAAATGATCAAGGTTTTGGAATGAGACATGTACATGGACTTTTTTGACGTGGTTTCGTGTAGCTCCGATCTCTGCCTTATCAAGACACAAGTACATCATGAAGACAGGCGAAATCAAGAAAAGCTGTCCGGAACCATCGACAGGTTTGTAAACAGACACTTAATAGTCTTCCTCACATGGGAAATACATTACAGTAACACTTTAAAACACATGTTTCAAGTACAGGTCTGTAGATGGTAGGGCAATACTCAACTCCCATACTCAAACCATTCTGATGTTTTTTCTTAATTTAAGGCCAACTTCCAGACATGGGTGAAAAATGACCCAACTATAATGCACAGATGTTTAAAATAATGCTGCAGAATTAAACGGGTCTCCACATGGATGAATAATCTATGAATAACAATTACACAATACTGTTCAGCTGTGAGGGAATGGCATAGTTGTTGAACACAAATGAGACGAATGTAACCGCTACAGACCTGTAAAAACCGATTGTGGACTCTTTAGTGACTTCATTTAAGGGAATTTGTGACCTATGGCGACGTCTTAATGATATAATATAAATCCTTTTGACATCGGATTTTGTCTGGCCAGATTGTAAATGAACTGTAAATGCCAAGTGGAAACCAATCACAGCATGCATGACCTGTAATGTACACTTTGATAAGTAAAATGAAAAATCTTCACGCTGTCTTCCAGAAAGTACATACATAACGTATCTAGCTCCTATCTAGACTTTAGTAAACCGAACTACAAAACAGTCCAAATGACTGTGAAGATAACACAGATCAGATTGGTTTCATTTATCCAATGTTTGCCGTTGTGCAAGCTTTATACGTTCACTAATGAAATTAAAAAGTCATTCATCACTTTAAGATTCAGAATGAAATACAGTCCCGATTCAAACTCTATTAAAACAACATTTTAAAGGCGCCAAGAACATTTTGGATTTGCAAAGCCCTCTATGCATGATTTCCCTACAAAGACCAATAAGCACTTTACAATTAGCGAGACGGGCCAAGATTTCTAAATACAACATTTATGAGCCTTTTCCTGATTCTGTTTCCGAAAAAGAGTTTATGTTAGCTGAACTGTATTTTAGGACGGGGTCGATAAGTCAGAAACGTAGAGTGTGATGAAAAGGGTTGAAGGCACTTGAAGGTCATTGCGTTGACCGTGCCAAAACAAGAACAATGGCGGAGAGTTCTTATCTGTAATGCATCATTTGCCGATCTAGGCTGATTAATGTGACGCGATGATTCACAAAAGATGTTGCTAAATGCTTCAGAGATGTTTTCACTTAACATTGTTTGGACAAAAAAAACAAAGCATTTATACGGGTGCAAGTTCCCAACATTCTTCGGAATATCTTCTTTGTCATTTTAGACATGTATGACTTTCTTACGCAGAACACAGAAGAATTTATTTTATTTATGTTGGTAAACAAACAACACTGGCTTTCATTGACTTGTAGTGTATGGAAAAAAAAAGCCCAATGCATTTATATGGGTGCCAGTTCCTAACATTCTTCAAAATATCTTCTATAGTCATTTTAAACTTGAATGACTTTCTTACACCGAACACAAATGAATATATTATAAGTATGTTTGTAACCAAACAGCACTGGCTTTCATTTACTTTTATTGTATGTTCACAAAAACAATGCATTTATATGGGTGCCAGTTCCCAACATTCTTACGAATATCTTCCTTGTCATTTCAGTCTTGTATGACTTTCTTATGCAGAACACAAGAAGATATTTTAAAAAATGTTGATATGGTTTCAAATGCAAATGTATGCATTTAGGCATCAGATTAGTGTAGTAACAGCGTTCAATACTTTCCTGTGCTTTTATCACGCAAAAAATTGATTTCATAAGCCTGTATTTCATTTATCAGCCATACAAAGTGTTGCAGTTTCTAACATTCATCTTTCCATGAATGCTCCATCGCACTCTTGAACTGTCTCTGGTGTATCCAACAGCAATAAGTCAGCAACTAATGAAAAATCACTCTTATAGCTGAACTGATCTCCTGTCAGTGCTTTGAGAAGTAAAGGCTGTATATCACTGCTGCTCCGGAGCAAACAAGGTTGGGAGTTATATTGAGTTGAATTAAGAATTCTCATAAGGTCTTTGCAGGTCGGGAGGAGGTTTCCTTAACTCTACGACAACCCCAAATAATCACAAAAATGTCAGAGAAAGCAGGAAAGAATGTGTTGGTGAGAGAGAGCAACCAATAAAACGGCCTTTTGAGTTTCTCTGCGCTGGTTCAGCATCACCGCACACTGGTTAAGCCCAGGACAATGTGGCTGTTGATGGGACACACAAAGTATGAGACGGGACAGTGTGAGACAAACCCAACTGAAACTGAGAAATCCCTAAACAGAATACAGTAGCCTGTTTAAACCGCTGAAGACGAAAGGTCATCTCTGGTGACGAGACGAGAGCCAAACCATCTGAGAAAAACCATCTGAAGTACAAGGTATCTGCTCATCACACACGGGCACACACAGGCACACACGGGCACACACGGGCACACACGAGCACACACGAGCACACACACACACACACACACACACACACACACACACACACACACACACACACACACACACACACACACACACACACACACACACACACACACACACACACACACACACACACACACACACACACACACACACATACAACACACACACACACACACACACACACACACGCACACGCACACAAAGGCACACGCTGTGTTTTCTGCATTCTATCCCAGTTGAGTCATTTCAGACAGACTGTGAGTTATCTCATGAAGTCCCGCATTAAATACGTTACAAGACCACAGAACAGGAAAATCAACTGCTTTATAATGTCATGTCTGCCTGTGGGAATGGAGCTGTCTTCTAAAACCTCGATAATTTACTACATATTAGGGGGACCTTCTAATTCAGCATCGTAAAGTGATGGTTTAATCAGTTAAACGTATGTTTGGTTGAACCCAAAGGGAGATATTTGGAGGAATGTTGGAAATGGAGAATTTTGGGGCAGCATTGATAACCATTGTAGAAAACATAAATGGTGGTCAAAGTTGTCCCTGAGCTTGAGTTTGTTTTCCTTTATTTTTCCAAATATCTTCTTTGTGTTCAACAGAATAGTCAATGTGTCAACTATAGTCAATGGTGCCCTAAATCTCTGCTGCTAACATTCTCACAAATATCTTTCTGTAAAAACCGAGCAAGGAGATATATATACAGATTAAGATGAGTAATTTGTGTGAGTAATTCATGACAGAATAATTTTTTTTCTTTAATCTAAACGTAACCTCATAAAATGTATATGCTGCACAAATATTGCGTTTTTATTATTTTTTTAATAAATGTGTAATATGTTGTTCTCAAAATATTCTCAAAATGATTCCCAAGACTTATGGCACACAAATGTTCACCTTCTACAAAGAGAGATGAGAGGAAGACTGATAATTTTCTATTCTGAGACACCTGTAAGACACCACATCTATAGCTTGCACACATTTTACATAATGTATTAAATTAAATGTTTCAGAAAAGAAGAAAAACTTGTTTACAATCTGAAACAAAGTGACATCATAATGGAGGTAGGGAGTGATTTAATCTCTATGTGGATTTATGTGTGCAGTAAAAAATAAACGCGTAGGCCTTAACAGACTTCTGGGACAACTTCTGCATTCCACCCAAAAAAATGAGCCAGCAGAGAATGAGTCGTATCGCCGATGGGACTCCCATCTGTTTAGTTAAAGAGCAGTCAGTGTTTATTTGTTGTCTAAAAGGGCCGGCGTTCTTCAAAAGGAACATCACAAACATTAAACAGATCTTCAGACATTATTCACCTCTTGGTACAAAGAGAAAAGGATGGAGAGACGGCTCTCTGCTTTTTTACGTTTCTTTTTTTGGAACGAAGGCCGCATTGCTCACAATGAACCATGATTTAAAGTATTACTATAATAGCAAGGCCTCAAATCCACTCTACCAGTGATACTAAGTAGAACGGTCGCATTAAGTGGATTAAGACAAAATAAAATAAATTACGAACAGTTAATAAAGTACTTAGTTGTAAACGTAAGACCATATTCCACATTTCTGTGAAATAAATGCAAAAGATCATTGCTGGAATCATGACCTTTGCATGCAAGATTTGTACCTGACTATCAACAGATGTGGCAAAAAATGAAAAGTCACAAAATTTGTTCAATAAACATTGTAGTAGATTTGCTTTGAAAACGATTCATATCATTGCATCCGAAATAAACATCTCACAAGACTTCGCCTGTTCAAAAAGACAGACTTAAAATGAAGACTTTCAATACAATTTCCCAGCAGTCCCTACCCGTGTCCTCGGATGCCCCTGATTTGCAACATTACTGTAATAGGAGCACCGATGTTCGAGGGATAACAACCATTCAAAAGACAAAGAACCTTTCCGGATCCCCTTAGAAACAAACAACTGATCCTTAAACGTCACGAATCAAAGCATGACAATACAAAGATATCCAGTTTTTTTCTTTTCAAACAAAAAGAAACAAAAAATAACCACATTCACATTTATGTCAACTGTCTCCTTTAAATTTGTACCCACCAGCAAACATAAATTACGGCTCTACAGGACTTCAATTGTTTTCCTTGTCTGGCAGATAGAAGCCAGATGTCAGAAATCACTTTGCGCTGGCAGGAAGTGTAATCCAATCTTTAGCTGGCATCTTACAATGATGCTTATGAGGAACAGAGCAGTTTGGTGCCCAGTGAAGATCTGTTCAGACAGGGACTGCAGTAAAACCCCAATGCACAGTATCAACCTCAACATTATTTTGCTGCAAGTTCACTTTGTAAAAGGAAGTCAAATCCGGCCAAAGTTAACGTTACGATGTTGAGATCACGCCCCCCTAAAACCCCCCCCAAAAAAACAATGCCACCAAAAAGAAGTTAAGTACAGGTAAATCCCTATAGTGGGAGTAAACATGGTTCCTGCAGACCTATGTTTGTTTGGGGAGAGTATGAGATTCAATCTCAGCACAAAAACAAAACTTTTATTAAAAATACATTTAGTTTGTATCAATTTACTGGGTATAACCGATGTTAAAGTATCCCAAAGTACCCACCTTTTAATTTATGATCCCTTTGTCCAAACAGTCAAATGCAAAAATGTAAATGTGTTATCTTAAATATGTTGTAATATATGGATAAACAAGGTTAAAATATGAAAATAACAAATAAAGGAAAAAATACACATTCAAGGGTCTAGAACCTTAAAAAATGTACAAAAGAGATTTTATATCAATAGAAAGCATGTTATGTAAGTAAGTAATGTAAGTAAAATGTCCACTTTATGGTTTCAGCTCATATTATGGTAAATAAAGCGTCAACATTTGTTGAATAAAAGTTGGATTTTCATTCATTGTCAGCCAATATTTACGTACGCTTTTAAACAACATACTTATTCAAACTTGTAAATATCGAAATAAAAAATACGGGAGCTTATAAAATTTGATTGTGCCTTAAATTACCTCTCAGATTATAAGCCTCATTTTCTTTGTGTGTTTTAGCGTATTTTAGTACATGTAAACCATCTGTGAAGTCACAAATCCAAACGTTCACAATAAACCGAGTTATCATCTTTAACTGAAAACCAATTTCTTGGACTACAGCAAACACCATGATTGTAGTCATCCATTTTCTTCTGTGACGTGTCGTCAGAGACCCGTAACGGAAGTAACTGGGTTCACATGATGTCATCTCGACAATGGTGTTGATGCAGTAACTGAAAACTGAGTTGACCAATAACAGTAGATCAGACCGTTTGACCAATCACAGTGCACTGGCGGCGGGCCTTAAAGAGTCTTTGACCCAAAAACAAGCGTAATATTTTTTAATATCTCTCTCTCTTGCTGACAGCGGAGGAACCTTCAATGATGGCGAATTCATCACAAGAGCTTTGAGAAAATGCGAGGGAGATGGAAAGAGCGTTAAGGCTATAAACGAACGGTTTCGTGCTTGTGGTCATTCAAGCGGCCAGCGTTTCCTGTTCCAGTGCTGCGAAACGTCTCGCCAATTCTTCGTGTCTAAATCCATGTCCCTTAATCGGATACTTTCCAAACTCGACTCAACCAGCCGTTCACTGCATTTTCCAGATAAAACAGCAAATCAAAATAGAACAAAATATGTAGCAGCTTTTTTTTGTATAAAGTACAAGTGATAATTCATGGATATATTGATAGAAGTATTATACAATTTATAGTTCTAATAAAACCCAAATAGAAATAAAGCAAATATAGCTACATAAAGCTGCATATTTCCTATTGTCCCATGGCACGTCTTCTACAAGTGTGTTTGTCCAATTCAAATGACATACAGATTCAACCAAGGTTAATTTAAGGACTGGACTCGCTGGGTATTTAAAGGAATGTGTTGGGAATGAGCGGTTCAAGGACTCACTGTGGGAATATGCTTTATATAGTCTTACCTGCTGGGAGCCAGAGACCATGCCGCCTGTCGGTTCCAATGACGCCTAAAATAAACACAAACACAAACGCTGTTAAAAGAAGCTTCGAAATGCCAGCAGAGGCTTTATCATAGATCTCTGTCCGGCTGAATTTCCTCCTAGATAGTGACGTACAATGTTATCTCAGTGGTTGGAATGTGCGGGCGAATGCCATACTTTTAGAATCACAGACAATCCCCTTAATATTAGAAGCAAAAACCAAACAAAACTGAAGTTTTACTTACGCATAGAATTAATTGCACAATTTTTCACAGTTTTTTTCCAGATATTGCAAATTCTGAAATTACAATATAATTACTTAAAAAGCAAAATGATGTTATTAGTAGGCCGAATGTGGATGAGGACTCAATGGACCGAATAATTAGGGAGAGGTGTGCTGAGATTTTTATAAGCGATCAGGGGTATGCTGTTCGATAGGGAGGCAAAATGACCCCAAAAATCCCATAGACTTAACATGATTGTGCTTCTTTGACAGGTTGGAGCCCCGAGTGAGGACTTCATAGAAACATGTGGTTTACCATGTCCGGAGAAGCAGGCTCTGTGAAAACATACCTTAAAATAGGGTGTAGGTTGTACCCCTGGGGCTTGAGAGCCACCCAAAATTTCCCTTACATATAAAGGGAACCTTAAGGGGTGATAGCTCTGAGCAAAGATTTTGTAGAATCATGTGGGTCACCACATCTGTAGAGACTTGTAGGCTCTGTAAAAACGTTCCTCACGATGGGGTGTAATATGTACCCCTGAGGTGTAGGTCCCCCCCAGCAACCATTTTCACAGCAAACCTAGCTACCGATCCAATAGACTTCCATTAAAAAAGGACTAACTGGATAACTTTGCTTCAAAATGTCATAAAGACAAGAGGGTGGGCTCATTTTACCCTGGCAACCAATAAATATCCAGTAATCTTCATAAAGTTATTAAGCCCATAGCAACAAAACAAAAGAACTTAGTAACCGTTGGTCAACACCTATATCTCTGCATCATAACATAGTAGTTTGTTTGTTTTACTTGTACATTTACATTTACATTTACATTTAGTCATTTAGCACTTGTACCCCCATAGCAACCAAATAATTAGATTGGCAACAATTTGGCCTGACCTATATCTCTATATCTATATCTATACATATATAGATATATATATATAGGAAATATTTACAAGTATTTATTTATTTTTATCAATAATAAATCAATATTTAAATTATATATAAATGTTTATTAATTTTTTTTCCTAAGTAAAGGCCATGTATTTGTATGTATTTGATAATACAAAATTAATATGCAAAGTACACCAACAAATATCATGCAAACTACTCAGTCATCTTTCTTAAATCAGTTTTTTTTTTTAAAAGGACTACCTTTCCTAAAAGGTCTGCCTCCCAACATGACAGTCTGATGAATCAAAGTGAATGTAAATGTGTTAATGCTCAATATACAAATATGTACATTTGCGCATTTTATCAATTATGATCAAATCCATGGGCCTGACTTCTAGCTGTACTGCTTGAACTACAGCAGTACAACTATGCTGTACAGTTATTAGTGTCACATAGCAATATATGCATCTATACCCATGGTTTATTGGTTTAGTCAGAGGCATTATGAAATAAATGATCCGGTGAGGCATTTGACACATGCTGCCATCATTTGCGGAGTTAAAACAAAAGATGATTCCTTTTCCAGGTTGACATGACTCTGGTTCAATATCATTGAATGAAAAGGTCACGTTCACTTCCATCTGTGTGTTTGGGTGTGTGTCCGCATTACGGTCCACAGGGCATCAGTGTGTATCAGATGACCTAAACCGTCCCATCTCCACAGTCAGGTCAGATGATGCTGATCATATCTTATATGTGGATGTGACTTAAGATTACGTGGTTGCATATTAAGTGATGTGTACATAACATGGCCATCTTAATTGCAGGAATGAAGGTAAACATATTTAGAGAAATGTCTTAGTAAATTTTGTTCGTAATCAATTGATCGTAATCAATCACATCCAGAATAAATGTCTGTGCGATTTAATTTTATATTTATAAAAACCAACATTTTTGACATCAAGTTCAGCCCAGTCCTTCACTCATCTTTGAACTTCATAATTTCAGGAGACAAAGGTTTAAGATGTATTTATGGGATCAGGAAACACCCATACATACGTCACATGCTGTTTGTTCATAACTCTCATGCTTTCATTCAAGTGAAAGGTTTCCAGCTGTGAGATGAAATGACCTTGTATCAAGCTTTCATCTCTGTTGAACGTCTGGGGGTGTTTTGACTACAGTATGTACACTACACAAGGAGCACCACGTCATCACTGGACTTGTTTATCCCGGGGGACTCCATCCTCTGGCAGGTTAAAAACTGGTATAACCAGTGGGTTTTTCTTTGTATCAGCAATAGACCATAAAACCTTGTTCGTTGAGTACCATCAACAAACACAAGTAAATAAACGCATGACGTACATCAATAATGATTTTTAAATCTAGCAGATTTCCTGCGGTTGTACTGGCTGCCACGCACCCACGATGATGAATGAGTAAATTGGGCTTCAATGTAGAATACAGCCTTTGTATTTGTAGCTGGCGGACAAAAATAGCTACACACCGGCAACATATTTAACCTGACGTATGAACAATAGAAACGTGATCTTTTCAAATTATTTGAAAACAGGGAGTTGCCAGGTTTTGGTATTTGGGGGTATGGGTTTACCATTGCAATGGACGCTATTTTCTACTGTAGTATGTAAATTAGTGGGTGTGTCTAAGTCATGTTCAGCACTCCCCAACATATTCAACAAATGTTATTAATAATGGATTCATTATATTCCAAAAAAATTAAATCCGTAATTGGGGTAAACACTTTCACCGTTACGCTTATAACATCTACGCTTAAACTCTAGCATTAACGCAACTCTATAGAGTAATATTACAACCCCGACTTTATATATACATCTGGAGGACTTGTTTATCCATAACTTGGAATAGTTAGTTTAATTCGTTCTTCTTCCAAAGTGGGGATGGTTTTAGGTTTCATCAGAAACAAACCACAAGCTTTTTAAGAAATTTTTTTGCTTTTTTAAACAATATACCTGTATATCCGTTATCATTGATTTAATGTTATCACTTTGCATATAATAATATTTTAGATTAAATAATATAAACGATATATCGATGTGATCGACATCATTAACTGCTCGTACACCCGACAGCATTTAAAATTTGTTTTTACCAATTTATCTATTGTTTACTTGCAATTGTGTTACATCGACAATCTCCCAAACCTCACAATATTGAAAATCAAAGACACTAAGAAAGTAAATAGGAATGTAAAAAGGAAACAAAAATGTTTACTTTTAGGTGAATTATTTCCTAAAGGTCCAGTTTGTTAAGTTTAGGGCCTTACAGCGATGAGGTAAGAAACTGTTACCCGAGGCTCAATGGCTCAGTTCTTTTAATGTTTTATTTTAATATATAGATATACACTGATAAAATGACGATTATCTCATGTCTGCATTTTACATCTGCAAGACCTACAAGATGTCTGGAAGATGATTAACGATTAATGATGTACGTAATACTGACATTCCTAAGACGTAAATCAGATGTTTTTTGACAATAGTTCTCCAGATCTCCAGCAAACGTATCAGTGCTATATGTCTTCTCATTTAAAATAAATTAGATTAAGCCCACAATCAAGCTCATAGCTTCAATGTGTTGCATGATAGGCAACACATGTGAATAAACTGACAAAACGGCTTGAGACGGAAGAGAAATCCATCCATTTGCATTAAGGTCATTCTAAATGCCTTCATGTGTTCAGACCTGTCACTCACCTCAATACTCCTGTAGGGCTTTATAATTTATAGAAGAAATTCCCATTTATGCATTTGGCAGGAATTCCCTAGAGATTTCCAGGCCACATGTGCTCTGGCAAGGTAAGAGCACTCACATATTGAGATGGTTTACTGAACGTTCATTCATCCGTTGTTTCGTGTAGTATACTTTGCCCGAAAGTTAAAGTGAACTTCCTCTCAGCTCTTTGATCTTGTCCTTGGATTTGGGCCAAGTCTGATCACCACAAACTGTATCAAATGCAAAGCCCCTTACAGACGAATGGAATCAAGTGTTTCATCATTCGTTAAGTTTGTCTGGTGGATAAATACAGTGAATGCAAAGCTTCCCTTAAGAAAAGACCCAAGTACACACTTTCAAGTCTAAGACAGTTTTCATATAAACTTGCAAATTTGAGGTCCGACTGAATCAATCGCACTATTGGTCCAGTGTTGCATAAGCCTCCCTGTTGCCTGCTAAGGGCACGGCCTTTTGTTTTTTCACCCGTGGAGAAACTCCAAATCCAGCTGGTGAGAACTTTCAGATAGATCCTGAGTGGGTCAGGTTGAGTCAGATATACGAACCCAGCAACCTGATGTATATGGCAAAGCAGGAATCATCTCCCATTAAGGCCATCAACTGCGTCTAGCACAACATTGGCTGCACATAATTATATATAAGTACTAATATTATCTAGGTGACCCTGAACGCCGTCGGTGAATGTCGCTGCCCAGCCGGTGATGGAATTATCTTAGGGTCGTGGATGCGAATTGCCGATCCGAAATCCGAAATGTGAATCGAAACCTTAAAATAGTTATTTTACTTCCTTCTTGTCTTTCAAAGCACGGATGGGTTTTGCTTTCTTTAGAATGGAAGCACAAACATTTTAGACAAAGTCTTGTTTTGTTTTTTCGATCAATAAAAAAAGACGATTTATATTTTTAAAAGAATCTGATTTATTTCTGTTCGCCTGCTGGAAGGTGTTAGTGAACAATTTGTATTTCAGATTACATTTACAATATATATATGTACTTTTGTAATCACATTTTGATATTGTGACTGCTCTATTGCGCACTTTTAAAAGCAAAGACACAAAAGAGTACAAAATAACAACAAAATTGGCCATTAAGGGCAAACTTTCTTAAAGGTTAAGTTTTTGAGGTTTCGGATAAGGTCACGAATTGCATCCAATGCCTTAGTCCGTCCCTCTTCCCTCCCTCTATGGTGGCTGACAAAGTCATCACGTTTTCGATTCTTTTCCAAAGCAGATCACATTTTATGAAGCGATGACCTCTAGAGCAGTTTGTAGAATCATGGCCTTGAATTTCACGTTAGAGGAGTATGTAGCTAGAAATAACGTAATGTCTTTATAAACCTCAATAGACATAGTTATGTATATTACATTGCATTTCTTTCCATAGAACCTTCTTAACATTCAACATTTCGCCTTTATCAATGCTAGCATTTTAGTTCATTTAATTAAAGTTGAGTTTTACATTGTTGTAGTTTACTTTATGTGAAATAATCAGTTTTAGACAAAACCCACTGTGTGGTCTCCTAACCCAAGATGTTTAGACAGATATGTTGATGCAGAAGATAAAGATGTTTATTGTATAGCAGCGATCCTTGAAGGCTCAAGACAGGGTCAATTAGATCTTTCCCCATAACCGACTTGTCTCAAAGAAGTTCCAACATTATTTTGAACCGAGCGTCAACCGCATCTGATTCAATTTTTCAAGCAGTCACAGTTTTAGTGTTCTATGAGTGCGTGACAAGAGGCCATGCAGCAGATCCATCCGGTGCCTGCGGTCGCCACGGAGACCCCACTCGTGACATCACAGGGTCACTGTTTTCCTCGCTGAACAAAATATCACAATGACGGTCTCATGAGATCACACGGGACGACCCACAATCATTCAACTGACAGAGACAAATTAAAGAGAAGAAAGTGACACACAACAAACATTCTCTTTCATCAGAGCCCGTTGTGTCAGCCTTCTGACCCAAGAGACCATCCCTATCCGATCTGTCAAAAAGAAAAAGGGCTTCCTGTCCACTTAATCGTGAAAAGGAAGAGGAAAAGGATTGCGTTTCCCGTTCCTGATGTGGATTGCACGTGTGTTATTCAAACACACTGTCACAGAGCAAAGCAAGACAAACATATACGTCTGCAGTGTTTTGAGTGTGTGTATCTGTCTTTTTTCCTCCATACATCCGTCAGTGGAAACTCTGATAGTGTGTTTTGATAAACTTGAGATCTGCGGTATTCGAGTATCTCACAATGTGTGTCACAACACAAGAGAAACATTGAAACACGCTGCGACAACATACATATATTACAACATTTTATTTCCCTTAGTAACAGGGAAAGTTCCCCAAAAATGTAACTTCTGTCCTTATATACGCACCCACGTGTGATTTTTAATCTGTATGACTTTCATCTGCAGAACACAAAAGAAGATATTCTGAAGAATGTTGATAACCAAACAACATTGACCTCTATGGTATTGACTTAAAACACGGAGACATTTATTTAATTGTTTTTGTTTACTTAAATCTGTATAAAGTGAGTGGAATGACCTTGAAAAGCAAGGAGATTCCAAGTCGAGATTTAAGGAGACCAAAAAGCCTAATGATAATGGCCAGCAATGTTTTAAAGGCACGTCCGCATATGACAAAATATCCTTATAATATTACGAATTTTACTTAAAATTTCGCCTCATAAGTTGTAATGTTATGTGTTAGACTTAGGTATTTTTTTAATAACATAATAATGCACTTTTTTTAGGTTTAATACTGGGCCCCTATCCAATGCTATTAACGAAGAGGTTTGAAAGTACTTAATGTGTTTGGCTCCATAGAAGTCGGTACAGTATACATCTGGGATGCCATAACAGTAAATTTGTCTTATTTTTTTAACTATCTCTTAAACTTTTGTTAGCTACAAAGAAAAGGAAATTAAAAATCTTGACCTACAGACCTGATTTTCGAGCCAAGCCTCTTATTTCAAATGCAGACGTGTAGGAGTCAAGAAATATTTATGTAGTTAAGACAAACCCTGAGTGCACACATCTTTAGGAGCCTCTTCCGACAATGATATCTGCTTTACTCACGGGGGGAGTTGACATGTTCTGGCTGTCAAAATACCAACGTTGCGATACCAGAGAATGATTGATGATGGTTTGTTCAATAAATGAAAACTTCACAAAGGAATAGTGGCTTTACACCAAGACGCCCTTGGGCTCCGTTAGCCGCCAATGATGCCCTTGCCCGAGAATGTATAAAATATTAAAGAGAGTTCAAGTTTTTCCAAGGCGATAACATGTTTGAAACTAAATGTATAAGCGCTTCATATTACAGAAAAGTATGACTCAAAGACAGCAGCCAAAACATTGTTAACCATGGTGTGGGATGTCTACAGCCATAAACGTCAAGGAAGCACACTATGTGTGATCTCACGCAGACATAACCTACTGTGCCACATACTTTCAGGGTCATTTTTGGAGTAAATGGAGGCTTCGTCCTTGAGTAAAGCCAGCGAGTAGTTTTTAAGTGGTGAGGAACCAGAGTTCTTGCATTAAACTTCAGTCATTATGCAATATTGGCCTTCGTTTGCTCTTTGAAGGTTTCAAGCTTTATGTCCTGTTTAGCCACCCAACAGAGCTTGGAAAGTGTAACGCGATGCAATTTTGTGCCATGTAAACATCGGCGAGGAGGGAACAAATGCATAGATGCATATTGCAAGCCAAAATATCAAGAAGTGTCCAAAAAGACCAGTTCCAAACTAATAGGCCCATAATTGCAAATTCTGAGCGTCCTCTTCTTCAGGAAACATGCTTCGTCCAGGTATTTTATAAACAAATATGTCAAATTAAAGCCAGATATTTTTGACAGGTATTTAAAAAGTGCGGCATGCATCTCTAAGAAACGTGATCCAAGCTTCAAAGGTTAAGGATAAGAAGGGAATGCCATGCATTTGAAACGAGAGAGCACGTTTATCCATAGCACGGGTCTCAGAGGTCTTATTTTAACACCCATTAGTGAACTCGATCTCTACGGTTAATAAAAACATCGACTCACGCATCTCAAAATATCTTCTTTACTATAAACATTTTAAGAAGAACACATTAAGAAGAAACATCGATGCAAGCTTACATTACAGACCGAAAGAAATTTCGCATTGTTTTTCGAAATTCGAATATAATAGAAACTTCCACGATTAAGGTTCATAACCAGTCAATGAATTCAGATACACATTAATCTAGTCTTGTTCAACCAACAAGCATCTATTTCAGCGGTGACCTTCACATCATTTCGAGTTATATTTATTTTCGTACGGACTGAAATGGCATTCAAGACCTGATTGGGTTGGTCATATGAACCTTCCAGATAAACACAAATGTGGTGTTTGGGAGCAAGAGTTCTCTGATCCAAGAATTGAATGCAGGTCAAAATTGGCTTGTCGTGTTAATAAAGCATTTACAAGTTACTTGGCCAAACAGATTTTGGACAACATTGACTACCATAGCAGAAAGACTTACAAAGATCCCAGATTTCTACACAATATTTTGTATAACAAAACAACATATATGTACATTCTATGTACTTTTCTACTATGGTAGACCATTGTAATCCAAAACTGTTTGCATTCATCAAAATATCTTTCTCTGTCTTCATTAGAACCAAGAACATTTTACAGATTTAGAACAACTTGAAGGTGAATGAAAGATGATTCTTGGGTGAAGCCTCCCTTAAAGAGTTCCCCCAAAATTTGGTATAAACCAGCAATGAATCTTCATATTTTTGGAACAAAATCATTTGTATCTTTATAGGCGGGTGTGGTGAAGTCTTACCACACAGGGCCAACAAAATATGATCAAAAATGTAATAACAGGAACTAAAAGTTGGGTGTGTCTGCCCGGGCAGATGAGACGTTATATTTAGGTTATTATTCTTTTCTTTTTGAGCAATCAGTGTGATAGAGCTTATTTCCTGCCACGCACCACCCACGACGTTACGGTCACTGGGTCACACACACCATTACAGTATGTGTATACAAAGCTTTTAAACAAAACACAAAGATATTGTTCATAATAGTGTGTGTGCACAGGATCGGTGTGTGTTTTATGATTGGTTTTAAAAGTATATTCACAAGAACGTTTATCTTTCTTTCTGTACGCAGAATGGGAACTTGACATTTCGCAATACCAGCATTACACAAAAACTATAAAAAAGGACTTCTGGACAGATTCAACACACAAACACACACACAACTCGACACTCGAAGATGCTCTCGTGTACATTCCTGGGAAAACTGAGCTGGTTTAGCCGGAGGGAGGGATAAAAGCTTGTAAATATATCATCATAAGCACATGTGCGCTCAGGTTTGTGTACGCAAGTGTGAGATGGTACCAGCCTCCAACTCTGACAACAGAAATCCACACGCAACCGTAAACCTAAACGCATAAATTCAACAGATCTTGTGTGACAGATTGATCCATGTCAGACGTTAGCTTGACAATTCCCACCTTCAATTATGTTGTCTTAAAGTACGCTAAGATTCAGGGAGGACGTCTTTAGAATACGACTTGTGTTGTAAATTAAATCTAACCCCAAACCACATTCTGTTCCCTTCTTGGACCACGAACCAACTCCTCCAAACTGATCTTGATTTAAAGTCTTCATCTCGCTAACCCTGTGTGATTTAAATGGAATGCCGCAAACAATAAAGCCGACCCTTTGGAATCCAACGTAGTAGTTTAAATAAATGCTTACAATATATCAATGACACAGAGAGGTTGTCGGATGTATTTGTTTTGACCACAATGCTGCTGAGCTTCTCACGTTTTAACATTTTAACGTCGGACGAACAAACCCCATGTGGATTGTACGGCACAACGTGTTGTGTTGCCTTTACACTGCCGTGTATTCAGACGGGAACTGATGTAAAAGCACAGTATTCAGTTTACACGTGCTAACGTCTTTCTCATTGAAAATGAAAAGGTATATCAGAAAGGAACAAGTGGAAAAAGTGTCTCCATATCTTAGAGATATGTGTCAAGGAGAGGGCTCTTGTGGCCCAAACTTAACATCCTGTGCACATCCACAATGAATAGAATCCCTGTAGTTTATCTCTGATAATCAGCAAATAAATAACTTAGTTAATTACATTGGCTAGACCGTCAAGCTTATGTTATTTTGGCTTGTAGACGAAACGTGACTTGGTTAAATGTAGATGCCACAAGCTGCATGACCCATTGTGCAAATTGTCAATATACTCAAATTAATATACAACAAATCCAACAAATTAATTGTTTAAATTGTTCATTGATTATTTTAGAATAACATTTAACAACATTTTTATTTTACACTATTATTATACAATATCATATAAATCCAAATTAAATTTACTCTAGGTATAATATTAGCCACCATGCCTGTCCGATCAATGTCTGTAAATGTCTGAAAGTTACCTTCTGTGGTGTACGGCGGATTAAAACATTTATATTTAACATTAATTTTAGAAATAAATACAAAAAGGATGTGAAACTTCACTGCATGCAAAAATATTTGACTTACAATGCGACTTTTGATAAACAATAATTTGCTAAACTTGTCAAACAAACACAACACAAATAGTGAAGTATTATTGTAGTTGATATCCAACATACTGCAAATAGGAATTTAACATCCAACATGTAAACTTTTAAGTCAACTAGCAGGAATTTAATGTCAGATCAGGCGAAATGAAGCTTGAATTTTATTCAAGAGTGAATATCGGATTTGGAGAATCCCTAGAATTCTACATGCTTGTTTTGTATTTTGACTAAATTATTAAATTATAAATATATTTTATCAAATTAAAATACTAATTGCCTTATGAGTCATCAAAAACAAAGATGAAGTGAAAATCTTGTGCTTCAAATTATATTTTGTTTTATTCCAAAGGGTTACCGACCAAATCAAGTCCAGAATCTCAGCCAACATCAAAGCGGAGCGGTCAACAGTCAAGCCCATCTGGGAGTGATTTCGCTGCTCTCAGATGTGAAATGACAGTGATTGGGCCAATTAAACTTCTGACCTGGAACATTTTTACTAATGCCTTCCCAACAGAGACACGCCCCCCTGGGGAGACCCTGGCATTAACAACTGTCAAACCGCAGCCGTCTCCTGCCCATACCACCCGCCGCAAAGGTGTCCTGTTTAGAAGCATACACAACATACTTTCCACTGTAGTTGTGTCACTTTATTTCAAAACAATTTAAGATATTTAGAAAAATGTCACGGTGCACAATGCAGTTCAATGTTGTTCTGACATTTTTCAAAATATATCTTGTTCTTCCGTATTTCAAATGAAAGAAAGGGTAAATAACTGATGTAGAATTTACTTTTTCAGCCTTTTCTCTTTACAATAGTTCATTTTTGTCCTGACAAGCTCCAACTAACACGTGACAAGACAACAAAGCATTTGTGATAAGGCCTGACACATCTAATCCTATAATCGTCCTGACACTCTTCATTCTGATTGGCTGTTATTTTTGCTCCTTCAAGTGGCGTATCTCTTTCAACGGTGACAGCAAAATTACTGAAGCTGGAAACTTGTCACATCACGCCTTCTAAGAGAGTCGAATAGGACGCTGACAGTCACAGGACAATCTGAATGGAAAAGGTCTTTTAGGCAAGACATAGGCCCATTCAAAGCCTGTGAAACGGGCCCTTAGTATCGCATCCAAATCTGCCCCAAGGGGTCTACCCTCCTCTCACTTCCTGTGCTGGGACGGAGTTGTGTCTCAGGCTGTGAGAACCATCTCTATGTGGCCTGTTTCTACCCACACATGTATAAAGAGATTATTCTGACCCCGAGCCCACGGATCCGGCCTTTCCAGAACTCTAACAACAGTGCCGCTCGGCTTGTTTAATTTTAAGCAAATCATTTTATTATCTGGATGTTTTCTTTAACTTCTTTAACTAATAATAAACCGTTAACAACTAAACAAGAAACAGTCTTATTAATATTTTTCATTTAATTTAGCTTTTTTTGTTCATTTCAGTTTTAGCAAAATTATATTTGTTTTATTTGTTATTATTTCTATATTGCTGTATATGTTGAATTTGTTTTATTTCCTATTAAGTTTAAGTTTAATTTTTATTTATTTAAAATTAATCATTTAAATACCACTGCTTCTGCTTGTCTTTAGAAACATTTCTTAATGTATCTACGTTTTTCAAATAATATTTAAGAAGATATTTATCTTGATTTTAATCAACAGATATGTCTTTATAGTTTTAATAACTTTGCTTCTTATTTTTCCATTGTTTGCCACAATAAAATGCTAATAATAATGTCTTGGTTCAGCAGTCGGCTATTTGATTGAAATCATTTACTGGCAATAATAAATCTAAACTTAGACTAAAGCTAACTAATACAATGAATATATATAGTAATTTACAAAAAAACCATCAAGTTCAAAGAGTATAAAAATATAGATGCAAGCTACGATGATCAGGGCCAAGGGCCAAAGATGCACAAAGCACAGTTCAAACCCAAATGGCAAGATCAAAAACGAAAGATGAAATTCTGATAAAAACGGGTAAGATAACGACATCAAGAAAACTAAAAATTACCCGAAAGTTAAGCGTTAAAACCTTATTTAAAACCTAAAAGCTAACTTATAACATTATAAAGTAATCATATTCACGGTAAGTCGTCATCTGGTGGATAAAAGCGTCTGCCAAATGAATAAATGTAAATGTAAATACAAACATTCTTCACTATGGCTTCAAATTCTAGTTTCTGCTTCGGAAAACACGGAACCTAGAAATCAGATGCACATGGCTCGGCAAGACCAAAGAAAAGTGAGAGCGACTCGCTAAATAAAAACAATACCGCCACCACCAACACACAGACTCTTGAAAACAAAAGAATGTTTCCATGGCCGAATGAAGTCAGCATGTGGAGCTCATATGTTTTTAATAAGTTTTAATGGAGACCGTGAGGTAATAATGAAGTCATGCTTATCAAACAGACAGCTTGGGAAAAAAAAGGCCCTGGTGCTTTCCAAACGCTCCATTCTTACTCCAGCCCGCACATACAACTTCACTCGGCAACTCAGCTTGTCAAGATAAAATTACGGTTTCAATTTGTGTTTATATTACTCACAGGGTGTATAGAACATTTCTAACATAGTCTGGACCAGACTCATGCGGAAGCATCTGACCCTGGCATCTGACTCTGTCTTTAAACTGACCTTATAGTGATAGTTCCCCTAAAAATAAAAACATCATGTCGTGAATTACTCACTGTCTAGCTTTTCCAGATCTGTAAAATGTGTTTGTTTGGTTGAAAACAGATTAAGATATTTGGAAGAATGCTTGTAACCAAACAGTAAGCTTCCACAGGAAAGATGACAAAGGTTCTTTTTATTATGGTACATTCTTCAAAATATCTTAATTTGTGCTAACAGAACAAAAATGATGACGCTGTCATTTCAATGAGAATCAATGGGGTCTACGATCTGCTTGGTTTTATTGTTTTTGAGTGAACTATCCCTTTAAGAACTAAGATTCATCTGGTGTGTGATGAAATATATCATGGTGTGGTGGTTTGAGAGTTGGTCTTGTAAGCGGAAGGTTGTGGGTTTGAATCTCAGTGCCAGCACACAATGATTTTAGTGTCCTTGAGAAGACTTCTCACCCCTGTTTGCTCTGCAGTGATGATCGACAGCTTCACAACGGAAATTTGGAAGAATGCTTGTAACCAAACCCAAACTTACAACGGAATTGCATTGGAATGCATTAATATAGTACATTCTTCAAAATATCTTATTTTGTGTTAACAGCACAAAAAGTGTTCAGCTGTAATTATTATTATTTCAAGCATTCTTCTAGCTATCTTTTCCTGTTTTCTTAATATTCATCTGGTGAATGATGAAATAAGTTGTGGTCTGGGTTAGAGATTGTAAGCGGAAGGTTGTGGGCTTGAATCTCAGTGCCAGCACACAATGACTGAAGTGTCCTTGAAGACATCTCACCCCAGCTTTTGTTCTGCAGTGATGATTGACAGCTGCACAATACTGTAAGTGACTTTGCTAAATGAATAAATGTAAATGCAATATCTGCAGACTCCTTTAAAATTGAAATGAAGTTCATAAAGCAATTTTTAATGCTTTTTTTTTAAACTTTAATTTTTTTTATTATTGTTTAATTTTACAAATGTGATATAGAAATAGTTATAGAAATATAAATCAATAATATATAAATAAATTATTTTATGTGATTTATATTCACATTGTGTTCCCATGGCAATCACATGCTTTCAATTTCACAAACTTCTAGAATGTTGTCATTGTACATGCATGTATAAATCCACATTATACTAGTTTAAATAATCCATGGGGAGTGATGACGTAAAGCTGTTTACCTGACACCCGTTTGGGGAAGTAACGCCCAATCTGCTTCTTTCATTCAATCCCTGCGCACGTGTAGCGCGTGGAACACGACATGTTTTTACGGCACTTTACTTCAAGCAGTCACGCTGTACGGCAGCCTGAGGGCACAGATGCGAAAGCATCAGGACTAACGTCACACCCAGAACGAGACAGCTTGACGCTCGCGCATATGTGATAGAGATCTGCGTTACTCACTTTATGGCAGGAAGTGATTAAAATAGTATCATAATGTGACAGTTTATCTAATATTTTATTTTTTAATTTATTAATATCGAAATATTAAAATTTGTTGAGTGTTTTTGAATACAAATAAATGTAAGAGAGGAAATAAAGGTTAAATCTGTTCATATTGCTCATAAAGTGGTCCTTATTTTCTTAATTATTATTATTATTATTATTATTATTATTATTATTATTAAGAGGATTAAAACATGCTTTTTCACTTTTTTTCTCACTTATTTAGTTTTTTTTTGTATTTTATATATTTAATGTTGAACAATGTGTGCATTTTTGAACATATTTTGTTCAATTGTTGTAAAAACACATGGAATGTTAAATCTATATTTGCTGAGCATAAACTACAAGAATAAATTAAAGTTTCATAAAGTTGTTAAATAAAAGAACATTCTTTGCAGAAATTATGATCACATGCTGCCACCTAGAGGTCATTTGGGTGTACTGTATTATGCAATACAGTGTAAGGACTCATCCATTTAATCATTTCATTATTTAAAGTTTTTTTTTTGTTTGTTTGTTTGTTTGAATGTGACACTATGGAAGTCTATAAAAGTGTAAATTAAACATATAGTTTTCCTGTAGTTCAGTGGTCAGATCCTAGCAACATCAAGGTCATGGGTTCAATCTTAAAGATTGCACATTTTTAAAAATTCATCTGCATGTAAAAGCGTTTGCCAAATAATTATATCAATTATCTTATCCATCTAGATCAATTTTATGGCACCAAGAATTACGTATAGTTTCACTAACTCATTCAATTCTACTGAATACTTTTGCAGTATGGTATATGCATTCAGACATTTTTTTATTAGTTATTCTATTTAATGTCACAAAATATCTTCAATTTGTACAGAAGGATCTAAATGATGGCTTTATAGACTAGCTAAGCTCTTTATTACGGTCACTCTTGTATAAGGACTTTCTACAGGCCATTTTTAAAATTAGAAAAATATATTAATTGAGATTATTTAAACACTTAAAACGTAGTTTAAATTGTGTTTTTAATCTAGATGGATTTCCCAATTTATCTATGGAAATTACACTTCATGGTTTCAAATCTCAGTATATACAGGCTTTAGAAACAACGTACTTGGGTTTCTTTGCATTTTGATATGTGAAAATGTCATATTTGTTCTACGATTTTGACTTACATTTACAAAATAAACATAATTGTGTACCCATTTTAACATAAGCTTGTTTAAATTGTTAACTTGATTCATTTTTCAGACACAGAAATTCTCAATATTTTATTTCAAATTTCACTCTTAAAACCTTTGTTTATTATTATGGTCAATGATCTATAAATAAAACTAAAATAAAAATAACCGATGTATGTCTCATCTGTGTCAGTTTGACTCACTCATGCTCAGGGGCCTGAAACAAATAAATATACAAAAATAAAAAAATTGAATAATTAAGCAAAAAGGTAGGAGAGTATATGATGTATAATGAGCCGTGATTAATGCACAATACAGACCGGCCTCAATTAACTTATTGCTTTTATAAAACGGTTAACACACAATACAAACATTACATATTTAAAAACGTATATTAATTTGTATGTATTAGGTTTTAAGTATTCATTAAGCAAAACAATTAACTGCCTTTGGCTTTAAAAAGTAGTTTGTAGGGGGCTCAGCGATACACAGAGACCTTAAATGTCATGAGTAAGCGTTACGTATCAGAATAAACCACGTCTGCTGACCAATCACAATTGAGAACCTCTTCGTGCTATATTTATCACGTCAATCATCTCAGTTTCAATTCAATTAACTGCATTCGTACAGTTTAACGGAATAAAAACAATTGTTTCAAGCAGAGCTTTTCCTGAAAGAAAGCTCATACGTTTTGGGTGGAATGGGGATGTTATGATAGGAGGACACAAGCTGCAAGTTCAGTAAGGAACAATTCGCCTTTTTCCCACTTAATCCTAGTAGCATGTCATATAACTATGTCATCTCAAAGTTATAGATTATTAGTATATTATAATGCCCCCCTCAGCAAGGGCCCTATTGGTTCACGCCACATTTCTTTGTCTCATAACTTTGTATGAACCACTAGATTGCGCTTCTGTCACATTTATTGGAATGACTTCGATAGGTTTTTTACATTTTCCCTCAAATGACGCATCAGAACGGCTTTATGAGACACTTTTATATTGCAGAGGCCCAACAGGTGCGTTTCTTCATGCGATATATCAAATATTTATGCACTCCACTCTGTGATTGACAGCTCCGCGGCGTGACGTCCTACAGAGCTCTTGTATGACTCACCATGAGCTTCATATTCAGACGTCAGCCGTATTTGCTTGGGCATTTCAGCAGTGCACGTGTTTTATGAGTCATGACCCTTCAAACCATTTCATTTCATTTACTTTCTCAATTCTCCACATGTTAAAGTGCTTTTATCGCTCCCTGACAGCACTACAGATTTCATTTCATGTAGAAATCATCTGCTAATTAGAAAAACATACACATCTTAGAAAGACCTCCATCCGTTCTGAATCATACATCTTACGGACATCTTATAGAGGTCTATATGACATCTGACGTCTCAGAGATGTAAGTTCTCAAAGGCACCACCGTTTCCACGCAGTGACCCTCTGGTGCTGTCACGTGTTCGACCATGCAAAAACTACTATTTGCTCTTCCACTTCAAAGAGCTCATCTGAGATCAAGCAGACACACATTTTCGCAGTCCACAAGACAGAATCAATACCCCTGATCCTAATCCAGCCTACATGGCCGTCACTGACTCACCCGGTGGTGAGGTAGAGAAAGCAGCTATTTGTGATGATCAGAAGCAAGGCTTAGGGTGCCGACTCAGAGGATGAAGCACCGATAGAGAGTTTGACGAAGAGAAGACATAAGATCTGTGGGAATCCAGCCTGCTGAATATGTCAGTTTAAAGGGACAGTTCACCCAAAATAAAATGTGTAACATGTATGACTTTCAGTCTTACCCGACCACAAAAAAGATATTTTGAAGAATGTTGGTCACCAAACCCAGGTGGGCCC
Organism: Triplophysa yarkandensis; assembly: GCA_033220385.1. NCBI lineage: Eukaryota > Metazoa > Chordata > Actinopteri > Cypriniformes > Nemacheilidae > Triplophysa > Triplophysa yarkandensis. Next base: position 7,930,964 of record CM065674.1, read on the forward strand.
TACTCAAATCCAATGCATGTTTATGGGTACATTGCTCAAAATATCTTTTTTGTGTTCTGCGTTCAAAAGCTTTGACACAAGCTGTGCTCCCAGACGAGAGCGGAGACAGCACACCACTCAACAAATGATGCTCTCGGAGGTTGTGAGTAATAATGAAATGAACCCATCACTTCCTGTTTGGTACACACAAGGACAGATGGGTGACAATGACACATGTCATTATACAGATCCAAAAACACATTTTGATAAGCGTGTCTGTATCTCCGCCATTGCTCTGAAACAGTGTCCCGAGACCAGGCCGTATAGTTTAGGGTCAAACCGCTTCTTCACACTTAGCCTGTCATCCCTGGTGGAGTGGAAAAGCAGCGAGAGAAGCAAACGATGTGTTTAATCTTGTTTTCAGCACATGAATGCGCTGACTGCTCTGTCCGTGACGTCCAACAACACCTCTGATGATGTGTCAGGTTGGTGCATGAGTTGGTGCCACCATTTCATTTCTTGTCCACTACACCTTTCTGACAATATGACAGTTTCTGACAATCAACAGTATTTGTTTGGTTATATGACCTGTATTTTTTAGAGAAGAAACTGTTTGAATGCTGCGAATAATGTCCATATTAATATAGTAGGATATCTGCTTTCTAACTACTAATTGCAAGAATAGATTAGAAGATAAATTAAGTTGAATAAGTTAGGAAATACATTCAAATAAACTAATAAGGAAATATATCCAATTAAATATTCTAATAAATATATTTAATGAGGAAGTATATTAAATTAAATAAGTTTGGAAATATATTCACTGGTCCTAGCACAAAAATTGTTTAGATTATTTTAACAGGACTGGTAGGTATGTTTGAAAAATTTGATGACTTTAGCATTACATACAAACAATTAAAGGTCCAAAAGGAGAAAAAATGGTTTCCAATTTTGCAAGTCTATAAATCAAGTAGTATAAAAGTCCTTGTCAACAAAACACAAATGAAGATATTGTATGCAGACAAAAAACAAATGATGCCATTTTTCAAAATATCTTCATGGCCCTATGTGCAAATTTAATAACTGTACTGGTCGAAACTATGCTTCACTTTGCATACAGATAATATGTATAAATGGCTTAATGCATTTCATTTAATGACCATAAACGTAGTAAGAATTATCAAAAGTGATACGCATACTCAACAATTCAAAACCTTTTTGTGGTTTAAGGCATGCTTTGTGATACTCGTATATTTCTTTTTAACAGCTATTTTTGTGTGATTTTGCTGTAAGATCCACAAAAGAACATGGCTGGTGGGGGTAACTGTGAGTGTTGTGTTGAGTTAATGTGATTCACGTCATGACTGTCCAACAGGAAATAGAGTCATCGCACTCATCTCTCACAACAAGCTGTGTCATGACACAGTCAACACACACATATTCACAAAAACATGCACACACATCTGAAATGCTTTAGGGAATTGGTGAAAGCTGTTTACACCAAACACACTCTATCACACCTGCATTGATGCCAAGCATAACTATAGGTTGGTTATCCAATTAATACATTCTTCTAAGTAACTACATATAAGGACACGATGCACAAAAAGTGTTTCCATTATAATAAAAAATACACTGATGACATTGAGATGTATCGAGATTTTGTCCTTATACGGTTGAATAATTTCCTGATCACAATTCACTTCTTGTACGCATCATTTCCTGTCCTTGCACTTTTCCTATCTGTTTCAAAATAATGTAAAAATATTGACCAAATAACACTTGCTGTGCACTTCTGTGTGTTTATCCATTACGACTTAGGTAATAAAAGTAACATTACTTTTCAACTCATCCAGGATCCGTAAACACACGTTGTGAACAAACATTAAGCCTAGTGGTGTATTTTCATAGTGCCACTTGTCTTTGCATATGAGCTTCCACCGGATGATGTGTTTTAGAGGGAGTATCTTCAAAAAGGATGACGCACACCCCATAGTGCCGTTTCACCACCTAAAGTGTGTGTGAGAGGTTGGCAGTATGTGGGACGGCCAACGGGTGAAACGTGCAAAACACTGACGCACTTCGGATTCGGACCCTCGGCCTACTTAAACCCACAGAAGGACACGCTATTCGAATCGACTCACTTCTGAGGTTTCGCTTGAAGACAAAGCAACGACAGTTTATGTAGTGAACCAGGAATGATTCACAAAAATATACCTCACATACGCATATAGACACACAAACCCATCTCTCGAGAAGATTGCCAGGAAATGGAAGTGGAAATTGAGGTTGTTTGATGAGAGCGAGACGGAGAATGGATTGACGGCAACAGTGAAGTACAATCTTAAATGACGTCGAAGAATTACACACATAAGCCGAGTTGCAGAATGAATCAATAGATATTTGTTAGAATCAAAAAATTTAATTACACTTTAAGCATATATTGTTCTAAATAAGTGCAAGTGTAGGCCATTGCGTCATCAATTGTTCTCTGCTGTTGGCAATTCGATTGCCAACTCGAGGTTAGGTATTTAGTCTAACGGCTTTATTGAGAGCCTTAAGTGTGTAGTTTTTCGTGCTTGCGTGTACATGTGTACGTGTGGTTGGTGGGTACTGGGGTGATGGGCAGGATGCTGCTGCATAAACAATGGTTTCCATAGCCGAGCCGTCTCTCTTGTGCTTCCTTCCCTGGCCGGGGGGCGTTGGTGTGGACACTGGGCGTGAGAGGGCCCCTGGCTGTCCCTGTGATCATCTCAAACAGCAACATGTTATTATTATGTACTCATTATCAGTAATAGTAGGCTCATGATGTAGTACTCTCAGCCAATATATTAAAAGCTTAATATCATAAAGAATTCAGATCTTCAAATCACGGAACGGCATAATAATGTGTAGAAGTCTACTCAGAACACCATAGCAACCCCACAGCAGTGTGCTAATACCAAGAAAACCATAGCAACCACACAGCAATGTGTTAAACATCACCCGCAACACCCTGGTAGCATCACAGCAACGTGCTTAATCCAGAGAACACCCTAGAAACCAGCAATGTGCTTGTTACCACTCAGAACACCCTAGCAACCACACAGCAAGGTGAGAAATATCAAGAATGCCATAGAAACCACACAATAATGTACTAAATGTTAAGAACCCCTGGAAACTATACAGCGATGTGTTAAATACCACTCGGTACACCCTAGCAACTAAATACCAAGAATATCCTAAAAACGACACAGTTATTCACTACATACCAAAAACCTCCTTGCAACCACACATCAATATGCTTGGTACCACTCAGAACACCCTAGCAACCACACATCAATGTGCTTAAAAGCACACATAACACATTAGCAACCACTTGGCTGCATTTTGCACAAGCAGTACCGATAATAGTTTCTTCAAAATACAAAAGTATTTAAAGACTCAGAACTGCTTAACAACACGATGCAAGCCAAACAGAACACCCTAGCAACCTCATAATGCACGTGTAAACCGTACAGAACGCATTTAACAACATGCTGCCAAAAATCAAACACAACCCTTCAGTGCCACCAGGTTAAGAATGACACGAACAGTGTCTTCAATAGTGTTAAAATAGTCACATAAAAAAAAAGAGACACAACACTTAGAGAAAAGAAACAGCAACTGCTTAGCAACACACAGGCAACCACATAGGTTTTACACTGACAATTAAAATACTTTCTGTCACTTGAATATTAGAAAGTTGAAAGTGTTCCCTTCCCTTTCTGAATATTGAGTTTCATAAGTTTGACTTCTATCAGAATCATGTGCTAGCATGTCACAGACTCTTCACAGGAACTGACAAACTTCTGAGTAAAAGCGCGCGCACACGCACACGCACACACACACACACACACACACACACACACACACACACACACACACACACACACCCACACACACACACACACACACAGAGAGGAACGCATGAGCAGATATGTCTGGTTTATTCGTAATGGCCTACTCACAGACACACCTCAACCCCACCCTACACACCCACCCGAGTGGAATGGGGTTTTTACACGGAGCTAGTTTCACTGTGAAACATCCTCAGCTCTATGGAAAAGGTGGGTGGACCTGTTTGTAATCATCCAATATGTTTAATGTAAAGCGCCCATGAGGCACATGATGGCCAAACCTGTGTTGTTTTTGTCCTCGAGGCATTGCAATGACTAACGTTGTTTACATGGCCCGAGGATGTGAATTGTTTTCTGATGCCTGCTCTTGTACAGCATTGCCAGTCTAGATCTGCTGAGAGCTGTTCCCATTTCCTGTTTAACAGGAAGAGACGGTCGGCATCGGCCTTTGTCAGTCAAGAGAGACAGGAAGAGGAAACGGCCCACAGGAGACAGCTCCCCCCGACTGCTCAGAATCATCCCTGCTGTAAGCCCAATGTTCACATTCTGTCCTCGTGTTTTCACTGTTGGTGCTGTTTCAAACTTTTTCTGTAAAATAAACAAGAAAAATAAACATTTTGTCGTAAGGTAATAACATTTATTTGTAAACAATAGAAATAATATTTGTCAATGATGATGTAAAAAATATAATTGCTTATAATGATATTCTACATTTACATTTAATGTAATTACATTTTCTTTTTATGTTTCAAAACTGTATAATTGTTTTAAATCAAAATATATAAGTACATTTCTTTGTCAACAAATTTGCAATAAATACAAGTGCATCATTAACGTAATTTATTTGTATTTACTTTGATAGTTTTTGTTGTTATTGCTATATAGGTTTTCTTTAATATTTTAATTTTTATTTGTGCTTTATTTGCTCCTCATTCTGTAATTTCTCTGGGCTCTCTTATAGGGTTAAATGAAAGCTAAATCTCTGTGTAAAACACTGTGAAGTGTTGCTCACATCAATACCCCATGACACCCAAGCATGTTCCTGTAACGTTTCTGTAATTTCTGAACAGTCTTTAAATGGGAAGTACCACAGGTGCAATGTCACCACAATTTAACCATAAACTGGCAATCGACACAGAAACACATCTGTGACTCACAAGCTCGCCCATCTACCCACACACATTTCACGGCCCTCAGACATTTTTGGGCCGAAAGAGGGTTTGGCTTTGATATGCACATCCCCATTTCATGCTAAAAGCGAGAAGTGAACTGCAGGTAGTTTTCCGCATGATTATGTACAAAGAAAGGCACTGAATCTTTTTATCCAAACTTCTTCATCGGGTCTTTCTACGGTTTAAAATAAGGAAGTGTTTGAAATGGCAGGATTTCACAGACATTCCTTTTAAAGGATCTACCTACAGTGTTTGGGGTTTTTACAATCGTGTAACAAAACGGTTCTTAGCTGAATTTTAAATTTACGTCATCATTTATAGCAAAAAATAAAGTTATACTATACAATTTTTTTGCACTTTTCAGAACACCAAAGGTCACCTCAACAGGAACAAATATAAAAACATGCAATAAAACAGTCCAGATATACATGAAATAAAGTGCAGTAAGCACTCTATTAACATACAATAAAGAAGACAGTATAAAAAGATATGTTTTCCGGCTACACCTAACTCACTAGGAGTACCTTCTTTTCTAACCTACTCAACTCTATCTAAAAAAAAAATAAAAAAAATAAAAACTTTTGTAACTTCTCTGTCTGTGTAACTTGGTAGCATTGTTGTAGCACTTGTTCACCTATTGCTGTATCGGCAATTTACCGCTTCATTGTCTCCTCGACTATTGTAAGTCGCTTTGGATAAAAGCGTCTACTAAATGCCTTAATGTAAATGTAAATGTAAATATGTCTTAAAATATTTTTAAATAGTCGAGAGACTATCGCTGTTGTGAATATCGAGGGAAGGGAGGATGAAGATCTGAGACCATGTGAAGGGGTGTACATGTGAAGAAGTTGAGCAAGGGAGTGATGTGCAAGATTATAAAGTGCCTTGTTTCTAAGTAGTAAAATCTTGAAATCAACTCTACACTTTACTGGGAGCCAGTGCAATACTGAAGAACTGGAGAAATGTGCTGGAAGATGCTCTTGAGAGAATCCAAGTGTCTAAATTCTGAACCAACAGATGCTTATGTAGCCATTTAGAGGGAACACCAGTGAGAATGTGTTTACAGTAGTCTGTACGTAAAGTGACTAGTTCATGAATAAGAACTGCTGTTTTATTGATAGAAAGAAAGGGATGAAGGCGGTAAAGGGACAAACAGCATCGTTGTCAATGTACAAGGAAATACAGTTAGGTTTAAACAGATCTAACGCCAACAAGTAAGACCTCAGTTTTGTTGCCATTTATCATCAGAAATTTTACTGATAGCTTACTTTTCATTTCAGCTAAAAAGCTTGATAGAGTTGTTGGAGGAAAAGAAGCAGTGGGTTTCACACACCGTTAAAGTTGTCTATCATCAGCATAACAATGAAAATTACAACCATGGTTCCTTTAAAATTTACAAAGAGGCTTCATAAAGATAATGAAAAGAAGCGGGCCCAAGAAAGAACCCTGTGGAACACCCGTAGCAACTTTCAATGTTCTTCATTTGAAACTTTTTTAATTAATCTGCTGAGAGCGTCCGCATAGATATGACCTAAACAAAGAGAGAGGAGTGCAATTAATCCGATTGACAAAGTTTATTGGATCAGCCCGTGGCTTATTAAGTGTGGGAGTAATAATAGTGTTTTAAGAGAGGGAGGTACCACACCAGAAACAAGTGAAGCATGGTAGAGAATGCAAAGTGGAAAGGTGCATGTGAAATAGTACTAGAAATAGTAATGTATGTATGACGGGTCAATTAGGTCTTCTCATCCGGTTGTATTGTTTAAAAAGTGCAGTTACTCATATATCTGATGTGACTCAGGTTTGGTATTTACTTTAAACTGGTTGACTCATTCTAATCATTTTACAAACTTTTAATAAGATGGTGCACAGTGGATGTAAGCACTCCTCAAGCTGTTCTCCAAGTCTACAGGTTTCACTGCGGACAGTCGAGCAATCGCTTGCAGTTATTCTGTAAATTAACTGTCATAAAACTAAAACACTTTTACAATTATATAGTGATGCGAGACTGGAGAGCCACAAACATTAATTTGGCATTTTAAGTGTACTTCCATCTAACTCACGGGAATTTTAATTAAGAAAAATGAATCTCATGTTATGTTTATTTAAAATATTTTAGATTTCAATGAAATGAAATACAATGAAATGATGTCAACCTGAACTCACAGGAATTCGTAGTTATTAACGATCTGGTTAATTTTGGTTTATTTGTGCTAAATGTGCAAAAGTGTTCAATTACTAGAAAAAATAAATATTGAAGCCCCACCCTTTAACCCACATCCTAAATCTAACGTCAATGGCTTGAAAACAGATTGTCCTAAAACTTACAAATCAGATCAAAACTTACGAATTTGACTAAATAAGCCAGTAGCCACCTCGTAAATCCCTTACCTTTTTGCAGTGTGATTGTATTTTTTGATCGAGTTAAATAAAAATCTATGATGCTTAATTATTGCTCATCATTGAAAAAATTTAGCATAAGTATACATATTAAAGTGATTTACAAGAGTTGGGGCAGAGTTAGGTGGTGGAGCTTCATAATAGTTTAGATACACTAGCATTAAAAAATTTAATATGATTAAAGTTCACACAACAATAAATAATGTTTTTAATAAAAGTTTGTTTTATAATAGTCTTTGGTGATTCTAATGGTTAGAAATAAAAGAAACTGATTTGAATTTAAAAAAAATGTAGGAACTATTTAAGAAATAAAAAAGTTAGTTAAAGCCGTTTTAGAACTTCAACTTCCATAATAGTCTTTAGTCCTTCTATTGGTTGAAAATTCCAGGTATTTATTATAAATGTTTTAACATTTATTAGAAATGTATAAAGAATAAAAGAAATGGTTCACAGAAAAATAATCCTCCTTCTTTTGGTATCAGTGGCGACCCAAAATGACGCCAATACAAACTTTCATTAAAATAAGTCTATTTACAATTTTTGGGAAAGCACCTTGTAAAACAATTACTTATGTGATGTTTTGTTTTGCTAATGTATATACATGTATAACATTACTTGTTTTTTGCATTGCATAAGTAAATCATTTTAATTTATTATTTTTAGTATAAAAGATTAAGATTATTAGTACATTTAAAAATACTAATAATAATTGATAAAAACTACACACAAATATATATATGTATTTGTATACAATGTTACATAACAATCTTTTTGTTAGGTTATACATCCTAATTAAATGTTTTATCCGTCACACACTATCATGGATTCCTAGTTTGTCAGAGCCAGCAAACGGGCCCTGAAGAATGTGATCTGCACGCAGAAACACATTCACACACATTCACACACACATGTGCCCACCAACCCATACACCCACATATCACCCGATGAGTCACTGCGACGGGATGTAACGTCTGCCGACACCGAGCGATCCCGTATCACTTCAACTCTTGCATTTTAATTGGCTCGTGAGGAGCAGGTACAGGGGGTGGGTTAAGTATAGCTATGTTGTGAGATGTGGAGGAAGAGTGTGTATATGTGAAGAGAGAGAGCTCTGTCTGGTCTAATGAAGGCAATGGGTTAAGATATTTATAGAGTTTGTATCAGAGGAGGGGAGAAAACATCCAGCTAGGCGATGTGTCACCCATCGGTTGCCGTTTCTCCTCTTGACAACACCCCCATCATCCCTCCTTCATTTTTTCATCCCTCATTCTTTTCTTGGATATCTTAGATCAAGGATATGGAAAAATGAGTCATAGGCCTCCTATGGTTCGGCAATGTATACAGACGTGGGATGCCAACCGGGAGCCGAGTTTTATTTTTATATGTAGAGTTTACGCTGTGTATTTGAAACTTAATATTTCAATTGCTGTCATAACTGCTCCACTTGAATTAACATCTTTCAAGAATTGATAAATGAGTTTGGTTGACAGCCACTGTGGCATGGTCGTGGTGCCAGTCTGAGCACAGAAATGTTCAGATGTCATTTTTGTTGAAGTGCTTACAGGAAGTCTTCTTCTATTATCATTTACTCACCTCATGTTGCCAAATCCTCTTTCATGGAACACAGAGGGATCATTTTTGAGTATGTCCTGGACACTCCTATCTGTAGAAAGAAAGCATATGGGGATTGAGGATGAAATTTCCAAAATGACTAAAGAGGAATAGAGAAGTATTTAGAATGTGATCCTCATAACTAAATATTAGTTGGTGTATGGTGTATCTACAACAACACTGTCATTCACAGAACAATCCATTTGTATATTTTTAAGGTACAAAATTATTTCAGTAAGAAGTTCCCAGATGTTCTAAACAATATATAGTTTTTATATAGTACTTAACGTATAGTATTGTCATTTGCTTTTTTTAGTACAAATATTTGCATTCTTAAGTCAAGATACACCTGATAAGCAAAGCAAAAGATTCTTTTTTTTATATTTCAATTAAGTTTTCTTAATATATCTGGATATATCCAAGTTTAATTGGATTACAAAAAATAATAATGCAAATTTTAGCTTTATTCAATTTACTTTTATTTTTTATGTATTTTTCAGAAATTTAATATATATGAGTTTGTTCTGATTTTCAAGTAAATGTAACTTAATGTGATAGTTCACCCAAAAATAAAAATTATTTTTCATAATATACTCAACCTGTATTTCTTCGCAAATGATGGAAACCAAACAGCAGTGGCACCCATTCACTTTAATTGTTTGACACAAATGCAATGTAAGTGAATGGGTGCTAGTTCCAACATTCTTCAAATTAACTTCTTTTAGATAGATAGGTAATGAGAAATGATTTCATCTTGGCAAATCTGGTGGGTTACATGGTGGGTTACAATCAATAAATGGCTGAAAATGATTCCCTCCCATCAGGATGTCACCATGAAGGATGGCTGTGCCCTGGCCTGAAGCTATTTCCCGTCACGTTGGGTCATTGGGTGCAATCCAGATGCCTTCTGTCTCTAATTTTCTGTTTCATTGTTTCCTTTTAATGCCCAGCTCTCCCTGATCAAAGTCTAGGTGTAAGACAGAGAGTCAAACCCACTCAGCGAGAATTAAAAGCAGTGACCTGCACAGAAAGACCAAGGCACGTTCACCTGTTTCAGTCGAGTTACATCATACATAACACACACAAACGTCTCAACATCTCATATTATATATGTAAAAAGTTATGATGAAATGTGTTTATCATGTAAATGATAGGAAATAAAAACAAATTATTTAAATTAATGAAATGTTACAGTGTACTTTACTGTCTCATAGACAAATATTCTATATATATGAATTGAAATGCAAACTAAATTAAACTGCAAAACAGACTCACACTGGGCAGAACAATATGTCGTGTGTTTACACCTTGAGGAGCGGGGAAGTCCCTGGAACCCTTTAAACTTTCCAGCTGAACGTCTTAAGCGCTGACATCATCAGTCTGAAATAGAAGATTGTTTTACATGTGCGTAAATTTGTGAGGTGTTAGAAGACAAATGCGCTTCCGTAAACGGACGCTGGTACTTTAATATACTATCAAAGCATGTTAGGAATAGGAATAAGTAAGAAATCCAAAGTTTTAAAGAGCATTAAAGAGTTGACAAAATGGCATAGAAATCATTTGTAAGCCATCTCATGTAGGCTGCCACATTGAATATAGTTTACACAAAATTCCTATTATTCAGTTGTGTCTTTCAAAAGAAAACAATTATTTAGGTTTGGTATATGGGAATAACAATATAAAAACTATTTTATGCACGTTGAGCCGTTCGACTGACCAGGACATCACTGCACTTTTGACCCACTGCATCGCCGGTCTCACCTCGTGATTTCATTATGAGTAAATCTCTGGAGATTAGACAGACATGACCCACTCCTCTCACATCTTGATTTCTGAAACAGTTTCTTATGTTTATCTTCAGCAAGTGTAGCCCTTTTGACAATGTTTGTCATAATATATAGATGCCACTGAGAGGTTTTGGAGAGGATTGTAATGGGATCATTTCTTTACGTTGGTATTATGTAGTGTTTGGTTACTCATCCTGGCGTAGAGGAATTTTCTTATCTATCAATCCTTCTATTTTTCTAACTCCCTTCAAACACAGAATGAGAAACACGCTGAGAGAAACAAAATAGCTCTGAACGCTTCCCACCTTTTTAGACAGCATGCTAATAGAAATGTTGATAAGGGACTGGCTGATGTTTCGAAAATAGTACTCTTTAATTCATTTAAAAAAGCAGTCGCAAATTTCACATTACCGTTATCGTCGATGAAATAGTGTATTTTAGCAATATTGCTGTGACAGGCATTTGATATTTAGAAAGAGGTAAAGTATTTTATTATATAGTAATATAATTAAAATTTTTAAAAAATAGTGAAAATAAAGCCGTAAATTTTTATTCATTTCCTTTTTTCCATAACCTAATTTGGTCTTTCACCATATCAGATTTTCATTTTACAGATATCGTGACCAATATATTTGATTTTTATACTTGATATTTAAAGATTACAACATTTTTATTATTACAGTAATTTTTAATTTATAAATACTTGGGCTGTCACCATATTATATTTTTCACTTAAATCGTTCTCTTTAACCAAAAAAGTTTGTTGTAACACAATAACCACTATATCTCTTAAAGCAAACATGTGTTCAATTATCTACATTATAATCATGTGTGTAGAATCAACATGATATTGATATTTGTTTTAATAATGTAATTATTAACAATACAGAATATTGTGGCACCCCTGACTACATTGTAACGTATTTAAAAAAGAATAATTTATATTCATTTATATATGTTAAATGTTTATTTAAATGACAGGAATCCAACTATTCTCGAATCAAGGTGTAAACTGCAGATTTTCCACACGTACAGGCATCAGATTCAGACACTGATGTGCTTTTCCATTTAATCCGACAGCGTCTGGCAGCACCTGAAGTCAGTGCTATTTTTATTGCTGCTCACTATTGCAGCTTTGTTTCTCTGAATAGAGGAGGTGAGGTGCATTTATCTCTTTCTCTCTCTCTTCTTTTTTGATTCCTGCAGCATTGTGACATTCAGAAATACAGTCAGATGGGTGTGTTGAATGACTCAGGCCTGTATGTGGTTTTAGGAACAAGCTCTGCTTCAACAAAACATCCCACATAAAATTAAAATTATTGTTTTGGCAATGCGCATTGTTTTTAAGTTTATAGTCCGACCTGATGCAAAATGAAAAACTTCAAAAATGAGGCCAAACATAGATGCATCTGCCAAACGATATTACATTGCGTTCCTGGAACGCTTAGAGCGGGCACGCTTCCACCAGTGTCCAAATGTTTGCCTGGGTTTTACATCTTATGTTTTTGAATGTCTGTTATTGATCAGCCGAAAAAAAGGATTTACGTTCACTGCATGTGTCATACTGTGAACAGCTATATAACCGGCACACAGCTGTCGGTAGAGAAATGTTTTTGTCATTAAACATTGCCATTGTATTCCACATCAATACCATCATCGGCGCAGGGGAGGGGCTTACCAGGTGCATGGAAAGCAAATCGGTTCCATTAGGGTGAAAGGGATGCTTGTGTATGAGTCAGTCTGTGTGGGTTTCTTTCTTCTGTGGAACATGAAAAAGTCAGAACGTTCTTCAAGCTGTTCTTTACAGTTAAAAGTGAATGGTGACTAGTGATGTCTCTAATGTCCATCCACTTGTATTGTATGAGGAAGAAGAAACTCAAAGAGTGAAGCAAACATCATGAAGATCGAAAAAGTAATATCATTTTCTCCTCTTGTAACCTGTATGACTTTTATCTGCAGAAAACAAAACAAGATATTTTGAAGAAAGTTGGTAGCACACCGAAGTAGTCCCCATTCACTTCTGTTGTATGAACACATAACCAAGTAACATGGTGCTAGTTTAAAACATTTTTTTAAATAGTTTTTTGTGTTTTTCTGAAGAAAAAAGTCATACCGGCTTGAAATGACATGAGAGTGAGTAACTGATGATTGATTTTCATTTTTGGCTGAACTATCCCTTTCTGGCCCTTGTGTTTTCCTTCGTATTGAGTCTGTGGTGTAGAATAACACTGTTTGACTTTTCGCTTTATAAAGTTCAGTGTGTTTGGAAAAAGTGTGTGTGTTAATGTGTGAACGGGTTCATCTTTCATATATTAAGAATTGTGGTGGTCAGCAAGGAATTTCTGTCAGGAATTCAGGAAACACCTGCATCTACAGCAAAGAACTCGTGCCTCCATTGTGATTGTCCTATCTTCCAACATACATACATCAGGAAGGTATACAACACACACACATACGATGTGTACAGATCTGAGAAGAAAGAATATGACTCACACATGGAGAAGAGAGATCGTTGAACAGTAATGTTATTTGTGGAGCATCTCTGTGTCTCTGTGGTTTTGTGTCGATGTAATGTAAGCTAGTGTTATTTGGTATTTGGCTACCAGCATTCTTCAAAATATCTTATTTGGGTTCTGCAGAAGAGAAAAAATGCCATACAGGTTTGGAATGACCTAAGGATGAAAAAATGAGGCTTTACTTTACATTTAAATGTAGGGGAGAACTAGCTATGTGTTGCCCTGATATTCTGTGATGTCATCAGATGAGAGATTACACAGGGCCATATGGGTGAAGGCCTGCCACAGTAATCCTCCAACAGCCTGCTCTTCCTGTCACACACACACACACACACACACACACACACACACACACACACACACACACACACACACACACACACACACACACACACACACACACACACACACACACACACTCACTCTCTCCAACCTTCACTGCCCTGTGGGATGCATTCTGGGAAATGTTTAGCCATCACACCAGTGAAAAGTATTACTCACATAACTACTGAGAAAATCTTTGACTTATGTAGATCAAGTAATGTGCAGTTGTAAACATGGGAGGAAAAACAGAGACCTCAACATTTTCTTGGATGGATGACGTTTAATCACATTAGTGGTCATGGGATTATGGGGATTGGATAAAGGAAAGGTGAATAGAGAGAAGCTGAAGTTTAGAATGCTTAATACGAAGAGGATGATTTTATTCTGATCTTTTTTCAGTATACTAACAAAAGGGTGCAATTTAGTTTACCATATTTTAGTAATAAGACTAAAGAAATGAAAATTAAGTTTTAATATGAAAAGCTTTATGTATTACTTTAATAACAACTTTGGTTACTAAAGTAAACCCATGTGTAACAAGAGAAAATATTAATAAATTATTAACATTATTATATCTTATAATTGGTCATTTATTTTCTAAAACTATGGCTATTACAGAAAAATCATGTTCAACCAGAGTATTTATTATAAATAATATTTAATTTAATTTTACTATTTGTAATTTCAAATTTTGGTGACTAAAGTAAAATCATGTTCGCGCCGAATATTTATTTTTCATAATATTTTATTTTATTTTAATATCTGTTATTTGTAATAAAAAAACATGGATACTTAAGTAAAATCATGTTCAACCAGAATATTTATTGGTATTAATATTTTATTTAATTTTACTATTTGTAATTTCAAATAAAAACTGTAGTAATTTAAATAAAATCATGTTCAACCAGAGTATTTATTATTATTAATATTTTATTTTATTTAACTATTTGTAATTTAAAATAAAAAACTGTGGATACTGTGTATAAATAAATATAAACATTTTATATTTAAAAATATAAATATATATATATACATAATTGTATCACTAATACTTTATTTAATTTTAAAATATTTTTTTAAATAAAAAACGGTGTATACTGTGAATAAATATATATAAAATTATATATATAAATATATATATATATATATATATATATATATATATATATATATATATATATATATATATATATATATATATATATATATACACACACACACACATATAATTGTATTATGTATATTTTATTAAATTAAAAAAAAAATTAAATTAAAAAACGGTTTATACTTTGGTAAAATATATATATAAATGTATTACTTATATTTAATTTAATTTTACAATTTTTAATTTATAGTAAAAAACCTTTAGTAACTACAATAAAATCATAATGACACTCAAACATTAATGCTTCATAATAAACACACGTTATAAAGCAAGTATCCCATAAAAGTTCGCTTATTCATCAATCCAACTTAATTTTCCTCTCAAAATTACTTTTAACTTTTATTAATAATAATAAACTGATAAACTGTCTCGCTCCAACCGACAGAACGTGGGCGCGCTCCCGCGTCGCCGTGTCCATATATGGTCCGTGACGTCACGCGCCGGAGGTCCCAATCATATAAAAGCGAGTCGGACGGAATCCCCTCGGTGGAGATGTAGACTCAAGCGCGGCGCGCAGGGCCAGCAGCGTCCCCGAAACATACACACGCACAGAAACAAGTCCAGATCCATTCAACATGAAGGTCTCCAGCATAGACAGTCGGCATTTAAAGAAGATTTTAAGGAAAGAGTGTGGGAGGTGTCTCATTGTGGACTGTAGGTCTTACTTTTCCTTCTCAAATTCCAGCATCAGAGGCTCCGTCAATGTGAACTTAAACTCGGTGGTGGTCCGGAGGTCCCGCGGGGGACCGGTGCCTCTCCAGTTCGTCATCCCGGACGAGGCGGCTCTGTTTCGGCTTCGCGAGGGCAGCATCACCGCGGTCGTGGCTCTGGATGAGCGCACTTCTCATTTGCAGAAGCTGAAAAAAGACAGCATTGCTCATATTGTGATTAACACTTTGTCACACTTGGCTGCTAGTGCAAATGTGTGCTTTTTAAAAGGTACATTTTTAATTTTTATTTTATTTTTATTTACCTTAATACATGATGAGTTACACAGGTATTACACATGGTATTGATATAATTCGCATTACGAAACATTTTACTTAAATTTACTTAAACGGCGTAATTTAGGTTACTTGTGTATATTAAGTTGTGCATTTTATTCTTTATGTGTCATCGTATGTTTTATCGTCTGTGCTTTGATACGACACGTTTGCCATGATGTGTGCAATATACAGAATTGACATTTCAATTATTTTTGTTTTTTCCATTCTTTAAAAGGCTTCTTTTCCTTATTAATACAACTCTTTTGAAATCCTCTTTCTATCACAAAACCATGTGTTTTTCTAACTTGGACTTACAATTGCTTTTTGTGTTCTGTTGATGTTTTAAACCTTTTGTAAACGATTTTGCTAAATGACGAAATGTAAATGTAGAAGTAAACTATCATGTCGCCCAGGCTCAAATCCTCCTGTGCGACATGAGATGACTCAGAGACAGATGTATGGCATCCCACATAGTAAAATGCATATAGCTGTACGCTTTATTTCTCTTCTCGATGACAGCTGTGTATTCAAATGTAAATGCTGCTGATGTCTCATAATATGAGGATCACTATTTATATGTTTTTATGATTCGACGCAAAACCTCTGAACTGCCCTCTCTCTCAATTTGTTGGTGGGAATCACGTTTTGCCTCTTAACCCAATGTTTCAAAAAGCTCTTGATATGAAGAACGACTCAACAGTCCTTGACATTTCCAGACAATTCATAATAACACTGAATTTCCCATTCCAGGAGGCTATGAGAATTTCCATTCCCAGTACCCCGAGCTTTGCACTGAAACCAAGTCTGTGGACCTGAGCGAAGACGAAACTGAACCAAGTGTGAACAGTCACTGTGACAAACTGTCATCTCACCACAAACCAGACTACGATCAGGTAAGAAGAGAACAAAGCAACCCACGGGTTCCTCATTTCAAACCACTTCCACCGAAACCACTTCCTTTTAGCACTGGGGCTTTTTTGAGATAACTCCACTTGTGGTATTTTCAATCTGCGGTTCTCATCATTGGAAACCATTGAAAACTAGGGTAGATAGAGACATTCTACCCAAAGACAGAAAGCCCCTATGAAAGTCCTATTCAAAGACACCCAGTGGTCATCTGACAAGCTTTTATCTTTGACATTTAGTCTGTTATGCATGTTTCATGATACGGCAAAAGCATCGGACATGCCCCGTTTGTAATCCAAACTATGCTTCATTCTAATATCTATTTATCGTTGTGTTTACGCAGGGACGACCGGTGGAGATCTTGCCTTTTTTGTATTTGGGCAGTGCCTATCACGCCTGTAGACAGGACTATCTCAGTGACCTTCGCATAACAGCACTGCTGAACGTCTCACGCAGGGACTCCCGGCTAACTAAAGGACAGTACCACTACAAATGGATCCCTGTGGAGGACAGCCATACGGCAGACATCAGCTCACACTTCCAGGAGGCCATAGACTTTATCGGTAAGTACTGTTACTGTCAAATAAATATTCGATTGGTAAACGTTTGAGTTAAAAATTTGATGTGTATATGTCAGATCAAATATACACTATGCATGCATGTACAATATCATCACAGTAGTATTTATTATAAACCAGTTTAGGGATAACAGATTGATTAATCCCATGTGGGATAAAAGTGTGTATATATACAAAATTAACATTCATTAACCACAGATATATATTTTGTCTTTTATTTCGAATGCGATTAATCGGTACTAATCGTTTGACATCCGTTACCGAGTTATGTAAACCCCACATGTCATGTATAACTAAAACAAGAACTGAACACAGACCTATAGATAGTAGAGCTTCAGAGCGTTTAAAAATACAACTTCCTTTGCCTTAATAACCAACTTCCAAGTCCAACTCTAATCCGACTGGATTATAGGTGTTAGTTTGTCTTAATTTACACCTATAAAGCCTATCGTATTTATACGCCAGGTAATGCAATTAATATCTAACCCCCGAAACAAAAGATAAAAAGAAAAGCTGCTGTGAGTCAGGGGTTAATCTAACACAAGAATTTGTGTATCATGGGTGTGGCCAGTGTGTCACTGATGAGTCAACAGTTAGTTGTGTTTTAGGATTGTGTGTGTGTCATAAATTTAGCTGATATGTGATTGTACGCTTTGTTGATGGATTGTTTATCCGGACGATGTGTTTCACCAGCGATATGACTGTGTTTAATGGGAGAATCTCACGCACATGTCCAAGATAAAATCAAATATTTTGAGTTGAAGACTTTTAGGATTGCATTGATTGTGATTATTCTCATAACGTTGGGGTACAAAAAAAACTTATAAAGGAAAAAAAATCACAATGCAAAAATTCACACATCCTGTTTCTTTATATAAACCTTGACCTGTTTAAGTAAAATTCATTCTTAACGTAGGAGATCATCCTGTCATTCAGGATCAATGGATCATAGCAACGTTCACTTTTACATTTGTCTAAATATAGATGTTACGTAACTGGCCATGACGTAATACACATTCTCGCAGGGAAGAAAAAGTGAAACAAAAGAATATTTCAAGGAAAGCTTTGGGAAAATGAGTGTGGGGTAATATTTAGGCGGATTAGCAAGTGTGATAGTCATTATGACGCCCACAGCCAAGCTCCAGATGGGCTTCAGGCATGATTCACACCAGCAGGTTTTGTTTTAAAGAGACTGGGCATCTCACAAGAACTTGATTGACATTTCACAGTGTGTGTCTGTGTTGTTAAAAGATAGAATGTTGGATAGAAGTCTGAAATATGCCAAACTAAACTTTCCATAATGGACATTTTTATGGACTTACTTAAATCTGCGTAACTAATAATTTTTTTGTAAAATGTGCTTTTAAGGTTGTATGTCTCTGGAATGGCCTCCATAGCTGTGTGTACAAGTGCACTGGATTGAAATAAAAATTTCACTATGATAACAGGAGTCAGAGATGGAATGGATTAGATGTGCGATAATGGACTAAGTACAGTACATGAGGCAAACTGTGAAAGAACCAGATGATTATATTTTCCCTCACAGCTCTGATATAACATTTCATGGCAAGTTGGTATATTTAGTGACTCATGTGCTTGCTTGTTTCAAAAATAGCATTTCTAATGAACACATTTGCCCCTCTCCTTGCAGAACGCGTGAAGGGAGAAGGCGGTAAAGTGCTGGTCCACTGCGAGGCTGGAATCTCTCGTTCTCCTACAATCTGCATGGCGTACATCATGAAGACCCAACGGTTGCGGTTGGAGCAGGCCTTCGACATCATCCGACAGCAGCGCGCCATCGTCTCTCCGAATTTTAGCTTCATGGGACAGCTACTGCAGTTTGAGTCTGAGGTCTTGTCCTCCACGCCTCCGTCCTCCCCACCAAATGAAGCCTCCGGCGCTCGGGAGACCCCCACCTTCTTTAATAGTGACTTCACGCTCAAAAGCGAGAGCTTCGAGTCTTCGGTTTTCACGTTCCCTACCTCCTTCCTGTCACCAATGCCCATCCAGCCATCGGTTCACCAGTTCAAATTGAGTCCAATAACTGCGCTGCCTTGACAGGGGTGCCCGGCTCGCAACAGTCTTCAAAAACTTGAAAAATAAAATGTCAGGCTTATGTAACAAAACAACGGACTACCACAGGGAATAAGACACTTGTGTTTTAAGGTTTTTTTAAAAATGTGAAAACAGGCGTGAATGACAGTGCTTATTGATTTTGTTTGCCTTAGAAACTCAGTGCACAACTTAAATTACACTGCAATAACTGCCTTAGCTCGATGACGTACTGCCTACAAACAGCACCAAGCTGGGCAAATTAAATTATTGTTAATTTTTTTAAACAGTTTCTTTTTTAAATAACTTGTGAATTTGTTAATAAATGTTTTTACAGAAATCAAAGTATCAGGTATTTTCTTAATGGACTGGAGTTTTTTTAAGACCTAAATGCATCTAAACTATAACGATTGCTTCCGAAGTTTAATTCTTGCAATTTTCAATAAAGAGACATATTTACATTTATGCGAAATTAGGAAATCCATGGGGCGTTGTACTTAAATCATCTGCATATTTGAAATGGCCATCAACACTTGAGTAAACGTCAAGTGAACATCAACTATGATACACACATGGATATCAACTGTTGTAGTGTTTTGTGTAGGCCTAATAATTATAAACGTAAACTTACACTAAAAATAAGCTCAGGTACATCTGTAAGATGTCTGCTAAAGATCTGGAGATCTGGCAAACATCTGCCGTGTAAGATCATCTGATAAACATCTTATAAGAAGCTTTGGTGCATCCCTTCTAAATCATAAACATCTTACAGACATCTTCTAGAGGTTTATATAACATCCGACAGCAGATGTCTTGCAAATGAAAATACAGATGTTAAATTGGTGTCTGCCAGGGCTAATACAACAGTTGTTGAAAACTGATAATATAAGGTAAACACATAAAAACACAAATAAGCAAGTTCTCACCTGAGAAAGGTTATTACACTTCTTTGGGACATGAAATCTTACAGGTGACACCTGTAAGATATTTTTACATTAAGTGACCATAGATGTAAGTAAGTGACAAAATCATTAGCAACTTAAAAGTTCACTGTTTCAAGATGGATGACATGTCAATACGCAGTTGAATCTAATCTTATTTCTACATGATCCTTAAAGGTAATCCTTTGGATTAAAACTTCTGCCAATGCGTAAATGTAAGTGAGCATTTCCTGGGTTATGTATGTGACTCAGAATATGTATTAGTTCATACTTTGAATAAACTTTTATTTTACAACCAAATAAAAGTATCAATATATGCACAATATTTGTGTTTAAATAAAAGAAAATAAACATGCCTTATGAATCTGCCAAAAAAGGTTTTTATGAAGATAACCATCTTTTAGAATTTCGGTGAAATAAAATGCAAGAAAAACAGCAAAGACATCCAAAAAATAATAAATAATGCTCTTAATATGGCATAAAATGTAATTAACCAAAAAATATATTTTATACTGTATTTTTAACTATATATTAGAATCTTTACGCGTCTGCATTAAGAGTATGTAGCATTATGGATGAGACGATCCTGAAAATAGATTTTCACGGAATTCCCAAAAAGCAAATAATCATTTTAATTTGAATTATTAATCTTTTTTATGTGAACAACATTATTTACTATATATATATAGGTTAATTTAATTAGAATTATTTCGATTTATTTATCTATTTAATGTGAACAACATTATTTATTACTATACTATATATATATATATATATATATATATATATATATATATATATATATATATATATATATAATTGTATTTAAATAATTTTTCTTTTAAATGTGAACAACATTATTTACTATATAGTACTATTCTATATACAACTACTCTATATAGTATATACTATATTATATATATTCAATATATATATAGGTTAATTTAATTAGAATTATTTACATTTATTTATCTTATTTATGTGAACAACATTATTTACTATATATTACTATACTATACTATACTATACTAATATATATATATATATATATATATATATATATATATATATATATATATATATATATATATATAGTTTAATTTAATTTGAATTATTTACATTTATTTACCTTTTTTATGTGAACAATATT
Source organism: Triplophysa yarkandensis (assembly GCA_033220385.1). Classification (NCBI taxonomy): domain Eukaryota; kingdom Metazoa; phylum Chordata; class Actinopteri; order Cypriniformes; family Nemacheilidae; genus Triplophysa; species Triplophysa yarkandensis. The sequence continues at coordinate 7,952,409 of CM065674.1, forward strand.
TACTGTATATTACTATACTATACTTATATATGCATATATATATATATATATAGTTTAATTTAATTAGAATTATTTACATTTATTTATCTTTTTTATGTGAACAACATTATTTACTATTTTTACTAAACTATATATAGATAGTAAATAGGTTAATTTAATAAGAATTATTAAAATTTATTTATCTTTTTAATGTGAGTTTTTTCTGGATCGTCTCATTGTATGTATTTAAAATTATTATTGATTAATTATTTGATTCAGAAATTACCACAAAAAGTGACTCAAAAAATAGATATAAATTAAATATATATAAACCATATACAACCAGTCAAAAGAAGACATTTGGGAGGTTTTAATTTAAAGTTATTAAGCATTTATTTAAGCTTATGTATTGGTCCTTATCTAAAAAAGCAAATTATACTTTATATAATACTTTTATTATTTTTTTAAGATATTTATATGGAAATGAGAGACGTTAACAGAAATGCAATAATGATTATGTTTCATTAAAAAATAAATAAAATAAAAAATATAAAACACAAGAAAACAGTCACGTGCACACACTGTCTTGGCGCCCAATGTCTGCCTCAACGGACTAAACTACTTTTTCAAAATAAGGGTCCTGCTTACGAAAAAAAATATATAAAAACAAAATATAAACACAAAGCTTTCATATAACTTGATGATTTTAATACTATATGTTTATATTTATATTATGGTGTGAATAACACACAATTACATATTTTAAACCCACTCTCTATATATTACAATTTCAACCCCCCCTAAATTTTGAAATAGACTCTTCCGTTCGTCCCGCCTCTGTCGCCATTTTGACTGTGTGTCTGTTTCGTGAGGGGAGGGAAACCAACATCTGATGTTACATTAGACTTCAAACTTTGCGAATTTATTTCTCATTTTTTTGTTTTTATACACTCCCTTCTTCTCTCTGAGGAGGAGGGTGTTTCGTTTCGCATTATTTTGGTGTTTCTGAGAACCAGCCATGTACATCAAACAGGTAAGTAAATGATAGCACGGGATGCATTTTATTATAAAAAATGCGCTTTAAAACATCTCTGCGTGTTTTTGCACATTAAATGTGTGCAAAATGCTATTTTTGTAGTCGGATGTGAGTTTCAAAGCATTCAATGGAGCTAGCATTAGCATCAGCTGTCAGAGAAAACAACATCAAAACAATGCATCACACACAACTGTATTATCTTTATATTTATAACTCTTTTTAATGTTTTTTTTTATCTTTTGTGATTGTCTAATAACTTGTAGATTAATAAATTGTTGTATTGTATGTAAATACATACAGTACAGTGTTATGCATGTGCCTATACATTATAATGGAGAGGCTTTGTTTTGATTAATAATGTGTTTTATGTTATTATATTTAACATCATAAGTGTTTATATTATTTTGTTGTTTTCAGGTTATCATTCAGGGGTTTCGAAGCTACAGAGATCAAACTGTGGTGGATCCCTTTAGCTCCAAACACAATGTTATAGGTGAGATCATGCATGTTTTTGTCTTTCATATTTTGTCTTTATCCTTGGCAACAGGTAGTATTTATTTCTATGCTTTAATTTGTTATTTTTTACAGTCGGCCGAAATGGATCGGGAAAGAGTAACTTCTTTTACGGCAAGTATAGTCTATGTTTGTTTATGACGTTGTTATGTTTGTTTATGACGTTGTTTTGTTTGTTTATGACGCTTTTATCCAAAAACACTTACAAGTGTTATGCGGTTGCCAACTATCACTCAAAACAGTGTCTTGTTCAAGGACACTTCAATCATTGTCTGCTGGGATTCAAACCCACAACCTTCCGCTTACAAGTCCAACACTGTAACCCCCAGACAATGACTTGAGGTTTTGGTGAGGTTTACTGGACTATTATGATTTTACTTATGCTCATATTTTCCTCTGCAGCGATCCAGTTTGTGCTCAGTGATGAGTTCAGTCACCTTCGTCCAGAACAGCGTCTGGCTCTTCTTCATGTGAGTAAAATAAGCGCTCATTATAGTATACATTATATGTATCTTTATCCATGCTAAACAATGTACTTCGTCTTTGTAGGAAGGCACAGGCCCGCGAGTCATTTCCGCCTTCGTGGAAATTATATTTGACAACTCCGACAACAGGTTGCCGGTAGGACATTTACATAACGGGATTTGTTCGAGTATCAAATCTATAGTTGATAATGATAAATAACTGATGTTTGTTCTCAGATTGATAAAGAGGAAGTGTCTCTGCGCCGTGTCATTGGTGCAAAAAAAGATCAGTACTTCTTAGACAAGAAGATGGTCACGTAAGTTTTGTCCTCTCCCCATAAAACATACCTTTGGACTTATCGGAGTAGGAGTTGTGATTGAATGTTTTTGTGTTTCAGTAAAAACGATGTGATGAATCTGTTGGAAAGCGCTGGTTTTTCTCGCAGTAACCCGTATTACATCGTCAAGCAGGGAAAGGTAAAAATGCAGCTGTGATCTCTAGTCTTTCGGGCTCTTTCATACATAAACGGATATAAACAGAAATTATACAAACCAGAGTGTCACTTTTGTGTTTTTACTTGTGCTTATGCTGACATGCTTAGCTGACCTAAAAACTAATTTCATCATTGTGTCAAACATTAGATCAATCAAATGGCGACTGCACCCGATTCTCAGCGTCTGAAGCTGCTCAGAGAGGTGGCCGGCACCAGAGTCTACGATGAACGCAAGGAGGAGAGTATCTCGCTCATGAAGGAAACAGGTGAAACTATTCTGTTACAACGCACCTGTTCTAAACATATTCAATAGAAGGCTAGAAAGTTATGCCATGGGTATACATTTTTAACCCCATAAATGTTTTGTTAAGTCTGAAGTTTTAGGTTATTTATATCATTTAAAGTTGTGTGACATAAGAAAAATATGAGTTCAAAAGTCTATTCACTGATAACCCTCTTCTGCAAAAGGTGTAAATATTGACTCCAACCATGAATTAATAAAGTACTTAAATGTGTCTTTTACACAGGACTATATATTCAGTATGACAGGAAGCTACTGCTTTTTAGTTTAAAGAACTTTCATAATTAATGATGTTCTTTTCCTGTGTTTGTGTTCAGAGGGCAAAAGAGAGAAGATTAATGAATTGCTTAAGTACATCGAAGAGCGTCTTCACACTCTAGAGGATGAGAAAGAGGAACTGGCGCAGTACCAAAAGTGGGATAAAATGAGGAGAGCTCTGGAGTACACCATTTATAACCAGGAGCTTAACGAGACCCGGGCCAAGCTGGATGAGGTACACGCCGTTGCTCTTACTTGTCATCATGTTCACTGAGTTTGTTTAGATTGTAATAGAGAATACATGAGTATTCAGCACTGTAATGTGAGGTGGTCAGATTTATTGCTGATGTGTAAATGCTTTCTTTAGTTATCTAGTAAGAGAGAGACCTGTGGTGACAAATCCAGACAACTGCGAGATGCTCAGCAAGATGCCAGAGACAAAGTGGAGGTAAACTGCCTGAAATCTGACACATGATAAAATGTCATGGACTGGGAATAAAGGATTGCCTCAACCTTAATCTATATTAGGACCTCCTTTGTTCTTACCTCCACCTTTTCAGTATTAGTTATGTAAAAGGAAAGATTAGATCATTTATTAGTTTGTGCACAAAGATGCACACATACATAGTCTGGTTATCTAACCTCTCTCTCTGAATCTCTGTAGGAGACGGAGCGTGTGGTGAGGGAGCTGAAGTCTCGCATCTCCGCTATGAAGGAGGAGAAAGAACAGCTGAGTAGCGAACGACAGGAGCAGATCAAACAGAGGACCAAACTGGAACTCAAAGCCAAAGATCTGCAGGATGAGCTGGCAGGAAACAGCGAACAGAGGGTGAGACGCTCAGACACATGCATGCGCTACAGGCACACATATGCAATCCACACACACATGGTGTGTACACTAATAAAATGAACTTTCTAGTTTTGTAAACTTTTTTTAAATATTCATTATTTCAGTGATATACAATCAATTGCAATCCATCTGTTGTTTTTATTAGACTTGAACAAAATGTGATTAAGTGTTTGATTACGTCCGCTTGGATATGAACACTGGAAGATAAAAGCCACACGCATCTGCTTGCTTTTAGCTTTTTTTACAGATGCATCACTATGGCAAAGCGATTACAGCACCACGCAAGTGCACGTCGCGTATATTCGCTAGGCAATGTAAACACACTCCTAAATAAACATCACGAGCCAGAGACCTGCAGGAAATGCTGGCAGGCGCTAGTGAACAGAGGGTCCGCAGTGTCCCCGTCTGCGTCACTGACTATACACACTCGCTCCAGTCTGGGCTTACAGCCAGGCAACCACACACACACACACACACACACATATAGGCTTGTGTATCTTTGTATGTGTGAAATACACACTTTTGGTCAGCCCTCCTGCATTTCAGCTTGGCTGAAAGAAGGATTAGCCCCACCTGGCCTAATGTGTGTGTTATTTTACGGTGGAGAGGCAGAAATGCGTCATTTGCCCTGTGGTTAATGCAGGTTTGCTTAGATGGAGATCCCCTTTGTTCAGCTCATGACGCAGAATCCCCAAACCTGCTTCTGCCAATTTCAGATATCTTCATCTAAATATGAATGTGATTTGGCGTCTTTAAACTTCCCACATAAACACTTAAGTCTGAGTTTTTTTCCACCTCCTTTTGTCAGAAACGACTGCTGAAAGAGCGCCAGAAGCTTCTAGAGAAGATCGAGGAGAAACAGAAGGAGCTGCAGGAAACAGAACCCAAGTTCAACACCGTGAAAGAAAAAGAAGAGCGTGGAATTGCTCGGTAATTCCCCAAACTTCTCCAAACATTAAAGAGACTTAAGATGACTCAAGTCTTTGAGTAGACTATATTTCCTATGCAAGGTTGTGGTAGAAATCCCAGGGAAATGTGCTAAATGATTAATTTAATGTTTAAATTTACCCATATGAGTAAAAGCTGAGTTCAACATTGGCTGTTATTGTTTTACTTTAACAGGCTTGCTCAGGCCACACAAGAACGCACAGATCTGTACGCCAAACAGGGTCGAGGCAGTCAGTTCACCTCTAAAGAGGAGAGAGACAAATGGATCAAGAAAGAGCTTAAGTCTTTGGATCAGGCCATCAATGACAAAAAACGCCAGATCGCCACTATCAACAAAGACCTAGAAGATACAGAGACCAATAAAGAGAGAAATCTGGAGCAGTATAGTGTAAGATACATGATCTGTGCATTGACATGTTAAAGTCTTACAAACAAACAATTATTATTAATAGAAATCCAGAAAGATTGACTAATCTTTTCTACCCAGCTTGAATGTCCTAACATTTAAACCCATATTTGATTTTAGAAATTGGACCAGGACCTGAATGAAGTAAAAACCCGCGTGGAGGAACTTGATAAAAAATACTACGAAGTGAAGAACAGAAAAGATGAACTACAGAGCGAGAGAAAGTAAGATATCCTTGGTCTCAAAGCATTGTGTGATATTCCTGGCTCTGGCCTATTGCTGTTTTTTATCACCTGTATGGACATAGATCTATTCATCTGCCATTGTAGTTATTTATAATCCTTGAGCCATAGGTTTCACAGCAGGTTGATGCTGTACCATTGGCCTATAGATTTTCATGCTGAGTCTGGAGTTGGGTTGGATCGTAACCCAGGTTTGGTATTTGTCAACCAGTACTGATGGTGTGTCTGTCCTTTTGCAGCTACCTATGGAGAGAGGAAAACGCAGAACAGCAAGCGCTGGCAGCCAAACGTGAAGACCTGGAGAAGAAACAGCAGCTACTGCGGGCGGCCACTGGAAAGGTTTGAAATATGCACAGACCTGTGCGCATTAATAGATGACAAATGTTTTTTGTTTACTAAATTTATAATTAAAAAAGGTAATCAAAATCCTTAACTTAACACAAACTGTTTTCCTTTCTTCCAGGCTATTCTTAACGGTATTGACAGCATTAATAAAGTATTGGAACATTTCCGCCGGAAGGGCATCAATCAGCATGTCATAAATGGTTACCACGGCATCATCATGAATAATTTCGAATGCGAGCCAGCCTTCTACACTTGTGTGGAAGTGACCGCTGGCACCAGGTCAGAATAACATGTTCTGTTTTTGTGGTTTCGATCCGCTTGAATTGTCAAAAACTGATTTTTTTGTGTGTGTACTTTTAGGCTGTTTTATCACATTGTGGAGACGGACGAAGTAAGCACCAAGATTCTCATGGAGTTCAATAAGATGAATTTGCCTGGCGAGGTCACATTCCTGCCCCTCAGCAAACTGGACGTGAGGGACACCGCTTACCCCGAGACAAATGTAAGTGTGTCTTTTATAAACACTTGTACCGTGTCATTAAGTTCAGCAGCAGTAAACACATTAAGTTAAATGTTTGCTTCAGGATGCGATTCCTATGATCAGCAAGCTTCGCTACAGTTCGAACTTCGACAAGGCTTTCAAGCACGTGTTTGGCAAGACGCTGATCTGTCGCAGTATGGAAGTGTCAACACAGCTGGCCAGAGCCTTCACGATGGACTGCATCACATTGGAAGGTTAACAAACAGGACATCAAACCATTTTCTATTGTCTTCCTTGTTTTAAGTGTCTTTTATTTTTCATAGTTTCCTTTTAACTAAGCTGTAATTTTGGTTATTTTGGTGTTTGCGCAGGTGATCAGGTGAGTCATCGTGGTGCTCTGACTGGTGGCTATTATGACACACGCAAGTCCCGTCTGGAGCTACAGAAGGACATGAGGAAGGCAGAGGAGGAACTCGGAGAACTGGAGGCCAAACTCAATGAGAACCTTCGCAGAAACATTGAACATATCCTCTTTAAACATTATTCAGTTTCAAATATTAAAATTTGAATACAGTTTTATGTAATTATTGTACTGCCCACATCATCGGAACGATCTGTTCATTTGTTTTTGTAGATGTGCAAGCAGCACACAAGGTGTTGATTTGAAAGTGTTTGTCTGGTTGGTGAACGTGATGTGTAACAAATTACATTTGTTTCTTGTGACTCACATTTGCTTTGTTACTTGTATTGTGACTAATACATAGACCAACATGACAACCAGCATCTCAGCGCTGATTAACAAGGGTCAGGTTAATATGAAGTGTTTGGTTGTGCTTGTGTTTATAACAGCCCAAGTTAAGATGAATATAATAACTAAAGTTTTGGAAATTCTAAAAGTTAGGGACAGTTTTTTCCTGCCTTACCGTTTCTTTAACTCGTTCTTCACGTATCAACAATGAAATTGACCAGCTGATGAATCAGATGCAGCAGATCGAGACCCAGCAGAGGAAGTTCAAGGCGTCTCGAGACAGCATACTGTCGGAGATGAAGATGCTGAAGGAGAAGAGACAACAGTCAGAGAAAACTTTCATGCCCAAGGTATCAACTAACATCATTCTGACAGAAATTGACAAGTTGCAAGTCGTACTAATATTTACAATTAATTAAATGGAAATCTTTGTTTTATAGCAACGCAGTCTTCAGAGTTTGGAGGCAAGTCTGCACGCTATGGAGAGCACGCGTGAGTCTTTGAAAGCTGAGCTGGGAACAGACCTGCTCTCTCAGCTGAGTCTGGAAGACCAACGCAGGGTGGATGATCTCAACGATGAGATCCGACAGCTACAACAGGTAAAGACGTCTACACTTTTGTCATATAGACTTCCTAACACTTTCATAGAAACATGACTGATTTAGATGAGCTGTATCACGACATTTGGCATTTATACAATCAAGTATGTACATCAAAACATTTTAGAGCATTCAGGTTGACATCTTGTTTACTTGTTCCCCTGTGTGTCATTCTTAACTCATGCTCTTTGGATGCTCACTTTTCGTCTATGTGGGCAGTCGGCCACAAAAAAATACACAAAGGCTAGAGTTTTATCTTATTTCAAGTAGTTATTTGGTCTTAAAGTCTTGCCTTATTAATTTTCCAGCAAGCGACATAAGAAGTAGGAAGTAGGTGTTAAACTCTCAGGCCAGTGTTGTGTTGTCTGTACAGCGGATAGGGTCTCATCTGAGAGGTGTTAGTCAGTCTGACGCTGTGCGAGGTGTGTAGGAGATTTAACACTGAAGCCTCAAGTCACAGCTGTAGCTCATTACCACCTTCAGACCCGTTTGGGCCAACACACACACACGCACACGCACACACGCACACACACACACGCACACAGAAATAGAGAGAAAGAGGAGATGCTTAAAATGTTACACAACCATCCCACATCATTAGTCTTTGTTACTTGTGTGTTATTTTAGCATCGTGCCTTAATTTGGTTTGCTAATTAGTCTGTTCTTGGATCTCCAGACAGGCTTTTATTATTTTTATGAATCTCTTATTAGCATTATCCCTTCAGATGTCTATTCAGGCGTTCCCGTTGGAATACACAATTGAAAAGGCCGCTCTTGAATCTAAGGTCATAGATGAATCTTTATGTTTCATGAGTTGGGTTTTATTTTTTACCGTAGGAAAACAGGCAGCTTCTGAATGAGAGAATTAAACTGGAGGGAATCATGACCAGGGTGGAGACGTACCTCAACGAGAATCTGCGCAAACGACTGGATCAAGTCGAACAGGTGATGACACCTAAATGCATGGTTTTTCTTTTTGAAAAGTGGATGGCTTATGTTATAAAATGCTGTTTATGTACAGGAACTGAATGAACTGAGAGAAACAGAGGGAGGAACCGTCCTCACAGCGACCACCTCGGAGTTGGACGGAATTAATAAACGGGTGAAAGACACACTGAATCGATCTGAAGGTAAGCTGAGACAAACGCAAAATCATGTTCGATATGATGTCAGCAGATGCAACATATTTCAATACAAATTTTGTGAATTTGTCACATGTAATGCTAAAAAGTTTAATCCGTTTTTGTTACTCAGATCTGGACACTCTCATCGACAAGACGGAGCTGGAGATAAAAGACCACCAGAAAAGCATGGAACGTTGGAAGAACATTGAGAAGGAGCAGAACGAAGCGATCAACCATGACACCAAGGAACTGGAGAAGATGACCAACAGACAGGGCATGTTGCTCAAAAAAAAAGAAGAATGCATGAAGAAGATCCGTGAGCTCGGCTCACTGCCGCAAGAGGCCTTCGAGAAGTACCAGACCCTCACCCTCAAACAGGTACAACCCACCCTAATGAATGCAATGTTTTCACTCAACCTAGATCTGCTTTAACATTTCAAAATGTTCAGTTTAGATCAACAGGTGAACAATTTTGCTTATTTAATTTAAAAAGTGGTGTCTCTCCTGAGACTCTTTTAGTATAAAAAAACCATGTGTCCCACTTTTCAAGACCTTGTGTAAATAAGTTTTTCAGTGCTACATAATCACTGGCCCTGATGTGACCAGGTACCTTGGTGAAACCTCCCCACCTCCAATGTCGGCCTTCTGTAGACTCTCATCCCCCTTTCATCTTTCACGCCACACTTTCCTTACTTTCCTCCCACGTCACTTTTGTATTCTTTTCTCTTAACCGTTCCACTGCTTTCCCTCCACCTCCAGTAAGGGGCTGTATTGTGTCACAGGCCTCCTACACGGTGACTCACTCATCATTACCCCATACCTGCTTTCTCCACTTTTCTCCCCCGTGGGGGTGGTTTAAATCATGACGTTTTTGTCTTTTATTATTATAGAGACATCTTGTGGAACTTTCTTTAAAGCGTTTGTTGTATCAAGGCTTCTTAGGAAGTTTTTCTACCATTTATTATTTATTTTCATTTTTTGATATTGAATACATTGTGTTTTTTTTTCTCTGGCGCAGTTGTTCAGAAAGTTGGAGCAGTGTAACACCGAGCTCAAGAAATACAGCCATGTAAACAAAAAAGCTCTGGACCAGTTTGTTAACTTCTCTGAACAGAAAGAGAAGTTGATTAAGAGGCAGGAAGAGTTAGACCGAGGTTACAAATCAATCATGGAGCTCATGAACGTCCTTGAGCTGCGCAAATATGAGGCCATACAGCTCACCTTCAAACAGGTACAGTTCATTCACCCAAGCTCAGAGGATATATGTTGTCATAGTCTGGCGATAGTTTAAATGATGTCTTGCTGTGATCACAGGTTTCGAAGAACTTCAGCGAGGTTTTTCAGAAACTGGTGCCTGGCGGTAAAGCCACTCTGGTGATGAAAAAGGGAGACGCTGAAGGCAGTCAGTCTCAGGATGAAGGGGAAGGAGCAGATAGTGAGAGAGGATCTGCTTCTCAGAGCAGCGTTCCCAGCGTGGACCAGTTCACTGGAGTTGGCATCAGGGTAAGATGATGACTCAGAATAACTGTAAGTCATGTTGAACTGTGTGTGCGTGCACGGCTAACAAGAGCTGAATGTGTGTGTGTGTCAGGTGTCATTCACAGGTAAACAAGGAGAGATGAGAGAGATGCAGCAGCTGTCTGGAGGTCAGAAGTCCTTGGTGGCGTTGGCGCTCATCTTCGCTATTCAGAAATGCGACCCCGCTCCTTTCTACCTGTTTGATGAAATCGACCAGGCCTTGGATGCCCAGCACAGAAAAGCAGTGTCAGGTAGTGCAAGCCAACAAATCAGATGATGTTATATTAAAGATGTTTAGGTCAGTCATTGTTGGCTGAAATCTCGAAAATCTGCTGTTTTCCAGACATGATCGTAGAGCTGGCTGGACACGCTCAGTTCATCACAACAACCTTCAGACCTGAGCTTCTGGAGTCAGCTGACAAATTCTATGGTGTTAAATTCAGAAACAAGGTACGAGTCATTCATGTGAAAGTGATATTGATGAGTAAATGCAAACGATTGCATTAGCAGTTAGCAATGAAGGCAATTCTCATTAGAAAAGATGAGATCTTCAGTTTTACCGTTGTTTGTTTTATTAGGTTAGTCACATCGATGTGATCTCAGCGGAGCAGGCAAAAGACTTTGTGGAGGACGACACCACTCATGGCTAAGAAAAAAACTAAGAACACACCATCTCTTATTTCCTTTTCTTATCTGTTTCTTGCCACTGTTCTGTTTTTTAAAAAGTCAAAATGAATGCAAAAAAAATTAGTGCGGTTCTGAACAGTTTCTTCCAGCTTATTGTTCTACAACTTTTCTATTTTGTCCTGTTTGTTGATTTACACATTTCAAAGTTCCACACTGAAAAGTTTTCATGATCTGGATAAAATGTGCCATGCGCTTGTTATTTAAACAGACGTGAGTGTTTGATCTCGCCAAGTTCAATGTCAAATGTCTGCGGTTTTGAAACGGCCGTCTCTCTTTCTCACTACTTCTAAACCGTCATGAAGCTTTCAACCGTTACTATTACTTTTTTAAGGCGCTATACAGAATGTTTGGATTTCTGAATGAAGTTTAAAGTTTTTACTGTTTATTGTTGACTATACATTTGCATTCATTCTCTAGGTCATTGTGATACATAGTCTTTTAATGTGTTTTCTGTTACCTTAAAAAGACAATAAAGTTACCCGCAAGACCTTTACCAGTGCTGACTTTGTTTGCATTATACGGTAAAAAAATATTTAAAGGGGTATAGGAAAATCACTAAAAACTTTTAAAAACATCAAATAAACGTTTTAATAATCCATGTAATGTGTTATGCAATAAAAATAAGGATATAAAAAATATATATAATTGTGATATAAACCAATTTTTGGGTTGAATTTCGATAAAAATATAACAGTTAATTAGATTTACTTATTTTTCTTACTCGCAATACAATACAATTGAAAATGTATATTTACCCCAATTTAAAAGTTTTGAAATATACTGTGTCAATTGTTTCATATAAAAAAATTAATGTCATGTTTTCTGTCACTAGAGGGTGCTGTGTTACACAATAGAATTTGCATTTGAGCATTATAGATTTGATGTACGGGTTAAGGTGATTTTATTAGTTTTCCAAAGTAAAGGTTTACGTCAAACTACGACTCTATATCAAAACTGTCCTACTAGATGACGTTTTATGGGACATTAATATCAGAAAGACTTGATGATACAGTGTTGCCCATAGAGTTCAGGGTAAAAGAGTCAAGGTTGAAAGTGAGTCACGACTTAAACAATCTCAAATATCAGATCCTCTCCCCATCTGCCAATGATACAAACACAATCTATATAAGATCTCCAGACAACAAATGTGTTCCAGCAGGGCTCTCTCTTAACTACAAGAATCTGTATATCTCTTCTGCTCTATACGAGGCCTTCAGAACAGTCAACAGATGACACATCCGCGGTGATCTAAGAGAGTCTCATTAAACACACATAAATCTGTCTCTGCCTCGCAGTCATTCCCAACACAAGTTAATTTGTTGTTCAACAGGTGCCTGGTCAAACCTAGAACCACTTGATCCTTCCATGTGCCCTTGAATCTGTCTCTCTCGACAGTGTTTGTCCCATTAAACTTGTCAGTTTTGTGACCAGTGTCCTGCTGGGAGAACAGATGCTGTTTTAATGGGTCTTGTTCTGTCAAGGGGTGAATCCTCGGAAGCGTTCAGCTGCACACACAGTCACATCAATATCTGCAGTCTTTAGAAAGATTAAGGTAAACTTTAACAAAGTATAAAGTAAGTTTCGTTTTCGTTCACGTGGATTTGCAATTTAAAAAAAGAGAAGTTCAATTGTCTTTCGAATTATTTGTTTACATTCCGGACTGCTTTAATGAAGCGCATTTTGTGATGAATTTTCATTTATAAAATATCTCAGATTGTGATTGTATACTTCTTTCAGAGTGATGTTGAATCGAAATTTAATTTAATCAATTGTAAAATTTGCAAAGGCAACCAACAAGTGTACAGATGTACAGATAAATCATTTTTTACAATCCAAAAATATTAATATCAGCTATCCCCATAAATGAAAATATTCTGAATGCACTGTCTAATAAAATTATTATTTATATCCACTTTAGGAAATAAAACTATTATCCACATAAGTATAGTTTTGTCCAATCGATCGAGGGACATGTACATTTTTGTTAATCATTTACACATAAAGTGTATAAAGAACTTTAATCTTTTTTTTTCTCTAAACAGAATATATATTCTGATATATCATTTACACATAAAGTATATATATATTCTCTATTCTTCCTGATGAAAATGATCAAATATAACATGTTTTATTCGTTTCATTCATAGTCATAACATAATTCCTGTAGGTCCCTCTGACTTATTCAATAATTCTGATGTTATACCAAAGTATCCTAAAATTCTTGACGGGTAGTGTGTTTCCTAAATATGTAGTGTGTGTACATATTCAGCGTAACTGTATGTCTACATTATATTTAAGATACATGTCTTTGCCCTGTTGTTTAAAGAAACACTTGATCCTAATAGTAATCATTCCAAAAATGTTGTTTCAATTTAATAGCAGCTCTTTATTATTGGTGAGATTTACACCTTTGGCAAATAGTCACTCCTTTTTCTATTTTACACTGCTCTTAGATTTATGACAGGATTAACTGTTAAACTAGAGAAGTAGAGAACACTTCTCACCCTGCAGGATCCCTTAAATCTGACCCAGCAACCACACGCTCTACATATAACCACAAGAGTCATTGTGTAATTTCTGTTCCATTTATAATCACATCAAAACCCGTGCGGAAAAAGGCATTTACAACTTGCCATTTTAAGTAGGAACCGCATTGGTTCCTTTTTTAAAGCTCTTCTATGAGGTCATAGTGGAGAAGCCAATCACCACCTGCTCAATGCAAACCACCTAATATCACAACTCTGAGTTGATTTGTGAAGCAGAATTTTAAAATTATAACCTTTAACCATTACTGCATTACTGCAACTGATGATTGACCTCTCAACGGTTAAATCCAGTGTGGGATAAACATTGGCGTCTATAAGGTCGAGTTATCATGAATGGCATACGCAGCTGAGGTCGGATTTATATATGAAAGCTGTCCAGTTCAGACGAGCAAACATCATGACTTAACACATCTAATGAGGGGAAGTGCGTATTTAAACGGGATAGGAAAGGGCCGTCCCCTCGCCTTTACAGTATGGAACTTAATCATAAATAATCCTGATATCAAATAATACATACATACATGAGAGGTTCAATGCCAGAGATCAAATATCACACAAAAAACTTTCTATATAGTACATGACTGTTATAGCACCTGTTGGCGTGGTTAAGGCTCCTGCGAGGAACCTTTGGTTTCTGTGAGCAGTTGTTCAGCAGATATGGAACATTTTGTCCAGCACATTCCCTTAAAAAGGATCTGCTTTCCGTCCAGCCAAAAATACTCCGGGGATTGTTACCCGTGTCACTTTTGTGGGGGTCAACGTTGGTGTCAGCAAGAGATCTTGTTAGGTGTTTAATACATAACTGATTTTTAGTTCAACTTCAATGAGCGAGACCCATATATGTAAATATACATTCAATACATACATTTATAACATATTCAACTCGACTATGTTATATTAATAGTTTTATCTATATTTTTAGGAGCTTATGAACGTGTCTACATGCATTTATTTAAGGTGTATAAATATATATATATATATATATATATATATATATATATATATATATATATATATATAAATATATATATATAACTTGTCCCAATGTATCTGTTTATTTATATCTTAAGTATAACCACTATAATCTTAACCTATCATCTTGATATTAGTTTGAATTCTTAAAAAAATGGTTGTGTTCCTCGGCTGAGAATATAGTAAAACGTATCTCATGAGTTTTGCCTTCTTGAATCACAGTGAAAATCTTTTTTGTAGAAGATACGGTGAGACGAATGTTTATTACTCTGTCTGTAAAACCCAAGCTCAAGCAATAATGCTGTTGATTTTTTAATATTTTCACTTATCATAATAAAATGAATTATTTTTATACTGTTTTATTATTTGTGCAAAGACCAATGCTGAAAGGTGATTTTTTATATATATTCAGTATGTCAAGGTCATATTTTTATGTAAGCAATAAGGTATATTTTGAATGAAAGTGTTAACAAACAATACAAATACTAAAGCCAAAAATTTGTGTCAATGCAACTTTCATTAGGTGAAATTGCAAAAAGCCGTTTTCAAATCACAACACACGTCCTGAAATCGCCTACTTGCATACTATTTGGTAGGCCAAAATACTAGTCATAAATTTTGTGTCCAAAAAAAACAGTAGGCAAGAAATATCCAGATGATCTACTGTTTTGGCTGTGGATCGGATGTACACTAATCCATGATGCCACAGGGCTGAGCAAAAGTAGATGAATCAAAAAACTTTAGGTGGATGTACTGCTAAATTTGTTCATCTCGAATAACTTTTTCTTTCCCAACACCTATGTTCAAGCTGCTAATATGTCGTTGGTCAAAGAGAAAATGTAAAAAAATAAAACGATTGCAGTATGTGCGAAATTTATTTATACTGCTACCATTCTATATAGATCATCTTGCTTTAACAATGCATAGGGACAGTCACATTATGCAATGTGGTACCACAACAAGTGGTATTGTTTTGTTGCTATACCCAACGCTCAATATGTCCTCTCTAAAATAATTTTTAACCAAGGTTAAGCTTAGAAACCGAAGTTATGGTACAGTTTACGTTGGGTTTGATTATTGATCAGAGATATGCTATTAAATAGTGTTTTAAGAAATCTTGATGTTGTATCTGCCCAGAGACGTTACTGCTATGACATAAATATCCACATGGAGACATGCAAATTTGGCTTCTGTGTTGCACGACTTTTCTTAGATGGACTTCGTAGATCCACACTGAAAAATTGGATTGTTGGAATTAGTTAACTTTGTCATGTACATCAGTTTCACATAAATTCATTTTCTTATTTTTATTTAAAAAAATTTGATTTACTCACAAGGAACCGATGTACATGACAAAATTAAGTAATTCCATTTTTTTCAGGGCGCCATCATCAAATGGAGCACATTTATAAATGTCTAAAATTAAAAATCATTTTGACAAACTTCACAAATGTATTGTCATCATCTATTTCTTTGCATCAGTGGATGTTAGAATTCATGATGAGGGCACTTTAAGCCGACTTTCAAACATTTCTGTGTCCTCCCAACGTTTATTCAGGTAAACCTGCTTCTTCGTTCTTGTTTTCACCATGTTATAAATCATTCCCAAAGTTCAAATCTGGCCTCCAAACAAGTACAGGAGCCAAACTTTATCTTCCCCCTCAACAGCAATCCTTATCACTGAAAAAAACAGGCCGTAAGTGATCTTGCAGAGATTTACAGTGGGAGAATCAAAGGCTTTGCAAGTGGACGTGGATCAGGGGCTCCATTGTCTCCGCAAAAATGTTAACGGCCGGAAATGTTAATAATCCCCGCGGTGGGCTCCGGACTTGCATTGCCGAATCTGATCCGCCACTTTTGAGTGACTGTCTAATGGCATTTCTCACACTTGCTCAATCATTGGCCGAGACGAAAGGCAGTCAACGAGTGAGAGAATGAAAGTGGACAGCAGACGGGATCGGCAGTCCTCTGGGACTCCCAAATGGTCAAGTGCCTCACACGACCTCCTTCCTGCCGTATGCTTGCAGTCCTCATCCTACTTTACTACAAGCCTTTGAACACCCCACATGTTTTTAGACTCTTGAGGAGTCCGTTAGAGAGTTAGTTGGAAAGTTGCTGATTCAAGATTCAGAGGCCGGTTTCCTCAACGCTGCCTGGACAGGATTAAATTTAACCTGATCACTGTGCAGCAACACCCTACTGAGCGACTTTGGTTTTGTTGGGGTCTGCGTTGCGTAGGATTTTTGGGGGGGTGGAACGTTTTTCTACCATGAAGCAAATGTGGGACAAGGGGGCTTTTGAAAATGGACAGTCCAAGATTCCAGGAAATGGAGCCCAAACGTCTACAGAACACCTACAGAGGTAAGAAACCAGCTGAATGTTGTTGTAAGATGTGTACAAAAATGTGCACAACAAAACTATAGAAATGCTTGGGGTGGCCTGGTTGGGAAGAAGATACAAGAATGATGGATCAGTCTGATGAGTGTAAGTCTGTGTTCTTTGCCAAAGTGTAATTCCTCCGCCATTCTCAGCAGTAGAATTGCAGCAGTAGATCTCCAACATAAACACGCATATCATCCAGCCGTCTGCTTAAATTCATCATGTTCGGTCGGCAGTGTTTTGGATAAAGCCTAGCACGTGTTCATGTGTACTTCATGTTATCGTGTGAATATTTGATAAACATCCTATTTTTTTTATCTTAGCTTTTTATTTTTAGCTTATACACCCTATGTATGAGCATTATGGTGGTATCCAAACTTTAAGTGCATTAAGTTGTTAAAATCATTTCACAATACAGCCGCAGAGAAGATTAAGAGATCATTGCAAATTTGCATTTTATGAGTATTTATAGATGTATTGTGGTCAGTTTAGTCTAGTATCTGATGAATTTCGACCAAATCAAACCTCAGGAGTGACAAAGCCATCCAACAGCAATGTGGAAGACTGTCAGCATGATGACACACATGAAAACTGTGATCTTAAAGCATGTACAGATGTTGGGATTTAAAAAATGCAAAGCATCTCTCTTGTTTTCATTTTTTGTAGATAAATGCAAATAGAGACTACATCTGAATCCAAATTTGGGAGAAATTTTGTAAGTTGTTGACAGAATAAAAAAAATTCACCTTAACTTATCCCTATAACTAGTAAACTCAGAGAAAAAAAAATTGTCTGTGATTTTTTTCTGTTTATGCCAAAAAAAAACCAAACAGTTAAAAATGCTTTAATGCATCACAATGCAGGCTAAACAAATGCTTGAATTCATCATTTACAAAAAAAACTAAGGCTGACAAGGAACAATTTATGTTTACTTTTTTTTTTAAACGTTGTCAATTATTATTTGTAATAGTATTACAATTAAAAACGATATGATATAAGTTTTGAGAATGACCGGAGAAATTATAAAATTGGATTTTAATATATTAGTAATAACTAACCTGTCAGAGTCATGAAATGCGTATATGCGATTCTAAAAAAGATGTATTTAACTACTAATTTCATTTTTATGCTAAAGTTTCCGTTGCTTTTAGTAAAAACATTTTGAAGTTACATTTCTACAACCTTTTTAAATTCCTGCCTGCACATAACAAGAACCGATTCTGAATTGTGTAATACAATATAAACTAAAGAAACCTTTTTGTTTGTTTTAACATTGTTGAGTTATGAGCAATAAAACTGAGAGAAATGGTGCACATGGTGCTTTACAGACACAGATACCACATGTTTTAAGCACTTGACTGGTGCCAAATGTTCATTTACTTATAACAACCTGGTAAGTGATGATGTGCACATATGATGACCGACAACATGCCTCTTTATGAAGTCACAGAATTCTGCAGATCTTACTTAGGGCTAATTTCAACACTTCCATTCGATGGTTAATTTGATCAAATATTAAAATTCATGAACTACACACAAACACATTTAGCTCTTTATGACGGATGAGATTGGATTTTTGGTTTACAGAAAATGAACTATTGAACACAGTTTGGTTGCCGCAATGGTAATGTGTCCGTTTATGGACACGCCGAATGCTGGTCCTATTTTAACGCTTGACCATTTTCTCTTTCAACATGACACTTTCTGTGACCGTGTGCGAGTTTCATTCTTTTCATCCCACTTCAAATTTGGTGTTGTAGCTTTAGCTTTATTTATGTGCCTGTAGATAGTCAGTGTGGAACATATTTGAGTTACAAAATGTTAAATGAAAACAACATACTGTGCATAAAATTGCAAAAGACACAAGTATGTTGGTCTTTAAACAATTAAACTGGATATCTTTGATTGTCTCTGGTCATAAAACTACAAGTTTCTATGTCACCAAAATATAGTCACTAAATTGACGTCATTAGACAAGATGGCTTAAGAGAATTAAAATGCACGTTTAAAAGTTAAAAGTAATTCTTTTTACAGTATTTTATATTTAATGTTCTGAAAATTTTAAGCATTACTTTATAGATATTGCTAATAAAATTCCAGAAGTTTAGGTTCGCATATGTAACACATTAGGTGTAACATATGTGCTTAATAAACACTTTATTAATTATTTTATATTCTACATGTTACAAATTTTTTTTTCACATTTTAAAAGAAATTATGTTAAAACAACTTAATTTAATCATGTGGATTTGATGTACATGATTGAATTAACTTATTCAACTATCAGATCTTTTTCAATGATTTTTGTGTTTTCGACAAGAAACAAATTTTGCAAGAAAAATAAACTGCTACAAATGCAAAGTAATTTAACATAACTTCAAGATATAAAATGTAATGGATTTTTAATGTATTGAAGTATAAATTCTAATTTATTATTACTATATTATACAGAAGGTCAATCATGTATTTAAAACAGACTTTTTATTTATTTTATATTGTTGTGTTTGTTGTTCCTTTTGTATTGTTTTCAATTTATGTTTAAGTCAGGAGAAGCTTGACAATACAATAATAATAATATTTTGATTTAAATGAAAGAAAATTATTTTCAATTAATTCATTTGTTAAGCAAATACACCAGCGCAATGCCAATGTTGCGACTTTATAACATCTTGGGGGCTGTTATTAGTTCAAAATCATTTGTAGAAATGGCCATCATACCTACTAAGACTATATAATTGTTTCATCGTCCGTGCATGCAGGTTGGCTCTTACTCGGTGCATTGCATTAAACCCTTAGCTGCCTGCGTTAAGCCTTTCTCAGCCAGAGAGAGGTCATGAGATCAGACGCTGCGGTGAAAGATGGAGCATTTTTGATTGATTGTTTTTAAATAGCTCGGTGGTTCACTGCATTAGAGTCGGTATTATCACGATGTTTCGGGCCTATTGTGTTTTCTCACGTGTCGCTGCTCTCTCTGCCAACCTTCCATGAATCAGTAGACTTCTCACATCGTGCCTGACTGTGAATTATGCCCCCAGAAATCACCCAAAAGATTTGGGTTTCATAGCTTTGTTTGATCTTTGTTTTTTAAGTAAAGCTCCGACTGTTGTGTTGACCTAATGCACGTGTTTTTGCGGCATTACCAGCTATGCCAAAATCTCAGCTTGGAAATATGTTGCGAATGCCTCTCTGCATTCTGCTTCTGAGACCGCCTGCTTGCCTTTTGTTGTCTGCTTTACGTCTATAGAGTCATGGTGAAGTGTGGTAACACAATGCTGTTTGGAAACAGTTGTGCGTTTTATGTATGTCGGGAATCTAGACGATTCTAAAATACCAGGTAAGAGTTCTTTAGGAATGCTTATGCTTAAACTTTGAACTTAAAGTTGTACATTAATAAATTATCTTAAACTTTGTAGTATTTCTAGTTTTCTATATAGCTCTATCTAACTCTGATCAATGTCTAGATTTTAACTACATGTCTTGTCTTCACCGTGGGATAGAGGGAAACGTAATTTTGATTGCTTTGTATGTCTCTAGCATGTGAAGAAAATCGACAATAAAGCTGACTCTGACCCTAAATGTTTTTACGTACTTTAAAAAATATGTTTTTTTTTTTACAATTTACAATTTTTTACAATTGTTTACTTGTATTGTACATTTTGCACTGTATTACATTACATTTAAACATTTACAGAAATATCTGTAAAACAAAGGACCGTTGTACTGGTGATTTTATAGATTTTTTTACAGTGCATGTTTTTAGCATGACTATATTTTTATTTTCATTGTTTATCACTAAAAAGCGATTAAAAATCAACTATCGAAGACTATGCATAATTTGATAGTTAGAAAGTGGTTAAAAACGTGAAAATTTTAGATGTACTTGTTTTTAATTTGTAATTTAACAAATGTATTGAAATTTCAGATGTAATTATTTGATTAAATAATAATAATTCAATTGATTCTCTACATGACTTCCAGAAATCTAACTGACAACATTCAGATCTAATTCCATCTTATGTAAATTATTTTTTGAAGTTAATTATAAGTGTGAACAAATAAAATCCAGATTGAATATACGATAAAGTCTTGGAATTTTATGTTTAATTTGACATTTCATCAAAATCGAGCAATTCACAACTTTTGTGATATTCTCAATTAAATGGTTTTGAAACCAAATCAAACGTAATGCAAAAACTTTTCAAAACCGCTGGGCTACCAAACAATAAAAAATGATAAAACATTATGAACCATAAATCTATTTATATATTCACTGCCCTCTATTCTGTTAACACAGTGATCCTCTTCTGTCATTGCCTGACCTCTAATGCCTTTTCTAAATCATGATGTATAGACTGTACATCCAACTGTATCTTGTTCCCTCTAGAGTCTCGAAGCACATGACTGTTTATTCAGGAAGGTGTGATTTCTCAGATATCAACATTCGGCCTTCATTGGTGGCTGTGACCCGTGTGCTGTCAGCTGTCATGACCGACGGAAAACCGAACAGTCATTTATTATAAAGCGATGTTGGTGGTACGTGCTGTTTGAACAAGGGATATTAAACATAAGCACTTTAATATTATTCATAGATGCAGTAAATATAAAGAGAAAAAAGATTGCTTGCATTGATTGACATGCAGAAACGCTTGATGGAAAGCGCTAGACATAACGCCTCTCTGGTGTCAACTGCCGTCAGCGGTAATGCTTATTTGTTTCCATGGTGGTTTTGCTGTGGTAATGTTGAGGTTTAGGCGTCTGAGCATGTGTTCATTGCTTCGTTGATGTGAGGAAACAACTGGACTAATCTTTATGTTAAATTTATGACAGTTTTGTGGCACCGGTGTGGGATTTAAGGGAACAGCCTTGGATTTCCTGATTAGGCTTCATGCTGTTTTATGCGCAGGCCTGGTGGCATTGAGTTCTGGCATTGGACAAGAAAGTGGTTTTAAGGAATACATAATATTATAAGTAATGCTACGTTTACTGTGATAAAGCTTAAAAGTGATAGTTCACCCAAAATAAAAATGTAGAATTTACTCACCTTCCTTCTTTCAAATCTGTATTAAAAAATTGTGATAAACATAGAGAAAGGTATTTGGAAGAATGCACATAACCAGACAGTTTTGGGACCCTATTGCCTACATTAACTGCTAAAAATAACCTAACACAAAATGAGATATTTTGAAGAATGAACAACATCAAGAAGTTCTGGGGTTTTCTGGGCTACCTTTTAATTTTTCTTCAATGGTAGTCAATAGAATCCAAGAACAGATTGGTTACAAGCAGTTTTCCATTCCTCCTGTGTTCAACCAAACAAATTTATACAGAACTAAAAAGTAATTCATGACATAATTTTTATTTTTTGGGTTAACTATCCTTTTAACCTGGGAAAGAAGTTAACTATATTCAAAATCTGGAAAGTTTCACTTTTCTGTTGATCATTGCTTATATGACGCACTTTACATTTTTTTGCCAGTGTCTCCATTTTCTACATTAATGTTTGCCATCAGATGGTATTTATTCAATCACTGCATTTATTTTACCATCATAATATGTATAGTGATATATTTCATTATACTCTAATTATTATTGGAAGTATTAAGTATTAACTTTTAAATTGTGACTACTGTTTTGGAAAGACTGGGTTTTTCAGGTTGTTGTAAGGTATGTTAGAGATAAGGAAGATTTTTGTCATTCTGCATCTGGATTGAATGTTAATCAAACCTTAAGATTAAATATGTTGAATAAACATACGTATATATATATATATATATATATATATATATATATATATATATATATATATATATATATATATATAAATATATAAATAAAAAAAATATTTTCAAATATTGGCCAATGTCGCAAATCAATGAAAATTTTTATTACCTGGTTGATTTTGAAAATTAAAAATAACTATTTTTATATAAGTGTAATGTACATTTACATATTTAGCAGAGCCCTGTATCCAAGTAAAGTTACAAATGTTAGAGAATTCTATATTTTTCATATTTGGTTTTGATAAGTTTATCCATTTATGGCGGTGAATTCAATGTAAAAGGACCCAGGCTGTGTGTAGATAGAAATATCTCGTTCTAACATAAAAAACATAAAAGTCTTTATGCATCTTTGAAGATATGTGTATATTTTATTGCATTTCTGTCACTGGATCCTCAAAAAAATGACACATTGCACCCTTAAAACGTAATAGTTATCGTTCTTGGTGTGAACATGCCTTGATCCTTTCTCAAGTCCCAAAACCCCAGAAGTGTGAGCTTTAAGTCATCAAATATGTGTCACGTCAGTCTCGGTCAATGCTTCGTGCCATCTGATGCTGTTTCCCTTTCCAGAGAGCATTCGGTATGACCTCACTGTCAGCTCTATATGCGGCCGATTGAATTATATGAGATAAGCCGCACTGCCGTGGGCCCGCTGAGCTCCGATCATATGCTGATATGAACACACTGGCCAAGTGTAAAGGTCTCTGGGTAAACAGCATCTAAAATTAAAGAAGGTGTTTATCTGAGTTTAACTGAAACGTCTGTCCCTGTGCAGAATGAAGGCAGATCTGCTTATAAAACATATTTAGCTTTTATTTGAAATGTAATGTCTGTCAAGGACGCCTTTAAAATCATGTCATGTCCCTGTAAATCCGTTTACAAGTGCATGTGATGTTCCTGTGTGTGTGTCTGATAGCTCCTGACAATAGAGTGTCACATGTCAAATTGCGTTCAATACAGTGGCAGGAAACTATGACGCAGCACATGGTTTGAAGACAAGATTACATTTATCTGTGATTCATTAGGGCACATTAGTAACTGTTGCCAGCCTGGAAACAAAGCAAATGAGTGGCATTGTCTTATCAGAATCTCACAGCTATTCTTAGCTGGCTGGAGGACACTTCTCGTGATATCTCCAAGTAAGACATGTAGATGATATTGACCTATAACAAAATAAAACTGTCTTGGTACAGTCTGTAGTTTGGGATTTATGTACAAAGACTTGCTTTACATAGAATACGTGATATATATTAGCATGTTTTTGTTTGCTTTGTGCTTTTAAAATTCTCTCTTACAATCTAAAAAAACGAATCTTTGGCCTTGTAAATATCACAAGAGTTACCTGCTATATTTACACAATAAAATCTCTGAATGTCAGTTAAGTAATTTTTATATCAGATAAATCAAAATAAATGTGTAAAAAAACTACAGTTGATTTCAAGTAAATCAAAAATAAATTATTTGGGTGTATTTCACACAAGAAAATAAGTTTTAAATAACCAATTGTATCTTTAGGTATTGACAATATTTTTGGTTGGTTTAAATAGAAAATGTTAGAATAGCCCACTGCTGAGGAGGCGAATCAGAATTGCAACTTCATGCTAAAGAGTTTACCCAACATCTCATCAATCCAGAAGATGGATGTTGGTGGTACTCACATGTAAATAACAGCATGGACTGCATGGGGAATGCACTTCTCAAGATACTGTCTACCGATTTATTTTGTCATAACCATGACAGAAACCCCTGAACACTGTTAAATCATACAGAGATGGATTTGGTAAGCAAGGTAGGGTGCGGTATTTTCAGAAACTAAAGACGTTATGCGGTAACCTTGTAGATCCATACGAGTTGACCCCGGACTGATGATACCAGAATTCTTCTTTTTCCTGTACTTGTGTAAGTGTAATACAAACCAATAAATAAATGAATAACCTTCTGAAATAAATAAATGCAACTTAGAATTTTTTTTGAGATTTACTCAAATATTCTTAAGGCACATCTACTCAATATTTTTGATGGTTTTGACTCAAGATAACTATTGGATATTTTTAAAATACGATTTTAAATACAATTTATTTAAAATAAGAACCAAATCTACTTAATTTCAATTTCATTTACTCACATTAGTTTTTATATATATAAAATGTTTCACCAAGTAAATAGTATTTTTCGGAACATACAAACTGCAGCTCAATTTAAACGTTGATGTTTTCAATTTTATACATTAGATTTAAAAGAAATAATTAAATTAAAATGATTTATTATGAAAAATAGCGGGGTTTTCGAACTTCTCGATGCCAGGGACCCCAAAATATGTTGGAACGTTTGTGAGGACCCCCTTTCTAAAATACATATCCAACTAACACTAACACTAACATCACCCTGACAACATCCCTGTCATGCCTTTAGGAAATGTAGAGGTATAACACTGAAGACCTTTAAACCTTTGTCATAAAGCTGAAGGTTGTCAAAGTAGTTTGCAGCATGGGTGCTCATCATAAAGGCATCTGCTTTCATCTATAGAGATCACAGGAACTAAACGCTCTACAGCTGGCTGGCACATTTTACAACCGGTAACTCAGTTGTTCATTTGCCTTGTGTCACCTCATCCCTCTTTATGATGTCATTGGACTAAAATTAATACCTAGCATTGTGGCTGTACTTTATACAGTTCATGAGAATGTTGGTAAGCAAACAGCACTGGCAGCCATTCACTTTTGTAGTACTGACACAAAACCAATGGTAGTGAAGAGATGCAAGTTCCCAACATTCTTCAAAATATCTGTGGAAAAATAAAGTCATACAGGTTTGAAATGACAAGAGGGTTTGAAACATAAACACTAAATGCAACATTTTTTATATGTCCTAAAAACTATTCCAGAAGTTCATAAATGTTGATTTGTAGCAGTATGAAATAACAGATCTGTATAAATATAGTGCTCTCATATATTGAAAGTTGCAAAGTCCCAAACTTGTCTGCGATTCAGAAAGATGATAATGTTGTGATTCATCTCAGCTAAAAATGCTCGCGATAATAATCTAATGAAAATGATTCATAAGTCATCTGGTAAATTAAAGCCTATTTAAATCATTCTGTCATATTTGACACTGTCACACATCAGGAATAGCTGTCATCCCCTTTCCCCATCAAATAATTATTGTTCTTGTTGGAGATGGATTGAATTACTAATGTCTTTCTTTGGGAGCAGTATGGATTTTCATATGAAATGTTTACAAGGTAGTATAGACTCGTAACCATATAGGCTGCTACATTCTCTAAATGTTCCTTTCATCACGATCAAAACTATCCTCAAGTCTTTGCTACGTTGTAAAATGCTTCTTCATAATCACATGTGACTTGTTTGAAAAAGTGAAATGGTCATGAATGTGTTTGTCCAGCAAGCAAAAAAGAAAGCTGTTGGGAACTGGCACCTATTTCCTTTGCTGCTTTTGTGTCTATAAAATAGAAGCGCATGGGTGGCACTGCTGTTTGGTTACCAAGATTCTTTTATTTAATTATAAATCATTTAACACTTTGCTTAGGCTCTAAACAATATCAAAAATGTTTTTCGCTTAACAATCTGTATGAGTAATGCTGACATATATCCCTAGTGTTAGTATGCAGAGCATTCCCTAAGCAATAAAAAACAAGTATAACCAAGACCTATTTGAGGAGGCCCCACCCCTGTCAGTCAACCAATCATCTTGGCCCTTAGAACCCAATAACATACAAGTAAAACCCAATGTATAGGAGATGCTGTTCTTACACACAGTAGCAAACAGACGTCAATAATAGATCAACACACCATGCTCTGATTCATAAACCTCTGCCAACTTTAAGTAAATTAAATGCAATTTTGAATGTAATGAGATTTACATTTATACGTATTACAGATGAGATCTATACTGCAACTCAAAGGACTTTGAGGCATATGGTTTAATCACATATAGTGATGAAGTGTGCAACACTTTTATGAATGATATTCCCAAATAAACCCTGCTACATACAAAATTGCATTCCAGAAATTAGATGTGTTGTGAATGGCGTATCATGTTGTCTGTAAAGTCCAACAGTAAACACCTCTCTCAAAACAGATGTCCGTATCCACATCAATTATTCTGTGTCATATAATCTTTCTTGTAAGCAAATACAAATTCATTCAGCAAAATGAATGAAGCAGTGAAAGTATGTATAAAGATGATAGAATATTAAAAGTAATTTTAGAAATACGATATACATTTTTATAAATAAACAAAACACAACTCTTTTTTTCAATTCAGTTCACTTTTTAATTATAGTTCAGATGACTACAAAAACTTTTTAATTTCACTTACATTTTTAATATAGTGTCTTAAATTTGATTTGAGTTTAAATATCTTTGCTTATCCATTTTATTCCACATCCATTTTGTGACATCCAAGTGGTTTAATGAAGGTATCGCGATTCACGTTGTCGTCAAGACTTACTGACACCTCGCTCTTATAAAACACCCATCAAAATATTTAACCACAAACTATTAACTCTCTCCTGCACCTGTTTTCTCAATACTCATGTACAACGCGCTTCGACCGTCCCAAAGAAAGCTAACATGCTGTACAAGGCCCTAAATTCATGGCTTATTTATCACCTTTCCGTCAAACCTTGACGTGTCGTGGTGATTTAGGGTGTATTCCGATACTATCTGGATGGGTTGGTTCTTCTTCCATTTTGAGCCAGTATAAGGTTCAACCGTATGTGAATCAGAGTCTATAAGCAGGTTGCGCTGAGGTCTCATGGTCTGACCAGGTGTCGGGTGTATAAATTCCTGTGCGTGCCAGCCACGCATGCAGTACCCACATTTCACCATCGGCTCCGCTGAAGAGTAATGCATGATCACGATTGTAATTTTAGACGCTAACTGCTGGCGATGTTAATGGATTGCAATGCTTGATATTCTGGATGGACTGACCTAAGTGTTCTTCCCCGGTCACGTGACCCGCCTCGGCCAATGGCGTGTATCGTGTGACCGCAGCTTGTTCACATTTTGTTCACTTGTTGACAGTTGGAAATAGGTCACCTTTAGATGGGTGCCAACGTGAGAGCCGGTGTCTATTGTTCAGCAAGCTGGATAAATAAGTAGGATCTAAATACCAGGAATAATTGCTCATTAATCCACCAATGTCAACACCTGAAAACTTTCTCTTACATACCGGCACCGATGGACTGGTTTTTGTGTTATTAAAAAGAAAAGTCGGTAACGGTCTCATGTATGAACCTCAGAAAAGAAAGGATCGAGTCAGTTTAAAAACAAACTTAAAATACATGATAAAAAATATACAAATTTAATAAAATTATTTTCAAATGATTATAATAAATTAAATAAATACCTGACCTTTTTTTATAAATACTTTTTTATATAAAAAAACTTTAATTTCATGTCACTTGCAATCAACCAAAATGTTGTATAATTTATTTATTTGATATAATTTTTAATATGTAATGTGATATTTTCATTTATGTAACTTACTGACATTCAAATGACACATCCTCAACCACAAGTTATTCGATATCATGACTTTTACATTTTGGAACGTATCAGTTACCTGAAGGACCTCATGGTCGTTCATTTTCTTTTCCCAAACCAAATGCCAACAAAAACAATCAACCGAAAGACTTCCACCCAGTGGCAGTTAGAATTCTCGGAGGGATACCCACTCCGCATGGCAACACACAAGCAGTGTTTTACAGCGGCTTTACAGGGCCTATGACAGCTTGTCTTTCTCTTAGACTCCATATGATCTTCCTTGTAACACAAACCGACCCTGCCCTGCCAAAAAACTCCTCACCATATTAGAAGCTAAATTAATAGATGCAGTGGTGCAAAAACCATTTGAGAAATGTGTGTGTGTGTGTGTTTGTGCATGGTAAAGACCCAATATTAAGCTTTTTTACTGAATAATTAAGTGATTTTTGTATCATTATAGTGTAGTGAATGACTTTGTCTCGGGTGAAGCTACTTATACCATCGGAGGACACTTCTGGTTAGTATATAAATAAATCAAATATATGCATTGGTATGTTCATACCTTAGTTTTCTCTTTCTCTTTCTCTTGAATTCTCATTTTCTCAATGACAAATTGACCCAGGCTGTGTGCCCACCTGTCAAAGCGGATTGGTTTACCGCGGTAGGAAAGCCCTTCCTGTGGTTCGGTTGTCATTAGCTAAACCTGATGAGATGAGTTAGATGACTAAGCTGCAGGTGGGTGTTGACTGTGTGCAGGGCCGAATGTGTGAAGGAATGTGTACGTTCGTTGTGTCTTTAAGGCTAACAATGTAAATATCAAGCAGCTGTAAGTGGACTGAGTCATGTGGCTTTTAAAGAGTTGAAGTGACTCATGCCCACCCACAGCACACCCAAACAAATCACGCTCCCACCAAAGCAGAACTCAGGTAAACCTGGCCATGGTTTCCAGCGCTGATGGTGATGTGAGTTGGAGGTAATCTCGCATAAAACACTGAACTGTGAATCACAGATACGCAAATCCAACATTCAATTCCAAAGTTTATAATTGAAAGCATTTGTAATTCTCTGATCAGTATTTTAGCTAATATTACAAGTTTTGATTTTTTGGTCATGGCGATCGGCCGATATCCGATTCTGATGCTTCAAGCTTAGATATCTGATATGTTAGAATACTGATAAACTTTAACCTTTTTCTCGGATAAAGTAATACTATAAATGTTGCTTTTGTTATATTTTGTATCATTTACAGTACTTATGTAATCTGTAATGTAACTATTGTTTTAACAGAGGACTTAATAATAACCAAAAGTGTATTCATGTACATCCTCATGTGTTGATGTCATTAATTGAAATCAGTTTGTAAGATCTGCCAGGGTTAGAAAGTGTCGATCGAGTCATAAAACATGATTTTCCGGCTGATGGGAGCATCCTGAGTTTGCTGTCATTATTACTTTTGGATGTCTATGTTCTTTTACTGACTCTGTGGCATCTTTGGAGACCAACACCTTCCTTTCACTGCTCTATTTTGAGCTGCTATCAGTGCAAGTCGACCCGCTGTTATCTCACGGGAGAGCACTCAGCTCTCACAGAGACAGGGGATAGTGTCCGTTTGTTGCCCTAATACAGAACGCATGTGCAAAAGACCCTTTCATGAGTCTCATTTTGCCTGTAATTTGCTTAACTATAAAAAACCATTTAGTATTAAATTGTGTGATTGGCACAATGTGTGTGGGTATTAATAACATCACACATCTCCTGCTGGCGAAAGCGCAGTGACGTCTGGAGAATGTACAGCTGTTAGTGCAGATCATGACCCTGATGGGTATTCACTCATCAGATGATTCTGATTAATCAATGAGCCCACTGGGGAGGAAGTGATGTCAGGGCCTTTGGATCAGACTAGTTTGATATCCTTCAGACTAAAAAAATCACACCATTAAGACTGTATAACCAAACCATGGAGCACAAAGAGCTCACCGCAATGTGTTTTGAGAGCACATCTATCTGTGCTAAAGAAGTGATAAGAAATGATTTATGAAATGCAAGAATTTTAATAATGCAGATTGTGGATGTAAGTTTTTATGATGTAAGAATTGCATTCTCAAAAACAGCCTTTTAAAAACAACGGATATCGTTTTTGTGATTGCCGAACAAGATCTGGTATAAATCATACAGGATGCAAGCAGTGGATCAGATCAAATCGCACATCAACTTCCAGTTTGTATACACAAGGTTGAGAGATTTTCATGGGTATATCTTAATATTTACTAGGGCTTTAATTCAATTTTATTTATACTGCTATATTTACAATGCATGTTGTTTTAAAGCAGCTTTACAGCAGAGCAGAAAAAGAGGAAAACTCAGAAAGAGGCAATGTAGTACAGTATAAGTATGTGTTTATGAGCAGCTTGTTCATGGCTTTTTGATCAGTAGTAAGTTCTTATTTGGAGTATCTGTATGAGAGTGCCCTCTGGCTTTTAAAAGCAGCGGCGTTTAACCATACTGTACTATAGAACTGCTCAAGAACAATCATAGTAAATTGCATAATTGTGTGTGGTTAATCAATGCTTTAGCGTTTAACTTTAGTAAACTGTAGCAAATTGAAGTATACTTCAAAGTATTTTGTTAAGTATTTATATTACAAAAATTAAGCTGGTTTAAAGTTTTCACATGGTAAAGCGTCATTGCGTTTTCTATGTCCTAAACTCTAAAAGCGTAATTTCCTCTATCCCACGGTGAAGACAAGACATTTAGTTAAAACTGGACAAGAATTTAATGCTAAATATATAAATAGAGCTCTATAGGAAGTAAAAATAATTTTAAAAATTGTATAAAAGTCAAAAGATGTATTCTGATCAATGACTGATCAATGAGGACCAGTTTCTTTCTCTAATTGTTGACTGCATCTCAATGTGGGAATTCAGATATGGCTTGTACATCCAAACAGTGATGTTTTCGGGCTTTACTGCTGCACTAACTTTATTTTAATACGGCTTATCTAAGGAGGTGCAAAGTGCCAACTCGTTGTATTTATGTGTGTGTGCTAATGTGTGTGAACTACATCAGTAACATTGCCTAAAGACGTAGAACAGGCCTTAAAATAATTCATCTTAAAATCGACTGCGTTATTTTTAACCCAGCTGAGCTGTTAGGTTAAAGAAACTTAGAAAACTTCACCCATTCATGGATTATAACAGGCAAACATTTTAGGTTGAATCAACCAAGCATACAGCTTTGTGCAATTTTGACCCAACACTTATTATAGATTTTTGAACTTTCAAAAACTCTTTAGTAGTTGGTAGTTCAATAATTATTACAGAATCCTGGCTTTTCGCCTGCTGTGGATTTCCATGTGAGGCACTGGATTCTGATTGGCCAAGGAGGATGTGTACTCTGTTGTGGTTGGTTGAGAAAGGTAGTATCACTGGGGAGTGACAGGGTGTGATTGGCATCCACAGGCTGATGGTGCTGACAGATGGTAAAATGCTACGCAAGCTCTGAGCCGAGCTCCCTTGCAGGGTGGTGGTAGTGGGGAGGTGGGGGGAGTATCGGAGTTGTGGAGTTCAGGAATGCAGGAATGTCTTGTCTATGGTATCCTGAATTTTTCCACATTTTACATGCAGCGAGTAAGATGTTCCTATGTTAGTTAATTCATCATGACATCACATTCAGAAGTTTTTACACTGCAAAACGGCCATTGAAGCTATTTTTGTTCATCCTAGCCAAAACGCTCCAAATAAAAATTGGGGAGGGATGTCCATTTCATTAGCTGTAGGAATATACATAGTCGTGTGGGGGACAATCAGAAGGAGATCATCTGGTCATCTTGCCACTGCTGTCTTCAGGTGACGTAGGACATAGTGTCAGCAACCCTTGGGGGGTAATCTGGGGTAGATAGTTTGCCCAGGACTGTCAACACAGAGGTTTGAGCCAGGCAAACCAAACTTAGGGCTGTAATGTATCTAGGAACATTAGGGTGACAGGAACATTTGGTGTGCTGTTAGTAGCTCCGTTCCAAAACTTATACTCTTATACTCTCTCTCTCTCTCTCTCTCTCTCTCTCTCTCTCACACACACACACACACACACACACACACACACACACACACACACACACACACACACACACACACACACACACACACACACACACACACACACACACACACACACACACACACACACACACACACACACAAAGACACACACACACAAAGACACACGCGCTATTCCCTGCAATGCCATTTGAACATATATATAATCATCTTGAATATATTTTAAATTGCAGTGCATTCTGGGATTGCAATATCTATAAGGATACATCTCATGCCTTTTCTCTTTTGAAACAGAGCCATGATATCTTATCCAAAGATTGACAGCATGTACCTCTAGGTATTTAATGCTCTCTAAACGAGTCGAATTGGATTTCTTTACTGGGACGTGACAATTGCATCTGCTACGAGTGAACATGTTAACATCAAAGATGTTTGCCCATTTGAGAAATCCCCTCTGACAACCCACCACACCTTTAAGGAGGGGAACCATGTATTATGAGTAATTAAGACTGTTAAACATGTTTGATATGTCATGTTCAAAGGGGTCAAGTTGACCAAGTTAGACGCAAGATGCAGCATCTGTGCTCCAATACAGCCAAAGGCTTCGTAAAGGGTCTTTCAAATTACCAACCTATTACGGTCATCGGGTCACAAGGTAACAAGTTTTTTTGGCCATGTGCACTTTAAATCCCAGCAACGCACCAATCAGAGAGCTCGGAAGAGCGCGAGCATCAGCGTGTTCACTGCAGTAGAATCCCTCTTGAGGAGATTTGTTGCGAGTGCCGCTCATGGCCCACACGCGGAGCTCTGCAATTTCCGCAAACAACCGCAAAGAAGAATCTTTCTTTTGTAAATGTGAAACCAAATACTTTTCAGAGATATGGACAGCACAAAACTGGTTCTCAAGATTTAAACGTGTGTCAGAAACTGCCTGTGATACTTCGCCCTTTAACAACAGTTTCTAATGCCCTGTGTGTTCATGTATCTTATTTTAATCCATCACAAAGCTTGTAAAAGTCAACATAAGGCATGACTGACAGTGAACTTTGACGTTTGCAATGGTTCACATAATTCCTGAGATGTGGGATGGAACATTGAGGGCTCCTGGACTAGACTGTGGTTGGGTAACAACAGAAAACTATAAATCATCCTTTGCTCAAGTGCGCCTGGCCCAAACACGCCCCACAGTCATGACCAGCCAATCCGGACCGTTTCTGGTGCCTTGGCCAAGGAGGA
Organism: Triplophysa yarkandensis; assembly: GCA_033220385.1. Classification (NCBI taxonomy): domain Eukaryota; kingdom Metazoa; phylum Chordata; class Actinopteri; order Cypriniformes; family Nemacheilidae; genus Triplophysa; species Triplophysa yarkandensis. The sequence continues at coordinate 7,985,877 of CM065674.1, forward strand.
TAGGCTGCATTTGTTGAAAGGGCTGATGCCTTGTTAAAGTTAGAGAGATTTATTGAAAGCTTCTTTAACATTGAATGCACACTTCACATTTTCTTGGACTAAATCTTCATTTTATGTTTTATTTATGAGTATTTATGAGCTGATCAAAATGGGGTTTATAGGGTTTGGGAAATTGGTCGAGCCACATTGAAAGGCAATATTATCATTATATCATCATCTATAATTTATTGAAAACTTCTAATTCTCATTCATGCTTTGAATTTATTTATTTAATGTCAAACACATATTGTCATCCTTTGTTTGTTTGTGGATCACAGTCCACAATAATGTGTGAGATGTTTTGGTGAAATCTGTCAGCACCATCTAGTGGATCTATTGGTTTTCTTTCAGCTCATAGCAAATAATAAAAATATATTAAAATGTTATATAAGAATGTAAGTCCTAACCTTTTTTATTCTATATTTGCAGATCACTGTTTAAACATGAATTATCACCTTATATATATGGTTTTATATAAAAATGCATATTGTTTTATGCATTTCCTCTGTTTTTAAATCAATACAACAACAAAGACACTATACTTCAAATACCTTGTAGTTGTTGTATGTCATTGTTAGAATTGCATTGGGTGTTTGACCGAGCGTCCTGTGTGTATAAAAAAGTTTAAAGAATCTGAAATACTGGTTGTTGTGTAGTTCTTGCAGAAGGCAACAGATGGCTGGCTGTAAATCTGCCGCATTGGCACCTCGCTGGGAATTGGATGCTGGGTGCTTGTGTACAAAAGGTTGTTTATGGCAGGCCATGAGGAGCGCTACAATGCCACAAATATTGCATGATTTACAAAATTAAATGTATTTGTTTATTTTCCTTAAACATGGTTAGAAAGGAAGTACATAAGATAAGACTGTATTTAAAAATATATCATAGTCAGGTAGGCTGGTAATATAGAATATAAACTAATAAATTCACATTATAACTTTTTATACTATAAATTTATGCCAAACGAGTGTATATATTTACACTAATGTATTAATAGGCCCAAATCACTTAATGTATCATGATTTTTCTAGTTCATACATTACATTACTGTAAGTCATGGTCTTTTAAATCTTAACATAATGTTATTATATCGTAGGAGTTATGTTAAATTATAAAGTTGGTTGTGGAGCCAGAGATACAGGTAACTGAAGATTTCTGATGTTTTAAATATATAAATACTTTTAAGAGTCCAGTCCTACAACATAAGAAAATGTATTTGTATCAAATTTGTACATGTATAATACCTGAGAATACAATTAGTGAAATAAACAAATTTATTATTTAACAATAATTCTATTGGTGGATAAAAACGAATATAAACGTAACCACATTTACAAAACCAATTCATAGAGAATTTTTTCTCAAGCTACACTAGCTATAGCGGTACTGTAGCTACAGTTTCTGTAAAATTGACATTATACGTTGTAGGATATTTAGCAAATTATAATTCTAACATTTTATTTTAAAATTCTCAAAATGTAATTAGTATGATCACTATTTTAACAGAATTAATTATTTAAATCTTTAAAATATTATATTATATTTTATATAACTGCTTCCTGTGAAAATGTAAACCATTAATTTTGAGAATGTTTTTAATGCTGAAAATTAAAATGATTGTTTTAAAATATTTAAAGATCAACAAACGCAATATATGCATGTCTGTTAGGCCAAGTTAAACAAACAAAAAGCCAAACAAAAAAGTATTTTAAAAGACTATAATTATTTAATTTAATATATATATATATTTCTTGTGATGTAAATAAATCCTGTTTGTGTATCTTTGTATATATATTTAGAACTCTTATAGTCTTACCAGTCTAAGTGTCAATTTATTTCGAAATTCTGTCTACACTTTAAAAATATGTAAAATATTATAAATAAATGATCTGTTTATTACAGACATTTCCGTCAATGCTTAAATGCAATTTCATGCATTGCAAACTGTAAAATAAAGGCAAAACAGCTGTCAATGAATGAGTATGGAATATTCCTTCATATTAATAAACAGTGTCTTATTTTTTACAGTGCAGTGAGTCCGTATGCAGATTTAATCCCGTCTCTAACAATTTTCTTCAGATAATCATCAGTAGTTACAGTCGCTGTGTAAGGATTTGGCTTTATAAATGCTGTCAGCGCATACGTTCATCAAGATAAGCAGGTGATAGTACACATCTGTCATTGGGACGCACGACGTTGATGTTAGAAATGAAACATGTGAGAGTACCCACAAGAGATGCAAGGCCTGAAGACTGGAGCCAGGTGGAGGTTTTGGCAAAGATAAGCTGCTGTCAAACGAGGATCACAGTTACGATTTAATACTCCAGCACCATCCCACAAACTAAGAGAAGTTCGTGACTTGTGGAGAAAAGTTTCCCTTTGTTTTCCAAGCTTGGGTTTAAAGGATTATTTTCACATGGTTCATATAAGCATCATGTTTCGCATTCTCATTTTCAATTGTTCTGTTTAAAAACAAAACACTCTTAACACATCATGAGCTTGTAGACTTTGATGTAATTATATTGCAATATAATATATTGGTGTGTATGTTGTTTTATTTATATGATTAAGTAAGTTCATATACATTATAAGTCCATCTCCCAACCGCTATATTCGCAGCAGGAATGTGGATGCACTTCCATTTGGGACTTTATCAAAAACGTGTTCGTGTTTAACACATCGCCCTCCCTGTCCTTCCTTCACACACTTTGGGAAGCACATGTGACACTTCATCACTCGGGCCTCAGGGACAGCACACACACTCGCTACAGGAACCACAGGCGCAACAGTGTGTGTAAATGCGCACTGTGCGCTTTTGGAGGTCACCGGGCTCAATCTTTCACCGCTTTACACTTGTTTGGGTGTAGGACACTGGGGTGTCAGTTTAGGACCTATTCGGATCATCATCTGCAGGACCGTAGGTGAGTCAGTGCTTGCTTTGGCCTGCTGTCGTGGGGAATGCGTGTTCCAGAACGGATTGTGAAGTGACCGCCAGTTTGTTTCTTGATTTACCACTCGCTAAAATCTTGCTCCTCATGAGTGTAATTTATCGCTTCCTCTGGTGAATGTGTGAAAGTGTGTAGAGGAATAGAGCTTTCATCTGGCTCGGGTTGAGATTAGAGGAGTTTGGCAAAACAGATGTGCCAGCGGTTCCGACAACAATGTGTGTTCATTCAACTGTGTTTATAGGGAGACAATTTATGTTTTATTTTATTACATCTAGGAAAAAGGAAATCAGGCTTTGAGTTTTTACACATTTTCAAATTTAAAGAAACATTATTCAGTAGAACATTTACACTTTTCTATTTATTAATATTAGTTAATGCATGATCTAAAAATGAATGTTTAGTTTTTAAGCTTTTATTAATTCCTGTAAATGTTAGTAAACATCAATACAGTTATTTATGTTAGTTCATGGTGCAGTAACTTATGTTTACAAGGACTTCTTTAGATTTTAATAATGTATTTGTTTGCTTACATTAATGTAAACACACAACGATAAATGCTGCTTTATTGTTCATCATTAAATTATTTTTTAACTAATCGCACCTTATTGTGAAGCTTATCATTGTCAATAGATATGTAAAGTAGGACAACAATAAAATATAAGACACAACTAATTTGTTAATTATTATGTTTATCATAGGGATTTAACTAATTTTCTATTTATTTTATTGTTTTCTCTCACTCTTCAAATGTGTAGTTCTAATCATTATTTCTTTGCATGTGGAATTTTCATGGTGCTAGCATTTGAAGTTGATATGTCAACAAACCTAGTTCATAAATTACATTTGAGACATCAGCTGCCCCTGTAAGCAGTAAATTAATATGGGAACACAGAGCAGCAGTGCTTTCCTGTAGATTCTGTCAAAAACCCAAAATTTACCTCTCACTGTGCATCTGAAGATTCCTGCATTTAAGCAGATTGAATGCATTTTCACTTAATTTTATCAAAGTATACAATAATAATAATGAACATTGAATGAAAAAAGGAAATAACATTAAAATAACCAAGACAACATTTAAGCTAGGATTTAATTCTGAATTCAGTCAGCGAATTCCTTTTTTTAAAGCACTTTCGTTTAGGTTTTTACACCAGCCAGTGAAAGGTTGTGTGCTTTCAGTTTATTGCTTATAGTAAGCTTTAGAATATTTTGTAGAATATATAAATTATATTAAATATTTTTTAATTCAAAGATAAATAGAATCAAAAATGTTGTAGTATTTTTACACTTGTTTTTTTATTAACTGCATCTCTAAAAACATCTGCAGATAATTTAAGTTCATTTTACTCACTTCCATGTAACACAAAAGATATTGTTATAACTGGCACCTATTTATTTAAAAAAAATTATTTACATACAATTAAAATTTGTTAAATACGTTTTTTGGCATAAAATCATCCTCTACATTAATAAATCCTCTCCTTAGACTTATATGGCTGTATGTGTGTTCTGAGTAGTTTGGAGGTATTGAGCTAAAATGTGCATTTCATCTAGCAAAATATGATAAGAGGAAGAAATCATGTTTCATATGTGAAAAAGACAAAGATTCATAAATGTATTCTAAATGTACAATATCAAAATTTTTGGAACAGATCAAATGCAGCTAAAACCTTCTATTTATGAGAAATCAATTTCTACTTCTAAGGTTCTACAAAACATTCCTTAAGCAATACATTTTCAATCAACACAAACTATTTACTTAATCGTTTTTGTTGAAACATATAATAATAAAAGTTGTAATAATGTGTAAAATAGTTACACTTAGATTTTTTAATGTAATAAAAAATATTTGTAATTATATAGGTTGTTTTTTCCCCTCATTTAAATAAGTGATTAAAAGGAGTGCTTAGTATTGTATCCCTAACATATGACACAGGTGAAATGACTTTTTAGAGATAAATAAGGCTTAAGTAACATATTGTAAAATTGTGAAAAAACTTGTCTAAAATTTAAAAAATGTAAGACATTAATTACATTATGTGGGTGTGTGTATGTTTATGAGGGTGTATTTAAACACAGTTATTAGGAAGCTAACATTTCTGTGTAGTTTTTAACATAATTAATCAACAAAAAAATTAAAACAAAACAAATTAACAATAAACAATAGTTTTTGCTGCTCTCCTTGACAAAAACATCTTGCACTTCTTTTATGAATAGTTTTGTGTTTCTTTGGATATTTTTGTCAATGGAAAGCCTGGTCTGGGAAAACTGATTCTGATTGGTTTCCTTATGTGCAGTCAAAAGGCTGATTGGCTCACAGGTAGAACATTACATAACTAAATTATACTTCAATTTTGTAGAAAGAACCTTTTAGTTTATTTTAAAAAAATTGCTAAATTGTGAATATTTAAAGAAAATAAACATGACATAATGTAAATAAGTTGTGTGAATAATTTAATTTATAAATAAATAAATAAATCATTATGTATGTATTAACATACACTGACATTCAACCGCTAAAATATTATTTTGTTACAGCTCTACGGGTGGTGCACATCCCTCAAAATCAATCTACGTACATGAACTCGATGTTTTAATGTTCAGTATCACAAGGTCTCATAAAGACTGGTATGCTGTCATGTCATGTGATGTATTTCCAACCAATCACAGCCAGAGATTCAGCATTTATAAAACCAGAACAGTTGCTTCCAGACATATGCATCTGCGTTGTGAAGTCAGAGGGCTTTGACCTTTGTGCTTCAGTCATCTTATCCCTGGATTAGATACATATTCACGAATAGGCACGCAGCACGTAACAAGTAAAAAGTAGAACATAAAATTTTGCAATTATGCTTAGCACATATGCTTTTTAACATAAGTTTGCATTAATTGTCAATGGCATCTGTCACTTGAATCTCGCGTTAAAATGAGATGACCTGAGTCAGGACTCCGCCGAGCTGGCAGTCATGATGCCATATTGGTTTCCCGTGCTAGCTGTGCTGTATGTCAGTGGTATATTTCGGGCTGTGAGTCATGAAGGTAAAGCGCCACCCGTATAACGTCTAGTAGTGCTATTAAATAACACTGAACAATGCTGATAACATTATGTAAGCGTTCCTGTAGATAGAACGGGATGCTAGCAACGTCAAGGTCATGGGTTTGATTCCCAGGGAACACACATTCTGATGAAATAAACACCCAGAATTTGCATGTCAGACTGGATAGATGACGAATGTAAAAAAGACTCTAAGGTTCATTAATGTGCTCATTTAAGGTTTGTTGTTAAGATTATTAAGGTACATTTCGAAGTAACTGTAGCTCAAATGGTAGAGATCAAACGCATCTGCCGAATGCATACCTATAATAACATTAATGCCAAAACATTTGTTTGAATGTAAGCATCCTGAAATCCTGTCAATTACAATGTGTGACAAACTGATATAGTAGATGGTACACTAGTTGAATATGCATTTATAGCTTGTAAGCCATAAATTTGGAATTTGTGAATCCAACGTTGGCTCCTTATCTAGAATCCTAATCCTGTCATTTTCAATTGGCCAGCTGTTGTGTTGTGAAGACCAGTTGAACCCGTAAAATCTAATTTATGTATGTTGTGTCTCAAGCCAAGATTGACATTTCTTCTGTTGAGAAGCATGCTGACAATCTGCAGCTGCAGCTGTATGTTTGGAATAAGCTGATGCATTAAAAACTGTTTTTTAAAGTTCCTATAATTTCCATAGTTTGATGTGATCCCTTTAAATATAATGATTCAAAATTACTTTTACCAAGTTATACTTTTAAATTTTAAATATATTTAGAAAATTTGTGAATTTTTTGGAAGCTTGAATTGTTCAAAACTTAATATAACTTAGGAGGCATAAGTGTTCAAACGTGCAACCTGTTGAATTCACAAATAATCCTATTTTCGAGTGTGTAGAACAAAACAATATCTCATTTGGAGTTAATATTGAAGTGTGAACTTTACGATCTGAGAATGGTCCTGTAAGACCACATCATAATCTGAAGTGGCTCCAGCCCTACATTGGAGAGGTGTAAATCCCCCAAAAGATTCAGTTGCATAACTTCAGATTCAAAAGTATTTCAGAGCCACCAAAGGTTCCAGCTTTGGTTCTACTGAGGCATGAACCATATTTTAGACCCCAGAACGTTGAGGTTTTATTTCACATAACTAAAATTATTGGGAGATTTTGTTTTAAAAGAGCCTGATGTGATGGATCTACCTTTGCCTTTTTGAAACATGGTTGTTTCTTCTTTCCCCACTGTTGTATGAGTTTCTTTTGGGGAGTTGTGACCTGTGCTGATCCCTAGGTCAGAAGATGTGTACTGAGCAAGGACGGCATGAAGCTTGCACAGATATTTTGATTGATAGTAGCTTTTTCTAAATTTAGCTAGCATGTGGGCGCATTAATCAGTGCACTCAAATGGGGACGTGGAGTCCAGAGTGTCTGGGCTGCTGGAATGTTTCTGATCGGCAAAGCCAATTTCAGTACCTTGATATGACATATCACAAAGCTATATGTTTTAATTTCAAAATCTGTCATTAACTCTTATTCGCTGATAATCACTTGGAAGCATTCGGGTACGGTTAGTAATGGGAAGGCCATCTCCATATATAGGTTTTCTACACAACGGCTTCTCTATGGCCTTTCGCCACACTGTGCATACAAATTATTCCTATGGAAAAAGCATATTTGTCGTTCTCAAAACCAGTTGAAACACAATAAAGTTACTTGGCATTACATTGTTAAGCTTTTCTTGGTGCCCGTTTTATACGTTCAACTTTCTTTTTGATAGACAAATGTTTCAGCTTAAAAACATCTAACGAAGAAATGTGTTTACCTGCAATTTCTTTTGTAATATCTGCTTTAAAACTTGTTTAATTCTGTTCATTTATAATGCCTGGACATTACTTGATGTGATTCTTTCTTATTTAGTGGTAACACGTTACATATCTTTTCACAGCACCACAGGAGACAAGTGTGATAAGCCGTCGGCTCCTCTGGGCGGAGCTCTTGGTGGAGTGGCTCAAAACTTGCTGCTGAGTCCTGCCAGTCTTCAGCTCGCTCAGCTTCAGGCCCAGCTTACCTTCCACCGTCTCAAACTCGCCCAGACCACCAACACTGCCGCCGCAGCCACTGTTCTCAATCAGGTTCTCTCCAATGTGGCCATGTCGCAGCCTCTCTTCAACCAGCTCAGAGGTTCCAGCATGCCCCAAGCTCACAGTGGGGCCTTCCCACCACCACCCATAGCCTTCCCATCTCCAAACACTGCTCTGGGAACACTAATTGGTAGTAGTTTTAACCCAAATAATGCTGGGATCAGGCCCAACACTTACGGTGGGGCATCAAATCAGCAGGTCAGTCAGCACAACGAGTACGGTAAAAAGGCCGGAACATATTTGACAGACACAGACCGACACTTGCAGTTTGGATATATGGGAGGGTCTTCAGTGGTCAATAGTAAGGCATGTGATGGTGGACAATATGGAGGACCTACTACTCAACCAAGAAACAACATCCAAAGCAATTTTCAGAGAGAATTCTACTCTTCCGAAGCCCCGGTTCAACAAACTGGATTCCGAGGAGGAGTTAGTGATCAAAATCTGGGACCTTCATCAGCTCCAACGGAGCAATGGAAAGGCCCGGTCAACCTGGGAAAAATGGACATGGGTACAGGAGCAGGTGCTTGGGCACCGTCATGCCCAGGCTTTGCCGGCCAGAGAGCAGAGCTGTATAACCCAGAAGAACCAACAGTAGATCTCAAGTTCAAATCAGCATGTGGCTCAGGAATCGGCCCACCCATGGGGCAGCAAGGGGGATTTCACCAGCAGCCGCAGCTTCACAAGGGGGAGGAAGGGGTAACAATGTCCTTACAACCTCATCAGCTCAATGACTTTCACGGGACAACACCTTCACACCTACCCCATCAGTGCACCATTTGTGAGAAGAAGGTTTACAACTTGAAGGTGAGTGGATCAGACCTGCTGGGTGAGATTGAGGAAAATTTCACGTTCACGCAACAATGTTAATATTTTTAGGATGACAAACCTTAAAAATCTGTTACTTGGGGCAAGTGTATCACAAGCATTGAGTTTAATTATATCTATTATTGATTTTGTTTTTTAAGAATTTAGTCAGGCTTTCCAACACCATGAGTAAAATCCGTGGACTTGTTGGTTTTAGTTGGGTGTGAAGGCTTTTGTGGCAGCTGGCGTGACGATAGGGTAAAGCACAGTTGTTCTAGAGGGGGTTCGTTGCAATAGCATTCATTCTAGGCTTTCACCCTCTCTCCTCTACAAACCGCTATCTCTCTAATTGGCCGGGTAACGGCAACGCCAGAGGAATCTATCACTCTTACACAGAAGGATTAGAAGTGAAGTCAGAGAATCGGACTGACATATCGTGTTTGTGTATATGTTTGGTTTCTGTGTGTGGTGTTCTCAGGACTGGGATCAGCATGTGAAGGGCAAATTACATCTACAGAACTGTTCGCTTTACACCGAGAGGTGAGTACATAGAAAAAGACAAAAACATACAGTCAGAATAGGTTTAAAAGACCTGTGTGTTATCTTAGCATCTACACCTAAGAAATACGTCACATGGGTGGCTACGGTAAACTTCTTTTATACTTGGTGTAGAAACAAGATATTTTTAAAAGGTCTTGAATGCAAATGTGGTCTATTTTAATCCTTGTTACTTACCGGTGATCGCATGCGATACTCTTGTTAAGTACTTTATGAGCACAACCAGACTCTTTACTAAACAGTTATTTTATAAACAGTCCTCTACCACATAGAGACTGTTATGACATTAATTCGAGCTGTGTCATAAGATATGGTCAGCCCAGTTGCGCTGGGATTTAGAGTCTAAAAGCAGCGCTGTCCCCCTCACAGCCCGACGACCGGAGGAGTGCACTTCCCTGTGTCGTCTGATGGGTGTCCCAACATGGCACTGAGTAACACAATGGCGTATTCATCGGCTGCTGGTCAAGGTAAGTCGAATATTGTGATAAGCCCTTCAACTGACAGTTTAAGAGACCGAGAGGAATGAGATGTGATGTAAGAGGGGACGTTATTTTTACAGCAGTCATTTTGGTAGCGGAGGTAGGCGGGATAGGGGTGTCCACAGTCATGTATTTATACACCAGACATTTGCTTTTTGTTGGAACAAAGAGACTAAAAAAATTCTTGATGTAGTTTTTATAAATCAAAAAGTTAATTTTTTCATAAATTCTTATATGAACTAAACAAAATTCCGGATAAATAAGTAATATTGTCTTGGGCCATTTAGCATACTGGTTTTCCCTCCATCCATTTATACAAGTGTACTAACATTTTACCATGTAAACGAATTGAAATACTTGTCTTTTCAGACAATGGACAAAATATTACTTACTCATTCTTACTTGTATGTTCTTTTTGACCAGTAAGTACGTTGCAATGAGCTTGTCATTATTATGTTATTCTAAAGCCTAAACATTACTTTTATTAATTAATTGATTTAGTTTAAGTTTTTTAGGTTTGGTTGCAAAGAATGTAGCCTTATTGTACGTGGTTTTATTGTGTTGTATTGTAAACACACTTCCTGTTCTCCCTCTCCCATAGATGTTTCGACTGGAAGCGCATCATATTTACCTGCCACAGCCATGAAGTCATTTTCTCTAACTGGCGTGGGATTTAATTCACACCAATCAGGAGCAAAGGTTAGATCCTCACAAAAACAAATGAGGGGATAAAAGTCTAGACCACTGACATAAAAGAATATTCAAGGCTTATAGGCAGCATTATAAGATTATTTCCAAAATATCCAGTGTTTCAAGTGAAAATTATTATATATTATATTTTATATTATATAATTTTCTATTTTCTAAGTCACATTTTCAAAAAAGTTAAATATATAGACTTATTAATAATTCAAACAAAAATGATAATTCTGTCATGAATTACTCAACCTCTAGCTGTTCCAAATCAGTACAAATTGTTTTTGTTTGGCTAAACACAGAGAAAATATTTGGACGTATGCTTGCAACCAAACAGCTTTTGCTTACTTTTGTCTACCATTGCATTCTTCAAAATGTCTTATTTTGTGTTATGTTTATGTATATATCTGTTTACTGTGGTATTAAATGGTAGGTTGTTTACAAGCATGATGACAGGATGGTCCACCCAAAAATAAAAAATTTATTGAATTTATATAGAACCTATTCTTTGACCACTTTCTCAGACACCATTTCAAATTTTCAAGCTCGATTCTTTTCCAATCACACTCCTTTCTGACACACACACACACACACACACACACACACACACACACACACACACACACACACACACACACACACACACACACACACAGAGGATTGTGGGATATCACTATCCATCAAGGCAGTGATGTAGTTGACTTTTGAATGCAGAATAGATAGTTCAGCTTTTGGACATTTTCCTAGATGAAAGTGTCAAAATCCTAAAAACATTTCATGTTGGTTTGATTAGCCATTGATTTTCACAGTAAAAAATGATTTCAAATTACAAAGCCTTGAACAAAATATTGAAGCAAGTAGTATTTGGGTAATCCCATTTTTGCAAGTGTAAATAGATTGTTTTTCTCTGATGTTTTCTGTTTTTTGGATAATTCATAGTGTTACTCATTCTGCTCTTAGTTCACAGGCTTTGTAACAGAGCCAACAGAAGCCAGATAGAGCTCATCCTGCTGTTATACTGACAGACAAATTACTTTGTGCTTATTATCGCAGCCTAATGGTTATTATTCAAAAGACAACCGAGCCATCTTCACAGCTAGATTGCTTCGGGAACAGGTGTTAGTTTGAAGCGTAAGACCACTCTGTCATTGCACATTAGTTAAAAGGTTAATGTTTAATTGTGGTTTAGTAGCATTGAGGGGATGCTTTCTGTATCTAGAGATGCATATTTAGTGCTGTGCTGCTGTAATAAAGCAGGAATGCCGATGGGTTTACTGCCTTCGGATAGAACTGGTTGCATGTGTTAACTGGACACGTTTTTGTTGGCCTCTGTCTTTTTTTAGTCGTGCAACTATGTTTCTTTTTGTCATCATCTCCCAACGAAATAGATAAAAATGTCCAGATATAACTATGGCTAACTTGTTATGTAATTCTAGTTATTATATTGAACTGTTTTATACTTTTAGCTAAGATGTGATAAAGGGCTTAATTTTTTGCGCTTTGAAATAGTTTGCTGAGGTTGTTTTTTCTCTTTTTTGTTTAATTATCCTATACATTTGCATTATTGTACCTAAATTAGATCAATCCAAACTTTATATTTTGAAGAATATTTAAAAAACATAACACTCAGTTTATAGTTCTGTAGGTTTGGGTCAGTTATTAATATAATATTAATAATATCAATTAATATATATGTAAATTTAATATTAATGTGGAGGTTTTTGCTTGAAACGTACTCAAGGGTATAATTCACACAGATTTTGAGAGAATTTATGAAAAGTCAATATATTAAAAAAACAAAATAAATATATAGCAAATCATCACGAACCTTTACAATTTATTACGGTATAGCTTTTAAATGCAAAACCGAGAGTATTGCCTTGACAAAACTTGTTTGATATTATCTGTTTGCCTTGGTTTAAACTCATTGGAAGAAAATAGAATTATCTCAGAGTTATTCTGTGTTCCATGATTTGTAGGAACTGCTGTAATGTGAGCCGGGCTTACACGCAGACGGCTGTTTGTGTACCCAGAGTGTGACTGATAAGTCCTCACATATGGACGGCGTGAGCATTGTTTTGGATTAGATCCACTCCGACCTTGCCTAAAAGTCTTTCACCTATAATTGAATCGATGCTCTGTGCAGCATGGTATTTCAATGCAGTCGTCTGTCGGCTACTATACACAAAGATCTTTAGCTTGGCTTGTTTAGCCAAGTTATTTATGATTTAGTTCACCGAAGAGGTGCAAGCCGTGAACGCACAGGCTAATGTTAGCTGCAGTAAAACCCATCTGTCATTCAGCAGCTGTACATTTGTGTTTTTGAGTCTTTAACATTGCAGCGCACCCTTTGAAAGGATAAACCAACGCAGGTGTTTTTATTTCTGAAAAAGGACCCTGGGGGACTGGGACATAAATGATACAATATTGATGAAAGGAGGGTAGTCGAATGGTAAAATATTGCAAAACAATTTATGTTCTAATATACATTAAGACAAATTTGAGTACACATTCACAGTATATTTCTTAACTTTATAGTTAGTTTGTTTCATAATCTGAACAACTATCTTCATAAATGCGGTAGGTGGTAGTGTATACTAAAAAATGGATGATTTCCATACTAAATTATGTTAAAATAAAATAATAGACATACCATTACCCCTTTTATAGTATAATTCACACTTTATAAAATTACCCCAAAATTCTATTAGGAAATACAACAATCTGAATGATTCAAGCACTGGTAAAATTACCCCAAAATTCTATTAGGAAATACAACAATCTGAATGATTCAAGCACTGGTAAAATTACCCCAAAATTCTATTAGGAAATACAACAATCTGAATGATTCTCATAAAATTCACACTATCTATGTAGAGTAGATTTTTTTTACCAGTGCTTGAATTTAGGGATTGGCTTAATAAATATACCAAAAAACTTAATCAGATATTTAAATTGATTACATTAAAGTGATTCAGAAATAGATATTAGGGGGATATGCTACTATAATTTATCAAAATCCAATAGTTCCTTTTTGGTAGGTTTATGTATTGAATAAAGTTTATTTAACAAATATGTATTTGTAGTATACATCTATATTTTGTTAAATTCTAATAGAAATATTTGAATTAATCATATTTACCCTTTTTACTTATATACCTGAATACAAAATATACACAAAATTTAAACAGTATATTTACTTAATTTTTTAATTAAAACGCTTTAAAATGCACTTTTTTAAAGGGGAGTCCCTATAGGAGTAAAGCTTATTATATTTACAAAATTAAGAAACAGGAAAAATTGGATCTATGTACAGTAATTAACTGTAGTCAAGTTTAAGGATGCTTATTCATACATCATATCTGACTTAAAAATGAGTAAAGAGCTCTAAAAACTTTTTTACTGCCTGTTACATCATCACAGGTACATAATGATCGAAAAAATATAACTAGACCAACCAAAAAAAAAACAGGTTTAGGACTCTTCAATTGACTTCACATTCAATTGGAGCAATTCTATTATTTTTGTACAGCAAGACAAATGAATACATGGCTCCAAACTGCCGAGCCAAGTAATCAAGATATGAGCTGTGTACCAGGATTCTGTTGAGGCTAGGAATTCAATTTCCACCCACAGAATTGTAACTTTATCGGGTGGGGATAAAGGCTTCCTGACATGGGAATGTCCAAAGATCTATGAAATTTAGAAACTGTATGCTGAAGCTCCAGCAGAACCTATTCCAGTGCCAGTGTAAACCCTCTCTATATAAACAAACATAAGTAAATGTATTTGTCACACAGTATGGAGCTGGTCATCGCTGAATCTCCAAAGGGAACGTCTGTCATTGCTCAGATTTATGATGTGTTCAAGAATGTGAAAGGGAAATCTCTTTGCTTTATATCCTGTGGTATGTTTATGTTGTAGCATTGAACCCCTTGTATCAACTGGCATTGATAATACATAACTGATGTTGTGATTTCATTTGACAAGGTTTTAAAATTATATTAACAAACTTGAAATAAAGATCTAAGTTAAACCTGGTAACATTTAAATTAACACATTTTAACATGTAAAGCAATGTAACATGTACATTTTAATTGTATTATAATTGACAGGATGACACAGATTATTTATGTTGGTCTTTTTATAGAGTAACTCTCAAAACCCTCAATTTTGTATAATTTTTTATAATTTTATCAAATGTATCAGTTGTAAGTTGGCTAAAAAAGTCAGATCAATCACATTAGGGATCCCATAAACCACAACTTAGTGGCAGTTCTTACTAGCCAATCAGCCGCAACCACAACCCCTCAACAGTTTATTGTCGTGCCAGGGTTATATATCCCCCATTTTAATAATCACCTTGCTCTCTGCCAGAGCCTCCAGCCACTTGGCGATCTTTCACTAACCTGCAAAGTGTTGAACAAGCTCCAAAACATTGATGCTGCATTTTGTTGGCCCAGCACATTAGATCCGCTTGTAGTTATGCTATGTATTATATAGCAGAGGTATAAACAGCCTGTTTGGGGATCTATTTCTGTATCTGTTAATAGATGTGGACCTAACATGACCTTTTTGGCACATTTGGGTGAAGTGAAGGTCTGGCACAGAGCCATTTATAGAATTATCAGAGGCTGTCCTTAAACTTTTAGACAGGGGGTCAGCAGCCAGTGACATAAAATGACCACATTAAGATTGAAGACAGCATGTTCAGAATGAGATTATTGCTGACTAAATCTTTAGGTTGAATCCCTTAAGATCAGCAGTCATAACACTGATCGGCTCACTATGTAGATGACTGTTGTACTTACACCGAAATGCGCTTCCTCTGGTGTGTAAATTCCAGTGTAAACACGGACTCTACCGTCTCACTCATCATGTGGTCTATGTACACTTGCTGCTGTCAATCAAGAAAAATCTGCCACTTGGTGAAACGTCCCCACACATGCGTATACAAATTTGAGGCTTGGTACAGTAAATTATCTAAGTTATAAATTTGATATGGCAATTGCCTAAAAATCACAACTTAAATGTTATAATTCCATTACAGTTTATGTTTTTTAACCTTTAGATCATTCTGGACATTATTATAAAGTGCAACTCTAAAATACATAATTGCCAATATCTGACACAGATTACAGACCTCTTGATATTATAAATAAACACAATCAGTGTAAATGTACATACAATACTGTAGTTGCATATTCAGAACCAATAACAACGGTTAACCTGCTGAAAACATAGTTACAGCCAATCACAATGCAACCCCCTTCCATCATTAACCCTATAGCCTATCACAACTGACAACGGTTACCAACCAATTAGAGTTTAAAGACAGGGTTTGTAAAACAGGTGTAGCTTTCTGATGATCATTACAAAAGAACAACAATGAAATCTCAAACCTTTTCTCCCCTAAGTTTCTCCAGCGTAAAGCGTGTCCCGGTCGTGTCGTCCACATCTGTAACTTGCCAGAGGGCAGCTGCACTGAGAATGATGTCATCAACTTGGGTCTACCCTTCGGGAAAGTGACCAACTACATCCTCATGCGCTCGACACACCAGGTACGGCTAAACCTGTAGTTTAAAAAACATTTATACTCTTAAGCCAGTAGTTTTGTACATACATTACAATAAAATTGCATTGCTGTTGCTGGCTTGAATCTTAGTGCCAACAGATAATCACTGAAGTGCTCTTGAGCAAGGCACCTATCCGCGTTTGCTATGCAGTGATAGTTGACCACTGCACAATACTAGAAGGATGCTTTGGATAAAATCGTCTGCTTAATGAATAAAAGTAAATGTAAATGTTTTGGATAGACTTGGTTATAGTAAATATAGCTGTAGCATTCGGCTTGGGAGGGTAGCTTGGGCAAAGAACTATTCAAACAAGCACAGTATTTACCTAAATTCAAACTTCAACAAGATGATGTCTCAATCGCCCATTGTGAATTTATTATTTAAATGTTTTATTGACTTTTACAATCTGTATCAAATTATGGTTCCAGTGCCAAGCTAAACACATGAATTTTGATCTATCTGGTCTTAAATATTTACTATGCAATTGAATATTAGTTTCAAACATGTGCTAGAATTATATTTGACACATTTTATGTCTGATGTGTGTTTTATGGTATGTTCCTCCAGGCTTTTCTGGAGATGGCATATGTGGAGGCGGCTCAAGCCATGGTGCAGTACTACCAGCTGCAGCCAGCCACAATTAATGGACAGAAGCTATTGATACGCATGTCTAAAAGATACAAGGAGCTACAGTTGAAGGTAAAGTATGTTTCTCCATCTTATTGTTAAGTTTATAAGAAACTTAGTTACTTTATATTGCTACGATACTATAATATTACGTACTTGATATATGCAAATATGCAAAACCTAACAAGCAACCAAGCCAGTACAACCAAGGCCAGAAACCCCCAAAAAACTATCTGGAGCAACCTTAAACTCGCTTGGACAGAAAATTTAAGCAACAACTTAGATATTGTCCGGAAGATCCAAGTAAAACTGAAGAGACTAACTGGAATACATTAGTAACCACCAAAAATCTCTGCAATAATGCTATAATGTTTAGTGATGAAGTACTAATGCAGGGTGCCAACACCTCCATTAATGCATAATATCTTTAGAAACCAGGTAAAGATGTAGACTCCATAATCCAAGACATCAATTCCCAAAGAGAGCGAGATGAGATGGAGGAGATTGACAGGTGAGAATGATTTCATAACTTTATATTTTAAATTGAAAGCATTCATTCAACTCATCGCTGCAGTTGGTTTATCTGTGTAGATACCTCCCAGAACGAGCAAGATCGCGCAGTCCGGTGAGCCGTTCTTTAAGTCCACGTTCTCATAGTCCGAGCTTCACATCCTGTAGTTCCGCCCACAGTCCTACAGGGCCAGTGGGTCGACCTGACTGGTGTAATGGCATGGGGCCCCGTCGGGGCTCCTGGGATTGGACGTCTCATTCGCGTGGTGATGATGACCCACAAGAGAGAGGTGACTGGAGGAACAACGAGGAAGACAGACCCAACGGTTGGTTGTCAGAGCGCAGGAAGGCCTATCTTAAATCAGGGGACCGAATTAGTCCCCGTATGGGACCTGGAGATGAACGGGGGAGGGACTGGTATTCTCGGGAAAGTCCCCAGGGTTCCTCTTTCTCCTCCGCTTATCACTCCATAGATGACTTTTACAAGAAAGACTCAATGTACAAGAGTGACAAACAAAGCAGGCCACAACATCCGAGACATGAGGGTAAATCTAAAAGAAGGGAAAGTGGAGACCATAGACCTCGACATTCAGAATCAGATGTGATGGACGACACAAGCTCTACTCGAATGGCAGAAGACAGAGGACGTAGCAAGAAGTCGAGCCGGAGGCAGGAGAAAGAAGAGAGGGAGTCTGAGAAACAGGCAAGTCCTATTTGACTTTTGTATATATTAGGTATATGTATTACAGAAACTTTCTTTAACTTTTGACCACTTCAACACTAAAATTAGACCTGTTTGATAATCTGTAACAGAAGGAAGAAAATCCTACCGAAGAAATATTGGCATCTCTTGAAAAAATCAAACCTTTACAGCCAAATAAGTGTGACAGAAATGGAGATATTGAGGTAAAAAAACATTTGTTCCATGGTTTCTTTTGTCTACTCAGCAAGACACAACCAACCTATTACCTTAAGCCTAGACTTTTCCGAATAAACATTGTGTTTATATTTAGATCCATGCACTATTGTTTTTTTGCTAAAAGATTTGTCCTGATTATCAGGGTACAGACAGTGGAGATGATGGAGAGGAAGAGTCCTGGTACCCTAAAAGCATGGAGGAACTGGTGACTGTTGATGAAGTTGGAGGAGAGGACGACTCCATCATAGAGCCTGATCTACCTGAACTGCAAGAGGAGGACCATGGGGTGAAGTCTGGAACGCAGACTGGAGTCAGTCCTAATCCCAATAAAGAGATTTTAAAAGAGGCAGAGGAGCCCAGTCTGGAACCTTCTACACTTTCATCTCTTGATTTGGCTCTGGAAGAATGCTCCAGTGGTCCCCAGCCAAGCCCCAAAGAGATGTCCCCGGCCATAACTCTTCAAGAACAGGCAGTCTCTCATCTTATCCAGTTTCCCTCTCAGGAATTTAAGACCGCGTTGGAACAAAGTTGTACCTCCACAGATACAGAGACAAACATCAACGCAACCACGCCAGCAAGACCACTTAACCAAGAAACCACGTGTGAAAATGGAAAATTGACAGACACAGACATTGATAAAAGAAAGTTGATGGACGACAAGGATCTATGTCATAAACTAGACACTGACAGGAAAGGTAACTACTACTGACTTAAGTTTAAAATAGAAGACATCAAATAATTATTTTTTCAACCATGATTTCTTTCTTAATTTCAGATATTCCTGACTTGTCACCTGCTTCTTCATCTCAGGCGACAGACTTCTCTGCGGCCTCGCCCTCAAAAGAGCAGGAGAAAGCCATCAGTGAACACAGCATACCGTTAGGTGACTGATCACATCCCATCATCACATCCCATAGAAACGCAACACTTGCCCTTAGCGAAGAGATCTAAAATTTCCAAAGCAATGCGTAAATAGCCTTTTGATATTTGTCTTAATGTAATCAGTCAGCTTATTGTCATAATTGTACACAGCCAGAACACACTTCAGCTTGCGTCATGTTGCATTTTTATTAATTTTAGCCTACTTACTGTCCAGCCTACACTAGCTTTGTATAATGATGGGTATTGAACTTGGATCGCCGCTTGCGCACTAAACTATATATTGGCGAATCAATCCATAGTGCTCTCTGTGCCGTCTCAAAAGTACCAAGCTTGCGCCTATAATAACCAACCAATTGCACAATCCAAACTCATACCGCTGGCTTTGGATCATAATGCGTAAAAACACCCTCAATTACTCTATATAATGTCTATATACATGATAAAGAGTTAATACGACGATATATTGCCATGCTGTGGGCAATGGATTCATCACATTACCACTGATGCTAGATCAGTGTGGGGTTTAAGGTGTTGAGATTGGATTATAAATGCAAGGCTCTGGCTGTGAGGTGGGCACTCAGAGTGTAACTGAAGACTTGGGTGCAGCTGATGTCAGAGGAGCGTTTGTCATCCAGTTTTAGAGCTTGAGGTGTGAATTGCACCCACGAGACGTGAGCTTGTGTAGAGATTACTGCCCAGCTAAAGCAGCCAATTTAAGCACAGAAGAGCTGACTTTACACACCAACAAATACACTAAAATATGTGAGAATTGTGGCATTGTGTGTCTCCAGATGTTTGCCAAGTGTGATTTTGAATTTTGTCTTTTGGCAGGCGTGGAGTTTATTGTGCCAAGGACAGGATTCTACTGCAACTTGTGTAGCTTGTTTTACACCAACGAACAAATTGCCAAGACGTCACACTGTCGGAGTACAATACACTATCGGAATCTACAGGTAATATATATATATAAAACACGCACATAAAATGATAGTTTAGATATTTTCTAGAAAAAAAGCTTTATGGGCCATTCTTTAAACAGAGCAAGATTTTAAAAATTTAAAAGACGTCAATGTGAAACACAGGCAGAGTACTTAATTCCCATGACGAATGTAAGCTACCAAGAGCAACATGCTTTTCGGCTGTTAAATAATGCTGCGTTTACCAGTAAATGACAAGCCAAAGCTTGGTAAATCTCGTTGTGTGATTTATTTAAACACTCCCACAAAATTTGCGTCTAAAGAGTGATCTCCTAAATATGCATATGTAATCTGTTAAATCGGCAAAACGGTTATGCCCATGCTTTTTTTACCGATTATTTTTACTGCTTGATTTTAAGTAAATACTTGTATTTGCGCTTCCACAAGCAGTTTCATATATCTGACCCTAAATTTATTTTACTACGATATATATTATTAAAGCATTTATTATCGTCATTTATTTGAATAATTTAAGTTTATTATGTAAATGTCAAGAAACTTTGCACTTGTAGTTGCTTTAGCATAACCTTTGACTTGGCGGAGAAATTATCAAAAATGTTGAGTATATTGTTCATTCTGGGTGTTAGGATGGGAAGTTTAGGTAGGCCCAGTTTTTTTATGAAGGGTTTTGAGCAAGTATCTGTTCACCATGACATGTGTCGGAAAAATAAGAACTGGTCTGTGTTGAATGTTTCCAACTGGTCATAAGACTGCAGTGTAAGATTGACTGATCTAAGAAGGCCACAGTCCTCAGGGTCAGATTAGGTTTCCCATCAAGTCCTTCACACCTTTACACACATAAACGCATGCATACACGCAATCCAATATGATATAGCAGCCCAGCATGAGTCTAGAGATTTCCCATCAACACAGTCAGACTGTTACCAGTTGTCTTGTCTCTCAGACTAGAGTAGCGGGCAGGATAACATCACTTCCCAATTTAGTAGTTTTGAGGTTTGGTTTGCATGAAGAGATTACAAGTACAGTGAGAAAGTGACGACTGAGTTCAACACTACAAGAGTAAGACAGGTGAATAGTCCTGTAAACATCATAGGAAACACCCATATGTCGGTATTAAGTTATGACAGATGCCAAGACGCTTCGGATAGTGTACCCAAACTGTTTCTCTTCATAAATGTATAGGTGCTTCCATCATTAGAGAAGATTTAATTGAATGTGTATTAATGTGTTTTTTTTTATAGAAGTATCTATCGCAGTTGGCTGAGGAAAGTCTCTTGAACTTTCACACCGAGTCCCCGAACACTGAATAAAGCTGACGTGAGACCGGGACTGAAACACTGCCTGGACAACACAACCTGTCAAGGTCAACGGAGGGGCAAAGGAAAAGAGGAATTAGGAGAAAAAGAGCACTTGAATTTCTGTGCATCAAGTGTTAAGAATAATTTTGTAGTGAAAACAGTCAACAAAAAAATGAAAGTGTTTTTAGCATTATCATGTTTTTCTAAATGTTCACACAATGAAAGTGAAATAGCTGTTGGGTTCCTCACTATTAATCATAATAAATATGCAAATAAGATTGTCTCAGGGTTACATATACACAGTGCTGAATAAATCACCTGAACCTATGGTAGTGTATGTGTAACATAACACAATGTTTTTGTAAATAAAAAATCTGTTCTTCCAAGAAAAATCATGTGGCTTAAAAGCAGGGGTTCTCAAATTGTGGGCCCCAAAAAGGATTCAGGGGGGCGCAGTTTCGTATTTTGTGTGAATACATTTTGTGGAAAACAAAGACCCTAAACCACAATAGTTGATGTTCCATCACTGTAACATTGTATTTGAGTTTGGCACAAAGCAACTTAAGAGACAACAAGAATGATGAATGTAAGAGCAGCATCAACACTTGCCAGAATAACATTGTGGATTCATGTGGCCTGAATTTTTTTAAATTTCTTAGCAAACCCTTCCTTTAGTGCCGTGGTTCTCAGACTTTTTTAGTAGCACACCCCTTTAAACCTTCAAAGGAACCTTGTGCCCCTCAACGAAACCCACCCCCCCATGCCTGCCAAACCCCCACCTTACCTCGGCCTGCAAAATAATTTACGTAATAAAACATGTATGCATTTTTAACTTGATTAACCTACAGTGAATCACTTGAAAAATGCATGTTGTCATTATGAACGACCTGTCTGGGTCTGTGCCACTATCTCTTCCATTGTTTCCCGTTCTTTTTGTCCCCCCACTTTGAGAACCAATGCATTAGTGATACCGTTTTATACCGAACACATTTGTATCCGCTGTTGTCCAGCAAAGTATTTTTATTACACTGTGAACAATATGTATCAGAATGTGAAAAGCACTGATAAGTGTAGTGTTTACATCGTCTGCCTCATTTATCTTAGAAACTAAGCATGCACATTGTGTTTAAATGTGTTACATGTGCCTAACTTTAATTTAAAGAGATTATGCAAACCTTTATTCAGGTTGATCAGGACAAGTTTATGCTTTGTGTCTTGCATTATCTGTGAGCCTCATTTCAGTGATTCGTTCGAACTGCGGGTTGTGAATTTATTTCAAGGGTATATTTAATTTTCAAAGTGCCTTATATTTTAAAGTGTAAAAATGTGCTTTTTCTCATTTACTGTACACAGATCTCAGATTTTAGCGATACTTGAACTGGACCATGTATTTGTGTAAAGTAAAAAGCCGAGCGTGTGCTGTAATGCTAGTGTGTCATTCAAATAGGCCTGGATTTTTCGTTTTCGTTTTATATAATGCAAACCCAAATTCTACAAACAAAGTTGTGTATAATTGCCATGGGTTGCTTGTGGGGTGCAAATATTTCAATAAACTTGTATGCAAATCGTGTTGTCCGATGTATCGATAACCTGCGTTGCAAACTCACCGAATCGCTTCTCCTCAGAGTCTAGATGAACCAAAAACACAAGAATTTAAAACATGTCACATTAATATTGACTTTCATGAATAAATGACAACAACAAACTCACGACAAATAACACAAATCCACCTTTGAAACATTTTCCCGCCTTAATTTTAAAAACTACCTCAGTTGGCTCCAACGGCTGACTGACTTCACGCGCAAGCTCTTGGTAATGACGTCACGTGCAATCCCCGTCATCGACACAGGGCGGCGTGACGTAACGCACGCTCGACGCCGTCGAAAATACGAGAAAGTCCGGCTGCACGAGACTGCATTTCTCATTGGCCGAGTCTCCTCCGCCTCCGTTTTTTCGATCAATCGCAGAGCTCGCAGCGCAGCATTATTGCGCCGAGTTGCTGGGCAGAGAACGCAAAGTCAACACAAACGCGTTCGTGCAAACTTGGTCTTGATAGCAGGTTTGTGTTTTCTCGACGTTTTGTGGGTTTTGTTGAACGTTAAACTGCGTGAAATAAAAGTTTGCGTTGAATGAATGAAATAATGACGTTTGGCTTTGTTTATGTTTACATTGAGCTTGCGCGTGCACGCATCGCCATGCTTGAAATGTAAACATTGTTTATGTTACTGAACCCAATGACGTTTAATGTCGGAAATGCTTTGTTTTTATGGGGGTTTTGCTGCATTGTAATGCAATGCGTTCATTTCATGCGTTTTGTGTTTAAGATGGATGAAGCTGATTGGACCAATTGATCTGTATTTTCATTCATTTATGCTTTGTATCAGAAATGATGTGTTTTTTAATGACGTCATTACAGGTGTAAACACACGCTTTTACCAATCATGGCATCTGATTGTGTGGCATGGCTCAATGCAAACCCTGTTGGTAAGTTTCATCGCAATCTTTCGATTTTTGAGGTTTTAAAAATGTTGACCGTGATGGGATTGTGTTATGATGAGATGTTAAGATGGTCAAGGTCAGGACTAACACATCTTAAAGTCTTGCAGATGTTGGTGGGTTGGTTAGTAAGAGGTCTTCTACATTTTAACTATTGTAAAACCCATCAATATTTTACGACGTGGCACCATATTACAATGGCGTCAGACGATGACTTCTTGTCATCGACGAACCGTCGTTTTTAGTTAAACGTTTGTCATCGTTCCGCAGGGGCTGCCGATCTGATTCCGTCCGGAGACGAGGAATCCGCCTTCACTGAAAATATCAACAACGAAGTCAACGGGAACTGGATACCCACCGGCACCATCCACGAGGCCAAACTTAAGGCCAAGGTGAAGAGACGTCTGAGGAAGAACTCATCCCGAGACTCTGGACGGGGAGATTCCGTCAGCGATAACGGAGATCCCGTCCGGACCGTGGTTCCTCCCACCAGCCCTAAGGGCAAACTCAACCGGAAATCAAGAACGGGGAAGGGACGAGGCCTGCCTAAGAAAGGTATTGGCAGAGGGGGTTAAGTTTATAAGTTGTTTTGGAATTAAGGTTGGAATGCATGTAAATGCTTCATAAAAGGAACTCTGGGATTTTGATTTGCCGTGGTTGTTTGGAGCTGGCGGAAAGGTCCGGAAGTCAAGTGGGTTCCAGAACGTTCCTTTAATGGTCGTGGTGCTTTTTAAATGGAATAGAAACACAAGGGGAGTCGTGGTCGTTTTGGTTGATCACTACTAAATGTGCTGTGTTTGTTTTTTTAATTCAACATCTTTAATTTTACAATTTGTTTTTGTAAGTTTAATTTAAGAATAAATAGTTTTAGTGGATATTGTAATAATGTTAGCTTGGTTTAAGTTCTGAACCCTCAAACGCCTCCAAGCAACAAAAAACGATTTAAATTCAGAGATGCGTTCGTAGCCGATTTGCAGTTATTGTATTTGCTCGGTCGAGATCTCTTGTTAAGAGGTCAAAAGCACTTTTGTGCAACAGACCTGAATCAATAGGAAAGCGCCGGCCTTAAGAGATGGCCCACATTCAGCTCGGCAAAGACTGATAGAGCCGCATCATGATGTCCATCCGCCAGAGAACAACACATCCATGTTGTGTAACAGGGTTGGCTGCTATGTGTCTTGATTCTGAACATTTAATAATCTGGGATGTAAGATCTCCCAGATGGCTGGGAGATGTGATGCGTTTTAGGAGAGATTACACTTCTTTCATGACTCCTCCCTGTACAAGATTGGTCCTATTTTAATGTTCTGGTATGGCGCTGTAGGTCCTGTGCACCTCGTTCTTGTTACATAACTGTACGTCAGCATTGTGTTGACTAATTCTATTTTAGCTGCAAAAAATATCTTGGATTTGTGTTCTGCAGAAAGTAATGCAGGTTTGACACTGCTGGTTTGACATTGCACTGTCAGGCTTTAACACCCTTTAAACCTAGTTCTTACATAAGCGCTTTAGATGTTTCATATAAAGGGGCTTAACTGCATGTGCAAGTGGCGTGTTTTAATCAAAGAAACCACTTCCTGATGCAGCCAAGTAGAGATTGTCGATCACAGCTTTAACAAAAATCCAATGATTGTTTTGAACTAAGTTGGTTGATCGATCGGTCGTACTGTGCACCATTTGTAGAATGTGTTGGGTATTTTTCTAGCTTTTACCAGCGTTTTCCTGTTTTTAGATGTATGGAACTCCCCCATTTCAAATGAAAAAGGTTTGTTTAGTATCGGTTTCTCTTTCCCCATTGGGCATTTGTGGCAGGAGGGTTGAGAGATGATGTCACAGTTAAAAAAAAAACATTTGTTTTATGTAATTAATGTAATGCAACAATATGTGGTTAACACAGCGATTGAAGAAACATGGGTTACTTTCCTTCTAAGTTACAGTAGGAGCTTACATATTTAGAGTTATTTACATCTGGCATCCATGAAAATATGATGTTTTTTATGACTTGAATGAAATCTTTACCAGAAAACCTTAATGTCACTAATATTCAACCATTGCATATTTAAATCCTTAGGCGGAGCTGGAGGTAAAGGTGTATGGGGACCGGCAGGTGTTGTTTATGACGAAGACGAGGTTGATATTAAAGATCCCAATTACGATGCTGAAGAGGTAAGCACACTGCTTGTTGCGTTGTTTTACCATTTAAGCCTTTCAACAACTCAACCAGCTGTTTCCTTTCAGGAGAACTGTGTCTACGAGACTGTCGTCCTACCTTTGGATGAAGGAACCTTTGAGAAGACTGTCACTCCTATTGTACAGGAGTTCTTTGAACACGGCGATGCCAATGAAGTAGCCGTGAGTTGTCTCTTGCATATTGCCTATTTCTAAACAGTACTGCTATTTAAGTAAGCAAACTTGTTTTTTGAAGGCATCTTGCTGTGTTCCTTTAGGAACTGCTCGCCGAGCTGAACCTGGGAGGCATGCGCAGTGATGTTCCCATGCTGGCAGTATCGCTATCACTGGAGGCGAAAGCCAGCCACCGAGAGCTCACGTCACGGCTACTCAGCGAGCTCTGTGGCCGCGTGCTTACGTGCAGTGATGTAGAGGCCTCCTTCCACAAACTGCTTAAGGAGCTTCCCGATCTGGTGCTAGATACGCCAAGTGCTCCACAGGTAACACATTGTTCACAAGCGTGAGACTTACATCCACCTTAATCAAGTTATCTTAAACAATACTCTTAATTTCAGACAACTATAAATATTAAACAAGACAAAGTTTCTTCTTGAACCAAATATCATCAACACTGCAATATATCCGGTTTAGTTTCTCTTTCTTCATGAAGAATGTTTATTTTGCTGAAAGTGACTTTAGCAGGCTGCGGTTGACAATGAAAACTCTGTGGTCTGTGTGCAGTTCAGTCAGTCAGAAGAGACTTTCAGCTGTTTCCTTTGGCTTCATAGAAACACCAGAGCTCGAGCTTTTGTCTCGCTGTATGCAGAATGCTTTCTCAGCTTTGTGCCCCAAACGCTGTACAAACACTATCACTCAATCCTCTCCGTCGCACCATACGCAACTGCAAATGTTGTCACAGAGGTTGTACATGACTGCATTTGTACAAATACCAACATCTGATTCTCTGGGTTTCTTTCTGTCCATGACCAAGAGCTACTGTGTGTTTCTGGACAAATGCGGGTGTTTTCGCCACCAGTGTACACAACCTTTGCCGTCGAACGTAAAATTCCAGTGGCATTTTAAAAATGTGCCACTGCTTATTTCCAGAGTTGTGATGAGGAACTTCGGAAAAGTTTTTTTACTGATTTGCTTCTCTGGTTTTGGATTCCCTGTTCAAACAGTGAGCTCACAGGTCTAAGGTGCTTGACTAAATGTGACGGATGGAAGTCATGCTATTTAAACAAGCAGTTGTTGCCTGGACATTTTAAATAACCCTTTGTTTTTGCCTTACAGATGGTTGGCCAGTTCATTGCAAGAGCGGTTGCAGACAACATTCTTCCCAAAGACTTTATAGATGGCTACAAAGGTCGAGTAGATTGTGAACATGCCAGGTAATGCGTTTTTTATTTTGAGTTGTGTACCCAGAAGTGGCCACAAAGCAACCGCCAAAAAGAATATTTGTTTTGCTTTTTGTTTGTATTCCTGCTTTGTTGTAACTCTACCCTCAATATAATGTCATTGGACCAACATGGCAGTTTATTTAAAGTTATATTAGGCATCAGATGTGTTCTGACATGCTAAGATTTAATAGGAAAGTGACCCAGTGTGTTAGATTGCTTGTTGCTGGAAACTTGTTGTAGCATGTCTTGTATTAAAAGTATATCTTGAAGCTCCATTGTGAGATTTGGTCTATTTCCAGAGCTGCACTGGATCGTGCGGCCGTGCTTCTCAGGATGAGCCGGTGGACTGGCCTTCGCATCGACAACCTCTGGGGATCAGGTGGGGGACAGAGGCCTGTGAATCAACTCATCAAAGAGGTGAGGACACACCCCTTCCACAAGATGCATAAAAACGCCCTATTGTCTATGAAAGGGCGTCAAACTTAAACACGTGTCTAATGATGTGTAGCATCAGTTATGGATTGCGTAATTGTTGTTGCAGGTTAATCTCCTGCTGAAGGAGTACCTGTTGTCAGGTGACACACTGGAGGCAGAGCGGTGCTTGCGAGAACTGGAAGTCCCACATTTTCATCACGAGTTCGTTTATGAGGTAATAGTACCACACATAGAGGCCATTTAGATGCCTACAAGTAACAAAATCCACTTTGCTGACATCTTTGATCACTCTTCAGGCTGTTATCATGGTGCTGGAGTCTAAAGGTGACAGAACACTTCAAATGATCCTGCGGTTGCTAAAGTGTCTCAGCGCGTCCACGGTCATCACTGTGGACCAGTTGAGACGGGTATGGAGCCACCTGTTGGTCATATTTAAAATCGCAGATCCTTAAGGTCTTGCTCTGATTAGAATTTCCTTTTCCTGCAGGGATTTGAAAGGGTTTACCGGGACATGGCTGATATCAGCATTGATGTGCCATGTGCATACTCGCTTCTGGAGCAGTTTGTTGAACAGAGCTTTAATGCAGGAGTCATCAATAAAAAACTTAAAGACCTCTGTCCTTGTCGGTAAGCTGAAAGGAACCATTTTAAAACAAAGTTCATTTATACAACCCTTTATTAAGATAACAAAAACATTGTAGCATATTGTGAATCATGGATAGACCTCAATTAAATTTCTCTTGTTTTTTAATTTATTTCAGAGGCCGAAAAAGGTTTATGAGTGAAGGAGATGGTGGGCGCCTTAAACTTGAAAGCTACTGAGTTTGGTAGCCCCACGAGCCAGTTCCATGGCAGCTGCACCAGTTAACGTTAACTGGAGCTTTATATTTCTTTAATTTGCTTGTATTTGTCATGAAGGTTTAAGTACTTAAAACTTTCCTCCTGTCAAAACTCAATGGGACCGAAAGACCAGGCACTTTTAAATTAAAAGTATCCAACCGATCCTTCTGATGCGATTTATATACAAGTTAATCCTGAAAGTGCCACATGTATGACTTGGTCATTCCATGATTTGTATTCCTGAGTTCACTGCCGCTCCTGTTCCAGTTAGCTGTGTTTGTAGAGATTTGCGATTTGCCTACAGAGCTTTATTAATGGGATCGGGGGGGGTTAAGTTGAATGCTCTTTCTCCCGTCTGGGCTGCTTTTTTGTATACTGTGCTCGAGTTTATTTTTCTCTTTATTTTCACCTTGACCTTTCGTGGGATGTCATTTCTGATGGTTGAATGACGAAAGGTAAAGGAGCAAAGCAGTCGGGATCATTTCACAGAATAGTGTCAAGAACATTTATTTTTATATTTCAGCAGAGTGGTTGGTGTAACATGTACCAAATTTACATGCTCTTTGTTTAAAGTGGTGGGCAAATAAATAATAAAAAGGTTTTGTCATCACTGTTTATAAGTGTGACGTGTACTAAGATTTTTCAAGCAGTACTTTGGGCTTTTTCATTCATTAATCTAAAGGGATGTTTAACCAAAAATAAAGTTGATCCAAACCTGTATAAACCTTTTTTTTTTAACACAAAGATCGTTTGAAGAATGTTCGTAACTGAGATTTTTGGAGCACCACTGACTACCATGGTAGAAAAATTGGAGGTGTATTGTGCCCCACAACTATTTGTTTTTCCTAGCATCTCCAAAGTATAAAGTATATTTAATCTGCAATGATAGTCAATGATGCCCCAGAAAACTCAATTGCTAACATTCCTCCAAATATATATATTTTTGTTCAACTGAACAACAATGTTTATACAGGCTTGGTGATTTCACAACAGAATTTTTATTTTGAGTTGAGTGACCCATTAACAAAAAAAACTTGTTGCATGAACATTTCGATGTCATTGTTTGTAATTGTCCAAGAGAGAACTTTAATGGTATATCTAAGAACATGAATTTGTTTTAAAACAATTACAGTTGGAAAACAATAGTGTTATAGATCAGATATGACAGAAAGTTCAGAACCACAATTTAATGAATTCATTATTGTAAGACTCAAGTTTGTCAGTGTCTGTCCAATTTTGTATGTAAGATTGGTTTGTAAATACCGGACATTAAATCCTACAAATAGTGGAGTGATTATTTTGTACTGGTAACTTGCATTTAGAACATAAACTACATATATTCAAACTCAAAGATCCTTAATTACATGAAGAGAATTTTAATTAATCTGTATAGGTGGTCCAATGAACATCAGCATGAATATGCAACCTTGTGCATGAATGAATAATCCAACAAATGAAAATAATACAATCCAGCTATTACTTGGACTTCATCAGTGATATGTGTTGATATTAGGTTGTTATGGAAGTGTGTACTTTGTCCTGTGTGTAGTGAACCCTACTCTGCTTGTTCAAGCTGTTGCTGTTGCCTTGCATTAAGTTCTTGCTGTTTGATGATCTCCATAGCATCCTTCTGCATCTTTTCCAGTTTCTCCAATGTCACAGACTTCAGGGGTAGAAGCTTGGGCTTGCACAGGACCATGGTGGGCACATCCTCCATGGAAAGCTGACCTGCTCAAAAGAGGCACGACTTAATCAACAGACGGCATTGGTTGACCTAATCATGCTTATTTCAATACCAAAAAAAGTGGGTGGGGTAATATTTAGTGGTAGATTATAGTCTAGAATTTTTAATACGCTTGGCGCAGAAGTAAACCAAGTCTAACAGCAAACCAATCTATGGTGTGTGCACTCAGAAAACATGCAGACGAGGGTGTGATATGATGGTTAAAGGTTGGCCTGGGTTGTTTTTCAGCTTTATTGTTTATTTTGACACTGTGATGTTGTCATGTGAGAAGTCTAGATAAGGGTGTGATAAAAGCTTCTCCCCACAACAGTGATTCAAGTCTGGGCAAAACAAACACATATTTAAAACCCTTAGAGCAGAAATACTCACCTTGTTTGGGTAGAACCTCTCTTAACATTGATTTGACTTCAGGCATTGTGTTCTTGTCAATGTACTGCAAACATAAGATTGTTATTATGCACCATCACACTCATTTTTTAGAATATTTGAATACATCTGACACAAAGGTTACATTTGAACACACAAGACAATTATTTTGTTTTAAGTTTTGAATGTAAATGTTCAAAGCTCTACCCTTACTCCTTGTCATGATAAAATAAGGCTTTTATATGTGGATTATTCAATCATTTGTATCACATTAGTTATTGACATACAAAACACTGATGTATTATTAAACAAGAAAATGATCTATCTATGAATAATATGACAATGTAAACATAAACAACTGAATTCATAGCATATAGAGGATTTACCCTTTAATCTCATCAGCTGATCATGTACACTTCCGGTGCAGATTCTTCTCCCCCATAGTATTGTGACACATACAGGCCGCTGCTGCCCCCTTGTGCCAAAGAGATGCTGTTGAATTTAAATAATAAAGACAGACATTTCCTTATTGTATATGCATTTAAAAAATATATGTATTATTTGTAAAGTTCTTCAAATAATTTAATAAGGCAAACTATTCGAACACAATTCTTTGAGGTTTGGATTGTACATCAACTCTCTGTAGGTATGAAAGGTCTAGTATGTACATAATATTCATCTTTATCATCTTTATTTTGTTGTTGTTGTTGTTGTTTTTTATGCAAGCATCTTTATGTCATGTTAATACAAATAAACTAAATTGACATTGTTTATTAGGTATTAATATAAATATCAATTGATGTGAAATTTGTGTGAAAATGATGTGATATTAAAGTGAAATTGAAGTGATATTAAAGTGAAATTAAAGTGAAATTGATGTGCAATTGATGGGAAATTGATATGAAATTGAAGTGAAATTGAAGTGAAATTGTAGTGAAATTGATGTGAAATTGAAGTGAAATTGATGGGAAATTGATATGAAATTGAAGTGAAATTGAAGTGAAATTGTAGTGAAATTGATGTGAAATTGAAGTGAAATTGATGGGAAATTGATATGAAATTGAAGTGAAATTGATGGGAAATTGATATGAAATTGATGTGAAATTGAAGTGAAATTGATGGGAAATTGATATGAAATTGAAGTGAAATTGAAGTGAAATTGATGTGAAATTGAAGTGAAATAGATGTGTAATTGATGTGAAATTGAAGAGAAATTGAAGAGAAATTGATATGAAATTGATGTAAAATTGAAGAGAAATTGAAGTGAAATTGATGTGAAATTGATGTGAATTTGATGTGAAATCAGATCCAGAATCCGAATCCAAATGAGCTTTAGTGCCAGGTGCAGTACAAAATGTAAAGTGACAAGAAAAGTGACAAGTAACATAATAAACGGAAAAGTGAAAAATAAAAATAAATATGCAAACAATGCTGGAAATGCAATGTTACAGAAGAGATACGGATGGAATAGAATATGTAGAGATGTTTTATAAATGTAAAAGTTATAAGGTGCTATATGTGAAAAGTATTGCACACATTTATTGCACAGCAGGGTTTATAATATGTATATGTAAATACCTGAATATCTACAGGTGTTTTTATCTACAATTGTACCATTTTTTAAGGTGCTATATACGAAAAGTTTTCCAGAAAGATATTTATTGCACACATTTATTGCACAAGGTGAACATTTAACTGTTCATATGGTAAAGAAAGAAGGCCATCTGAAACCATTAGTCTCTTAGGGCTGTTACTCGATTGTATTTGATTGCAGAATATGGGTTTCTGTTTAAATTATATATGTCTGTGTCCTGTGCATAACAATGTTGTTCTTATAAACACAATCACTGATATCTATATGTTAAAATATTTAATTATTGGTAAATTGAAATAAATACAATAAATATACTTAATAAAAATAATAATTGATTATTTTACAATGGTAATCACACATTATATTATTCCTATAAATAACACATGTTTCTAATATTTCACTGTATTGCCAAAAGTATTTGCTCACCTGCAGCATGGAATCGCACATAAACTTAAGTGACATTCCTAATCCATTGGGTTCAATGTGATCCGCACTTTATAACAGCTTCAACTCTTCTGGGAAGGCTGTCCACAAGGTTTAGGAGTGTGTTTATGGGAATTTTTCATCATTCTTCTAGAACAACATTTGTGAGGTCACACATTGATGTTGGACAAGAAGGCCTGGCTCTCAGCCTCCAATCAAATTCATCCCAAAGGTGTTCTATCAG
This sequence comes from Triplophysa yarkandensis, assembly GCA_033220385.1. Taxonomy (NCBI): domain Eukaryota; kingdom Metazoa; phylum Chordata; class Actinopteri; order Cypriniformes; family Nemacheilidae; genus Triplophysa; species Triplophysa yarkandensis. The sequence continues at coordinate 8,019,041 of CM065674.1, forward strand.
TCAAGTTCATCCCAGACTCTGTCATCCATGTCTTTATGGATCTTGCTTTGTGCACTGATGTCATGTTGGAAGAGGAAGGGGTCAGATCCAAACTGTTCCCACAAAGTTGGGAGCATGGAATTGTCCAAAATGCCTTGCGATGCTGAAGCATTCACAGTGAGAATTGGAACACTTGATTTTGACTTTTTGGATGGGTGAGCGAATACTTTTGGCATTATAGTGTGTGTTTCTATGTTTCTAATGTATGAATGTCTTCTCATTGCCTACAAGACCACCACCGGTTCAGCACCCACTTACCTTAACTCACTAATTCAAAAGTATAGGCCCTCAAGATCTCTGCGCTCCGCAAATGGGCTGAGACTTGTGGTACCAGCACAAAAGGGTAAGAAATCTCTCTCTCGAACGTTCTCTGCTTCAGTTCCTCGATGGTGGAACGATCTGCCTCTGGCTTCACGCTTGTCAGACTCGGTCTCTATCTTTAAAAAACTCCTAAAAACTCATCTTTTCCGGCTACATCTAACTCACTAGGAGTAGCTTCTTTTCTAACCTACTCACTCTATCAAAAAAAAAAAAAAACCTTTTGTAACTTCTCTCTCTGTGTAACTCGGTAGCATTGTTGTAGCACTTGTTCACCTATTGTTGTATCGGCTATTTACCGCTTCATTGTCTCCTTGACTATTGTAAGTCGCTTTGGATAAAAGAGTCTGCTAAATGCCTAAATGTAAATGTAAATGAATGTTTATACATCATATGCGGATAGGTTTACCTCATAGTTATTTGAGGACAAATAATATGTGCATATTCAAAATGTATATTAATTTGAAATGTACATATACATTTAGTTTTTTTACGTTAAAACATACGTTTTTTTTACGTTTACGTCACATTTTTATTTGTAGATAAATCTGTTTCTTGTCTGTATTGTTTTTGTGCGTGCTTGTTTATTAATACCGATATTTATGCACAGTGCACAGAAACATGATCGATATCATATTTATCCTATATATTTTATTCTGCAAACGATCAATTGAATCAATCGACTCAATTATCAACAAATTCTACCCTTGTGACGTCACATATCTCATGTCACATACACAATCTTATTAATTGTCATTAGGTAATTAGACGTTATTAGACATTTATTGCACGTTATTATCAAAACGAAACTTCTTCTTCCACACTTTAATGACAGATAAATGAGAGGGATCTCCAGAAGTGTCGTGACGCGTGTGTAACGCGTGCGTGTGACGCGCTGGGGAGGTCTGCAGCAGCACTGCTGGAGGAGGAACAGGGATGGCGGAGTCTCACCTCTGAAGGTAAACCCATTTAACTGCTCCGAATCAAACACACGCGACTCGGGGTTCACACTCAAGCCGATGTGAGCTCGCATCCGGCGGGGAGACATTCATGCGCTGCTGTCCGAGCTCGGGGGGGGGGGTGAATAAATACACTCATTGTTCAGCTCGGGAATGGCCGCTGCTGTGTGTGTGTGTGTGTGTATGCGTGTGTGTGTGTGTGTGTGTGTGTGCGTGTGTATGCGTGTGTGTGTGTGTGTGTGTGCGTTTGTCTATCTGTGTGTGTGTGCGTGTGTCTATCTGTGCGTGTGTGTGTGTGTGTGTGTGTCTATCTGTGTTTGTATGCGTGTGTGTGTGTGTGTGTGCGTTTGTCTATCTGTGTGTGTGTGCGTGTGTGTCTATCTGTGCGTGTGTGTGTGTGTCTATCTGTGTGTGTGTATGCGTGTGTGTGTGTGTGTGTGCGTTTGTCTATCTGTGTGTGTGTGCGTGTGTGTCTATCTGTGTGTGTGTGTGTGTGTGTGTGTTTGTCTATCTGTGTGTGTCTGTGAGTGTTTGTGTGTGTGTCTGTGAGTGTGTGTGCGTTTGTCTATCTGTGTGTGTGTGTGTGTGTGTGCGTTTGTCTTTCTGTGTGTCTGTGAGTGTGTGCGTGTGTGTGTCTGTGAGTGTGTGCGTGCGTTTGTCTATCTGTGTGTGTGTGTGTGCGTTTGTCTATCTGTGTGTGTGTGTGTGTGTGTGTGTGTCTGTCTATCTGTGTGTGTGTGTGTGTGTGCGTGTGTCTATCTGTGTGTGTGTGTGTGTGTGTGTGCGTTTGTCTATCTGTGTGTGTGTGTGTGTCTGTCTATCTGTGTGTGTCTGTGAGTGCGTGTGTGTGCGTTTGTCTTTCTGTGTGTGTCTGTGTGTGCGTGAGTGTGTGCGTTTGTCTATCTGTGTGTGTGTGTGAGTGAGTGTGTGTGCGTTTGTCTATCTGTGTGTGTGTGCTTACGTGTGTCTGTGTGTGTGTGTGTGTGTGTGTCTATCTGTGTGTGTTTGCCCGTGTTTGTGTGTGTCTGCCTGTGTGTACATCTGTTTGTGTGTGGGTTTGTGTGTGTGTCTATCTGTGTGCGCGCGTTTGTCTATCTGTGTGTGTGTGTGTGTGTCTGTGAGTGTTTGTGTTTCTATCTGTGTGTGTGTGTATCTATCTGTGTGTGTGTGTGTGAGAGAGAGTGTGTGTATGTGACTCTGTGTGTGTGTGTGTGTCTATCTGTGTGTGTTTGTGAGTGTGTGCTTGTGTGTGTTTCTATTTGTGTGTGAGTGTGTGTGTGCATGTATGTGTGTGTGTGTGTGTGTGTGTTTGTGAGTGTGTGTGTTTGTCTGTGAGTGTGTTTGTGTGTCTGTGTGCGTGTGTGTCTATCTGTGTGTGTTTGTGTGTGTGTGTACGTGCATGTGTTTGTGTGTGTGTGTCTGCGTGTTTTTTGCGTGTGTATGTGCGTGTCTTGTGTGTATACGTTTGTTTGCATATGCCTATCTGTGTCTATCTATCTGTCTGTCTGTGTGTGTGTCTCTACTTGTGTGTGTGTGTGCCTATTTGTGTCTGTCTATATGTGTGTGTGTGTGTGTGTGTGTGGTTTTTTTTTCCTGTGTTTGTGAGTGTGTGTGTCTGCCTGTGTGTATATCTGTTTGTGTGTGTGAGTGTGTGTGTCTATCTGTGTGTGTGTGTGTGTCTAACTGTGTGTGTGTGTATATCTGTTTGTGTGTGAGTGTCTGTGTTGGCTTGTGTGTATATCTGTTTTTTGTATGTGTGTGAGTGTCTGCTTGTGTGTCTTTCTGTGTGTGTGTGTGTGTGTGTGTGTGTTTGTCTATCTGTGTGTGTGTGTGTTTGTCTATCTGTGTGTGTGTGTCGGCTGGTGTATATCTCTTTGTGTGTGTGTGTTGGCTTGTGTGTTTATCTTTGTGTGTGTGTATATCTGTTTGTGTCTGTCTGAGTGTCTATCTGTGTGTGTGTGTGTGTGTGTGTGTGTGTGTGTCTATCTGTTTGTGTCTGTGTGTGTCGATCTGTTTGTGTGTGTGTGTCTGCGTATGTATATCTGTTTGTGTGTGTGTGTGCGTGTGTATATCTGTGTGTGTCCTTCTCATTACACACACACACACACACACACACACACACACACACACACACACACACACACACACACACACACACACACAATACTAGTAAATCATAACACAATAAATAACAAGTACACAACATCAGTTGTGTCACCCTTCTGTAAACAAAAGAGTGATTCTGCCCCAAAATGGTCATATAGAGTCAACAGAGCTTTTTCAGTATTATTCTCAACACACCAAACGCGCATTGTGTTCTCACAACACTCAGGTGTTTCTTTTTATAAACAGCGAAATAAAAACAAAGCGATGATGAATAAAACACAAATAAACACAAATAAACATCATCATCTGTGTCAGGCGCACGACTGCTGCTGCGCGTTCACGCTCGACGCACACACACGGGCGCGCGCACGCACGCACTCACGCACTCGCCGCAGCTCGATCTCTTCCCGCTTCGAGCGCCGTTCGGCGGATGACAGTTTGTTTTCCACATCGGGCCCGAAAGCGAAAATCCAGCGGGATTCGTCGACTTCTCGTCGGGATGAGAGCGCTCGGTGCAACCGTCGCTCGTCTGGTGAGGATTGTGACGTGACACTTTGTTTTTTCGTGCCCGTCTCGCGCTACGCTAACGCCGTTAGCCTGTTAGCCCCAGCTGAAGGGTGGCTAATGCTATCCCAGACATGATCTCAACTGCTGTTATGTGACGTATCACGCACAGGGGTCTGGTTTCGTCCTCACGTTAGGAGATATTTCGAGACAGGTCAGGGTAAACAGGATGGAATTGCTAGCATGTTTGCACCACTGTGTAACATGATGTATAATTGTTGCTTTTTGTGTTTGATTTCACATTAGCATGACTTGATTTGGGGTGTAATTTCTAAATTGTAGTTTTATATCAATTGTTATTTACAACATAGTCAGATTTTGTGACGTAGGGTTGTGTATCAATAACTGCGTGACGTCAGAATAAGGAAGGCCTTCATGTGGGCAGGTGTGATATGGCTCTGGTTGGAGCTTGACATCTCATGTGTTGTGTTATTTATGTGATGTATTTTTGAAGTTTGGTAATTTTCAGATTCATATGAAGATGCTGTTATGATACAGGAAGTGTGTAAGAGGATAAATGCAGTGTTCTTTCGTGCAAGTTTAGGAGAAAACAGTGCAGGATGACCTCTGACCTACAGTGCTGTTCTGCAGTCTTCGCCCACAACACATCCAGAATTGTTACCGACGGCGTAAAGATATTCCGAGATGTTTCCTGAGGATTTTGTTTGGATGGGAACTCGAATAACATTGATCTACGCATCAGGACGAATCATACAGAAGAACATTTATAGGGATGGTTCCCTCAAGTTAAAATGTGAAAACCAACCCTCTTGCTATTTTGAAGCTTTGACTTCCTTTCATCTGCAACACAATGAAATAATATTTTCAGGAATGTATGTTGCTATGATTCGTTGGAACCCATTCACTTATTTTATGCTCGCATAACCAAGGCGATTTAATACACATGGATGGCGTTTCAAACCAATTGTATGACTTACACAGGTTTGGAATGTCTTGATGCAAATGATCTTTAGTTTTCAGATGAGTGTGTAATACACAACAGCAGTTTAGATGAGATTCTGGTTCTTACATCCTCTGTTTTTTATATCGTTGCCAGATCAGCAAAGCAGTTCAAACAAATCCTTACAATGTAATTTTTATAAAAGAAAATGTTTACGTTGTGTTTTTGTGTAGTAATGTTTCTTTGTCTATAGCTTTGCCAGTTAGGTAATGGGTTTCTTTGCTTTCAGCCTCTTACGCCATATCAGAGTTGTCTACCAAAGATGTTGTTAAAATTTGATATTTTAGGGCATGTGTTAAGATACATTTTAAGCACAGTACTTTCCACTGTTCTGTCAATACCCCAAACTGAGGACTGATTGTGTCCTGATGTGACTTCAATGTTTGCTGTTCAGCTATCCCGTAGGGTACCAGTGACAATGTTGCTGTAACAATACACAAAATCAAAGCACCCTTATTTATTTTTAAAAAGCTGTTTGAAAGTTAAATATTGTAAATATCTGTCATGATAGATCCTTTCTTTCACAAGAACGGGAGTATTCATGCAGATGGCCTTAGAAAGAGAATAACCAGCTGGGACCATTTCACCATCCATTGACACATACTCTCACTTATGTGTTAAGGTGGACTGGGTTCAATGTGTGTTGTGGTATTGATCTTCTAATATTTGGTTGGTTACTGTTCCGTCATGGAAGTCATGTTCTACAAAACCAGCGATGTTGTTCAAAAGAGACTTTCTCAAGTGGCTTTTCTGTGATGTGTCGGTCTTTCGATTTATGGGGAGCTTATTTAGGGCTGTGAGTTGTGCTGGGTCTTCCAGCATCTAATTTATAAGAGATAATATAGCATCTAAACCTGACAATACAAACATACAGGCCTTTATATCCTGTAGTGAATCAAACGCCTCCAGTGAGTTGCTGTAGTACTGTACTGTAATAAACAGATAGCAATTTTAGCATTAAAGGGACCTGTTTACAATGCAATTGAGTCTTTGCAAAACAACACAAAAGCATATGTCAGCAGAAACTCCTCTACTGTGATTTCATCCTATTGATGTGATGTGTAATACCTTGTCTACTAATCTCAAGCTTTATGCGTTACAAGTAGGTGGATGGTTATGAAAAAAGGGTATTTTTTAAGATTATCACTCTTACATGTTTAATAGACTTATAACCAGGGAATATTAGCGAGTGTAGTACAGTCAGCTCCGCTTAACACATTTGACAATGTTTTAATCATGTCTATTGGCACTGTGCTTATGCTATCATCATTACCATAGCAACCAATACATACATCTTCAGAAATTGATTGTAATATCAACCAACCTGAATTTTATTACTGGCAATAGACTGTTTTTCTTAATCAAATCAGATTCGATAAGTCAGAAGACATGGGGTGGCCTAATTTTTTTTAAAAGCACAATGCTGTAATATATAATGTTGATTTGTATTATAACTTTATAATGTATATCATAATTACCAATCACTGTTGTTGTTATATAGGCGAAAAGGTCTTACCTGCAGGAAGCCTGAGCTTTAAAGAGCAGAATTAACCTTTGCCCAGCTTTGATCTGTACTTGGTCTAGGCTCGTGAAAAACCAAACGTGGAAATTACACATCACGTCTATACATATATATATATATATATATATATAAGAACAGAAAAGCACATGCTCGTGAAAACATTAAAAAGGCTTTGTTTTGCTGACTGTTGGTCATACTACAATAGTTACATACATATAATTAAGTGTGGCATTGATGAAGTTGTACCAGCTGTGTACGTTCTTGCTGATTTACGAAGCAGATTAACTAAAATTTAAAAAATGAAACTTAGTCTATATTACAATAAATGGGCTCACAAGCATAGCTTGACCACATTGGCAAAACTTGAGTGAGTAGTAATGACTTATAATCAGGAATGATTTTTGTTATCTTAATATTATCTGGTATAGATGTATTGGTTCTTTTATTGTTTTTACCTTACAAAGCTTTAAAACTAACCTTATATTGAATGGCCCATTGCATCATGGAACTAGTTGTGGGATTTAATTGCCCCAAATGGCCCAAGTGATTTTATGTTTAGTCTTCATGAAATGGCTTGCGGTGTAAACATACAGGAAAGAACTGTAAGCTGGTTTCAAATTTGGCATCATTAAGGGAATCTGTGGAATACATTTTCACATCATACATTTCAAGGATACTTTTCTCACTAATGCTATAATTTATTACATTTAAGAACCGTATTACTTAGTTGTACGTGTTAGGTCTTGGCTGTTCGAATTAAATGCCCTATCTAAAAAATTTTTTTGGTTTATAGACAGACAAAGGATATGAATCCTGGCAACCTATCTGCCTGCAACAGTTCTAGCCCTGCTGAGGAAAAGAGTGAACAAGCATGAGGCTGCTGGCCTCCTTGCCACATCGACTACAGCAACCACACATTGCCCCTGTGGAGTTTTAACCCCTTTAGGAGTACAGACTGTCTCAGCTCTCCAATACTAGTGAAGGAACAAACAGGTATGTATAAGCACATACAGATATAACATCCCCTCCCTTTGGTTCAAAACCAGAACTGTCCCTTAAAACCAAACACAAGTAGTAGAGAAGGAGAAAGCGAGAAAGACTGAGGGTCCCATGTACCATTGGGCTGAGGGGCTTTCGCCATGAGCAGTACTCTGGGCAAAGATAAAGACTCTAAGGAGAGGGAACCCAAAGCTGAAGGGAAATCCAAAACCAAAGGGAAAGATGCCAAAGACGGGAAGAAGGACACAAGCGGCGCTTCCCCCGCTGTGGCCTTCACCTTGGATAGCACTATAAAGCGACCCAACCCACCACCCAGCACCCGCAAAAAATCGAGCAATGCCGAGGTCGGCAAGGAGCTGAACAAGTGCCGCGAGGAGAACTCGATGCGCCTGGACCTGTCCAAGAGATCCATTCATCTGTTGCCCTCTTCCATCAAGGAGCTGACCCAGTTGACCGAGCTCTACCTGTACAGCAACAAGCTTCAAAGCCTTCCGCCGGAGGTTGGCTGCCTGTCGGGCCTGGTAACGCTGGCACTCAGCGAGAACTCTCTCACCAGCCTGCCTGATTCCCTGGACAACCTAAAGAAGTTGCGTATGCTTGACCTGCGACATAACAAACTGCGAGAGATTCCTGCCGTGGTCTATCGGGTCACCTCCCTCACCACGTTGTACCTGCGTTTTAATCGTATCACCACCGTGGAGAAGGACATCAAGAACCTGTCCAAACTCACCATGCTCAGCATCCGAGAGAACAAGATTAAACAGCTGCCCGCAGAGATCGGTGAGTAACCTAATAATTTTGTCTTTGGAATCATGTTGTTTATATAACGGTATGGACACCCCACAATCTATGCTTTGTAATAATACTAGAAGCAATGTCTTGTTCGGATTAATTTATAGGTGAACTATGTAACCTGATAACGCTGGATGTAGCACACAACCAGCTGGAGCACCTTCCTAAAGAGATTGGCAATTGCACTCAGATCACCAACCTCGACCTGCAGCACAATGAACTTCTTGACCTACCTGAGACTATAGGTGAGGAACTACTCATGATGGGGATGACTTGGTTTTATTACTTTGAAGTCACTTTACATAGTTTGATCAAGCCAAATCTAACCAAGTTCCTTGACCGTTACAGGTAACCTGTCAAGTATAAACCGTTTGGGCCTGAGGTACAACCGTCTTTCAGCGATCCCTCGATCCTTGGCGAAGTGCCGAGAGTTGGAGGAGCTTAACCTCGAAAACAACAATATTTCAGTGTTACCAGAGGTAAGTTTTGCTTGGCTTTCAGAACTCTCCAGCTCTATGCTCATGAACAGTATTGGGCTTTTTTATCTTTTATAATTACTGTTTCTTATGCCTAACAACATATCTCTTTCTTCACAGGGTCTTCTCTCCAGCCTGGTCAACCTGACAAGTCTAACGCTGGCACGTAACTGTTTCCAGTCCTACCCAGTGGGTGGCCCTTCCCAGTTCTCCACTATCTACTCTCTCAACATGGAGCACAACCGTATCAACAAAATCCCTTTTGGCATCTTCTCTAGAGCCAAAGTGCTCAGCAAGCTTAATATGAAGGTAAACGCATAAGATTTTTGACTTTCTTTTTTTTTTGCCCTAATATCTGGTGTTTTTATGTCAATTGTGTGGTACTGGTGACTTAACACTATTAACATTTTTGTCACTAAATGTAAAGGACAACCAGCTAACATCCCTCCCACTGGATTTTGGGACGTGGACCAGCATGGTGGAGCTGAACCTGGCAACAAACCAGCTCACCAAGATTCCAGAGGATATCTGCGGCCTTGTGTCTTTAGAGGTGCTCTATAATTATCCATTGTAATGATCACTTGCAATTACAAGATGGACTGGTTGTTTTTCTTTAGTGCATACAACTGCAGACAATTACTGCAAACTGATCTTTGTCATTGTAGTTCTCATGTTGTTTATGGTTTCACACTCTTTTCGATCAGGTTCTTATATTGTCCAACAATCTCTTGAAAAAGTTGCCTCACGGGATTGGGAATTTACGGAAACTACGAGAGCTTGACTTGGAGGAGAACAAACTGGAGTCCCTCCCAAATGAGATTGCCTACCTTAAAGATCTACAGGTAGGATGTTTAAAGCAGATCTGGAGTAACTCTGACTTAGTGGTCGTGAACTCATCTTCATGTTTCATGTTTTCTTAACAGAAACTTGTGTTGACCAATAATCAGCTGACGACTTTGCCTAGAGGAATCGGTCATCTGACCAACCTGACCTACCTGGGCTTGGGAGAGAACCTACTGCAGCACCTTCCTGAGGAGATCGGTATGATTTTGCTGCTGCAATCAAATAAACACTCACAAGCCTGCGTGGTTATCTTATCCCTCATCTCTTCCATCTACAGGTACACTGGAGAACCTTGAGGACCTGTACCTAAACGACAACCCTAACCTACACAGTCTGCCGTTTGAATTGGCCCTATGCAGTAAGCTGTCCATCATGAGCATAGAGAACTGCCCCCTCAGCCACCTCCCACCCCAGATCGTCGCAGGGGGCCCTTCATTTATCATTCAGTTTCTTAAGATGCAGGGGCCCTACCGAGCCATGGTCTGAGATATCCTGCTTGAGGCTTACGCACTGAATGAGCAAAGAGGAAAAAAAGAATCGCTACTCGATATTGTTTCGAAGACATCTAGGACAGGAAACTGCATAACTGCGTTTATAATGGAGGAATCATAGCCAAGCCCCCTATACCCCAGTCAAGTAGAACACAGACTTCTGTTGCCAAAATTAATGATTATAAATCAGTGATTCTGAGGAAGAGACGCTCTTAAAATTTTTCAATCACTTTGCCAATTTATTGAGAGTCATTATAGTGGTTCTTGGCGCCAGGAAAAAGTCGTATGCAAAAACAAACCGTTTTTTCAACTTCATTTTTGCTGCTGCTGCTGCCGTCATACTGTATGTCAGTTGTTGAATTTTTTATTTGTTTTATTTTTATTGTATTTATGTTTTTTAAGATCTTTTGTCATCCCACAACCAAAAGATTTTTATTGTACAGAGGACCTGTTTGGAAGCAGAGAACAAATTTTGGTGTTTCATTTTTTTTATAATCATTAATATTATTATAGAAATTGCACCCACTCGGTGCGGTTGGCATCCATTCTGGACATTTTTCTGAAATTCCTTTATTTTTAAATAATTTCTATTACTTTATCAGTTTCAATATTCATTCCTTTTCAATGTTGAGTCAAGATGATTCTATTCTTTGATGAAGTTGATGAAACTGCAGTGTTTAGTAACGTGTTCAGCCTTTATAGGAACAGGATTAGAAAAAAGGAAGCAACGTAATCCAAACTATATTGTTTTTTCAATTGACAACAATCACATTATTGGTTTCGCTAATAAGGTGCAGGTCTGGGTTAGCGGTCTGTGATAGTTTACTTATTTGCCATATCCACAGTGTTGAGCTCTGCTTGTGTTCTATCATTTTGCATCATCATATCAGGTGCTGAACAATGCTAGCAGTTAAAGGCCCGCATTTACTCTGAGGAATGCCAAAACACCCATCCACATCAATCTTTCTGTTCACTCTGAAGGATTTCTTGGTCCGACTCGCCAGCAATAGCGTTCTGGGACTGGTCTTAAACATTACCCCCTGATTTCTTCTCTTAATTGTTCAGAACACTGAGGATCGACATTGTGACAGAATCCTTATTTTGTTTCATACACCGCCCCTCTTATGCTGCTGCTTTAAATGCACTTTGTATTGATATTTGGCATCCACCTCAAGTAAAAGGGTTGCGATATTTCCCGTTACCAATTAAACAAATGGTTGGGGGCATTTTTATTATTATTTCGAAAGTATTTTATCTTTTATTTTAAGTGTCTATCATGTATATTTTATAACAATGAATGAAAAAAGTTTGCCTCAGCAAATTTAAATGTTAACACATTCTATACAGAACTTAGATTTTTTTTTGAGGCTTTAACGCTATCTTTATTAAATGTTTTGATTTAAACCTGTCTGACTAGTTTGTTCCTGTATATTTAAAGTTCATATCACAGGTATCCTTTGGTTTCGAATGGTGCAAATAATCAAAGTATTGATATTAAAACCCATGTTTTGACTATGAACTTTTTTATTTAATCTTTTTTTAAATCTGGAATTGTTTTGTTGAAGCAAAGATGCATTTTCTTTTGGTTTAGTATTATATCAAGTGACTGTAAATTTACTCCGCTTTTACTTTAAGCCAAATGTCTTTTGTTAGGTTTGTATCTGCACTGTTTATTTTCATTGTTCTTTTTTCTCATTTTCTTTCAGTCATATTTTCATTGGCAGCAGTGTAAAGACTTGCAGCCACAAAGCGGCTCTCGTAGAGGCATTTTGCGCTAGTAGGGCCACATTTGACACGAAAAGGACACAAATTGCTGCTTTATCAACCAGCAGAACATGTTGCTGCTTCATGGACCTCCTAAAAACATAATGCTGTAAAAGAACCGACCCGGACGCGATGTTAGGACTGAGCTCTCGGAAGGTTCTACCAGCACAGACGTTCTGCAACAGATGAAACCCCTGTTGACCTGGCCGATACGGTGCATATCTGGCGCCTGACGCAGATGGTGAATAATAACTACAAAGATAAACAGAAAAAATACAAACATTGTAAAAAGGGCTTTCTCTGTTCATGCTTAACTATACACCAGAGGCATTGCATTCCTGGTTTTGTATAAAAGCTTAGAACTGTAAATTTTTCTTCTGGTGTGTGTGCGTGAATGTGCGTGCGAGGGAATAGTTAGATGTTAACAAAATGGAATTATTATTACGTGACAATAAATGCCTTTGAGTACTTCAAGTGAGATGTGCATTAGGGACACGACGTTGTGACGTGTTCCATCTGAGTTTTTTTTTATGCAGGGGTCTGGGGCTAATTTTTAAGTGGACTAATAGTTCAATTGTTCAGTTTTGGATTACATCATTTTATCGCGAACCAGGAATGTAGTCAAAAGGAAAAATAATGTACTTTTAATGGCGAATAATGACATGAGTCCAGGGTGGCAATTTTGATCTTGTAATGTTCCAGTGAATGCACCTGATTGGAGCTTAAGGGTTTGTTTATTTTTCTATTGTATGTGCTTTTAGGTCATAAAAACAATGTCAATGAAAGTTCATATTCATGATCATTTTTTACTGTAAGAATGTGTTATATGTTTCCTGATTTTTCTTGCCTTGCTATGTATAGGAAGCATGTTGATTTTCTTTTATTTTTACCCTTTTTTGGAAATTCACAATTGTCTGGGCGGGCAGGGATGTAAAAAAAGTACAAAACATGTTGCTCTTTCGTAACTGCAAAATGTTTTTTTATACACGATTCATAGTGATGTGCAGACATGTTTAATATTACTTTCTCTAGAAGAACAGCCTTACAGGTGATTGTCTTGGTTTCTTTCTTTCTAACTCAGCCCAAATGAGTAACAGGACCCTCTTCAGTCAGTTAAGTCTTTGCTTTGATAAGCATTCTTCAAATAAATGTTCATTTGACTGCCTTACAAATGTCACATCTGCTCCTCTCTTACCAACCATGTTTTCAGATAATCAGCTTACGTGAACACAAATCAAAGATTTTTTACTATAATCACATGTCAATAGAACTTTGTGTTCTTTAACATTTTTATGCATATATTATGACAGCCTCATTATTTCTGTGGATTTTAAGGTCATGAAAAACAATTTTCCCTTTTTTTTTTTAGATAAGTGGCTCGTCAATGTTGACTGTGTATAGCATATTGCATCAATGTCCTCTGTAGTGATTGATCTACAACTATGTCATCAGAAACACAGAAAAAACACAAACAGTTGCTGTCAAGATTGCTATCCATTGTCAAACATGTGCACGAAAAGTTAAAGAACATTTTATATTTCTGCATCCGGGATATCACCTTACTATAGTCTTTGTTAAACCTTTAATTATACATTCTTAAAAGACTCATTGATCCCTTTAAAAAAAGCTTTTTATCATATTCAAATGTGACCCTGCCTCTAAAAACCCAAAGTAATTTACTTATTATACATAAAATATAACACTGATATCGTCAAGATTGACTGAATAAGACCATGTCAAATTGTAATCATAGTCAAACAAGTCTATAATGCATGTCAGAATTAGACTTTCCAACTTGAGTCTGATTTTAATAGGCAGGGTCGCAAATAATTTCAACCTTAAATAAAAATCAACGAGAAAAGCTTAAAAAAATCACGGAATAACCTCCCTAATATATATATATATATATATATATATATATAAAAATTTTTTAAATAAAATGTTGAATATAAAAAACTTTTTCCCAAGCAATGTCCCTCCCTAACAGCATGTGCAGAGGCAGATTAGTTTCCAGTAGGTGTCGCTGTTTCATCGCCTCTTGCTATCAGCTGCTCTCATTGAGCTCTTATTTTATGTCGTGATTATTCACTTATAATCACAGTTCGAGCACTTTCTCTTCAATGTTTTTTTCTTTAGTCACCAGAAAAACTCTTATATAAACCATGTAATATAAGGGAGATTGTGTTTTATACGTCATTAAAATGTATATGATAGCTATCCTGACTGTCAAGAGATCTGTCAGTAAGTGTCTCAGTGAAGACCACTTTACACATATATATGAAGAGATCCTATTCTCTGCTCCTGACTCAATTTAGTTTATTTAGTAAACAATTAATAAATTTTGTATAGAAATACAACCCGTTTTACCTCAAATGCATTGGTTAAACTGTATACCATTAAAAAAAATACAGTTAGTATACTAAATGTATTAATTGAGTCATTTGTATTTTTGGTAAACAATCATATTCAATTCAACAAGAAACCCTTTTTGTTAAACTCTTGCAAGAAAACCATGGTTTATTTTCTTAAAGGAAATCAATTATTAATCATTAGCAAAAAAACATTTGCCATAAAAATAAACATATTTTAAACGATTGGGAATTGTTTGTGTTAATTCAAAAGCTAGTTGTCACATGCACAAGTATCACAAGAGTTATTCCTCCTCAGTATTTATTAAGATCTTAGCCAGAAGACCAAAGTTCATTCGTGTTTTTGTCCAAAACACTCTCACATTAAGATATGTGAAAAATTGTCCACAGTAAAATGGCATCATATGCCTGCAACAGACAAAGCGAACACACTGACTACAAGTACTGACTAAAAGTCCTGACTAAAGTACTGACTAAAAGTCCTGACTAAATGAACTCATTGAAGGTACTCATTAAAGTACTGACCAAAGGTCCTGAATAAAAGTCCTGACTTAAAGTCCTGACCAAAAGTCCTGACTTAAGCACTGACCAAAGGTCCTGACTAAACGTCCGGACTAAAAGTCCTGACGAAAGGTCCTGACTAAAAGTCCTGACTAAAAGTCCTGAATAAGCAAAGTCGGGTCTGACTGAAAACCGTTGGACAACCGCACACCGTCGCTCAGAGAGTGAGGCTGTTTGTGTTTTATACCCGAAGGCGGCCAGGTCACAGTGAGGGATGATATGCCGGATAGCATCAGTCTGAGAACTGCTGTGAAAAATCCTCTAACGTGTCAGAGAACTGCTGCGAAAAATCCTCCACCATGTCACCAAATAGACCTTCCTGCAAGATGGGCACATCGAGAAAACCTCCGCAAGGTTTAGTCAGAGATGACGCCCCTGGACGACAAGTGTGGACAACGTCCGACCCAGGGCACGCACCATCACCTTAGAAAAGCCCGTTGGGCCAGGTCGGTCACTGTCAACTTCCCTCGTCCAAATCCTTAACTGTCTTGGGCTGTTGGACCTGCAGGATAGCCATGGCATAGTGGGAGGAAGCAGCTTGTCCAGCAGCAGTGTAAGCCTTCGACCCGAGGTTGGAAGAGACCCTACATGCCTTGGAAGGGAGTCTAGGTTGATCCCTCCAGGTTGCGGCGGTATTCCAGCACAAGTGCAACCGCATGCTTAACCTAGGGAACTTGACAAAGCCCCTCACTGCCCCCTGTCGAGGGAAGAGAGAGCGGAAGAGCCCTTCTGCTTTCAGAAGAACAAAACCAGCTGTGACCACAACGTCGCCATCGACATCTGCATGTAGTGCGAAAAGGTCGAACCCACGAACGCCGTCTCAACGTGCCAGAAACACAAACGCGTGAGGCAGACGTCATGGGTGTCCCTATCTTGGACGAGCCTACCGCATACCCAAGTATAGCTATGAAGGGGCAACACTCTGTACAGAAATTTGCTGTTGTAGAAGATCTCTGGCTTCTACTGAAATGTCCAGGGGAGCCCCTGAAGAGGGACAGTCCGCTGGACCGCGTCGTCGATATTTCGCAGCCCAATAATACCCATATGTACAGGGTATGGCATTCAAATTTTATTCGGCAGTTTCATTAGCTTTTCAAATTCAAGCTCAGGGTCAATAGGTTCTCAGAATTAAACTAAAAGTCCTGACAAAAAATCCTGCCTAAAAATTCTGACCCAAAGTCCTGACCAAAAATCCTGACCAAAATTTCTGAACCAAAGTCCTGACAAAAAGTTCTGACCAAAAGTCCTGACCAAAAGTCTTGACTAAAAGTTCTGACCAGAAGTCCTATCAAAAAGTTCCGAGTAAAAATCCTGACTAAAAGTCCTGACTAAAAGTACTGACCAAAGTCCTGACTAAAAGTTCTGACTAAAGTACTGACCAAAAGTACTGACTAAAAGTTCTGACCAGAAGTCCTATCAAAAAGTCCCGACTAAAAATCCTGACTTAAAGTCCTGACTAAAAGTACTGACTAAAAGTTCTGACTAAAGTACTGACCAAAAGTACTGTCTAAAAGTTCTGACCAGAAGTCCTATCAAAAAGTCCCGACTAAAAATCCTGACTAAAAGTCCTGACCAAAGTCCTGACTAAAAGTTCTGACTAAAGTACTGACCAAAAGTACTGACTAAAAAGTCCTGACTAAAAGTTCTGACTAAAGTACTGACCAAAAGTCCTGACTAAAAGTCCTGACTAAAGTACTGACCAAAAGTACTGACTAAAATTCCTGACCAAAAGTTCTGACTAAAGTTCTGACTAAAAGTCCTGACTAAAAGTCCTGACTAAAAGTTCTGACTAAAAGTACTGACTAAAAGTTCTGACTAAAAGTTCTGACTAAAAGTCCTGACTAAAAGTTTTGACTAAAAGTACTGATTAAAAGTTTTGACTAAAAGTCCTGACTAAAAGTTCCGACCAAAAGTCTTGACTAAAAGTTCTGACTAAAGTACTGACCAAAAGTCCTGACTAAAAGTCCTGACTAAAGTACTGACCAAAGTCCTGACTAAAAGTTCTGACTAAAGTACTGACCAAAAGTACTGACTTAAAAGTTCTGACTAAAGTACTGTCCAAAAGTCCTGACTAAAATCCCTGACTAAAAGTCCTGACTAAAAGTCCTGACTAAAAGTCCTGACTAAAAGTTCTGACTAAAAGTACTGACTAAAAGTTCTGACTAAAAGTTCTGACTAAAAGTCCTGACTAAAAGTTCTGACTAAAAGTACTGATTAAAAGTTTTGACTAAAAGTCCTGACTAAAAGTTCCGACCAAAAGTCTTGACTAAAAGTCCTGACTAAAAGTTCTGACTAAAGTTCTGACTAAAGTACTGACCAAAAGTCCTGACTAAAATTCCTGACCAAAAGTTCTGACTAAAGTTCTCACTAAAAGTACTGACTAAAAGTTCTGACTAAAAGTTCTGACTAAAAGTACTGATTAAAAGTTTTGACTAAAAGTCCTGACTAAAAGTTCTGACTAAAAGTCCTGACTAAAAGTTCTGACTAAAGTACTGATTAAAAGTTTTGACTAAAAGTCCTGACTAAAAGTTCCGACCAAAAGTCTTGACTAAAAGTCCTGACTAAAAGTTCTGACCAAAAGTCCTGACTAAAATTCCTGACCAAAAGTTCTGACTAAAGTTCTGACTAAAAGTCCTGACTAAAAGTCCTGACTAAAAGTCCTGACTAAAAGTCCTGACTAAAAGTACTGACTAAAAGTACTGACTAAAAGTTCTGACTAAAAGTTCTGACTAAAAGTCCTGACTAAAAGTTCTGACTAAAAGTACTGATTAAAAGTTTTGACTAAAAGTCCTGACTAAAAGTTCCTACCAAAAGTCTTGACTAAAAGTTCTGACTAAAGTACTGACCAAAAGTCCTGACTAAAAGTACTGACTAAAGTACTGACCAAAGTCCTGACTAAAAGTACTGACCAAAAGTACTGACTTAAAAGTTCTGATTAAAGTACTGACCAAAAGTCCTGACCAAAATTCCTGACTAAAAGTCCTGACTAAAAGTCCTGACTAAAAGTTCTGACTAAAAGTACTGACTAAAAGTTCTGACTAAAGTACTGACCAAAAGTCCTGACCAAAATTCCTGACTAAAAGTCCTGACTAAAAGTCCTGACTAAAAGTCCTGACTAAAAGTTCTGACTAAAAGTACTGACTAAAAGTACTGACTAAAAGTACTGACTAAAAGTTCTGACTAAAAGTACTGACTAAAAGTTCTGACTAAAAGTTCTGACTAAAGTACTGACCAAAAGTACTGACTTAAAAGTTCTGACTAAAGTACTGACCAAAAGTCCTGACCAAAATTCCTGACTAAAAGTCCTGACTAAAAGTCCTGACTAAAAGTCCTGACTAAAAGTCCTGACTAAAAGTTCTGACTAAAAGTACTGACTAAAAGTTCTGACTAAAAGTTCTGACTAAAAGTCCTGACTAAAAGTTCTGACTTAAAGTACTGATTAAAAGTTTTGACTAAAAGTCCTGACTAAAAGTTCCGACCAAAAGTCTTGACTAAAAGTCCTGACTAAAAGTTCTGACTAAAGTACTGACCAAAAGTACTGACTTAAAAGTTCTGACTAAAGTACTGACCAAAAGTCCTGACTAAAATTCCTGACCAAAAGTTCTGACTAAAGTTCTCACTAAAAGTACTGACTAAAAGTTCTGACTAAAAGTCCTGACTAAAAGTTCTGACTAAAAGTACTGATTAAAAGTTTTGACTAAAAGTCCTGACTAAAAGTTCTGACTAAAAGTCCTGACTAAAAGTTCTGACTAAAAGTACTGATTAAAAGTTTTGACTAAAAGTCCTGACTAAAAGTTCCGACCAAAAGTCTTGACTAAAAGTCCTGACTAAAAGTTCTGACTAAAAGTTCTGACTAAAGTACTGACCAAAAGTACTGACTTAAAAGTTCTGACTAAAGTACTGACCAAAAGTCCTGACTAAAATTCCTGACCAAAAGTTCTGACTAAAGTTCTCACTAAAAGTACTGACTAAAAGTTCTGACTAAAAGTCCTGACTAAAGTACTGACCAAAGTCCTGACTAAAAGAACTGACTAAAGTACTGACCAAAAGAACTGACTAAAAGTTCTGAATAAAAGTTCTGACTAAAAGTCCTGACTAGAAGTTCTGAATCAAAGTTCTGACTAAAGTCCTGACCAAAAGTTCTGACTAAAGTTCTGACTAAAAGTCCTGACTAAAAGTCCTGACTAAAAGTTCCGAACAAAAGTTCTGACTAAAGTTCTGACTAAAAGTTCCGACCAAAAGTTCTGACTAAAGTTCTGACTAAAAGTCCTGACTAAAAGTCCTGACTAAAAGTTCTGACTAAAAGTTCTGACTAAAAGTCCTGACTAGAAGTTCTGACTAAAAGTACTGATTAAAAGTTTTGACTAAATCCCGACTAAAAGTTCCGACCAAAAGTTCTGACTAAAAGTTCCGAACAAAGTTCTGACTAAAAGTTCCAACCAAAAGTTCCAACCAAAAGTCCTGACTAAAAGTTCCGACCAAAGTTCTGACTAAAAGTTCTGACTAAAAGTTCTGACTAAAAGTTCTGACTAAAAGTTCCGACCAAAAGTGTGTCAACAGGACCAAGTTTCCCATAAATAAAGACTCTTATAATTATTATTGATAAGAAATCCCTCCAGGTGTGTTCTCTCTTATCTCTTATAAACAAATAGTTTCATAGATCCAAACCTGTCTGGCGCTGATAACAAAGCGTTGGGCCGTTTCCATCGCGCCCGCTGCTAAGCAACGACCACTCGGAAGCTGGAGTTATCAGAGAGAGGGCGGGGCCCGCACGCAGCACATGGGAAGACCTGAAGCGCGCACACGCGCGGCGCGCTCCCGGCGGGTGATGTGATGACGTCACAGTTGGGTCCGTGCGCGCACCTCTTGAGTTGAGCGCTGATGATGAAGCGCCGTCAGAACGCGCTCCTGCGACGACATGCGAGAACGGGCACTTTTTTCTCAAATTGAGATCGAGAAGTTCCACACTGAGGGACATTTTTGGGGATGGACATGTCTGTTATTGTTTTTTTCTAACAAGGTAAGGTTCCTCTCTTACTTTGAGATGTTTCTGGATAATATTGGGGTAAGTTGCATGTACTCCTATGTATAAATACCTGCTTTATTATTTCTTTTATACAGTAGGGTTTGTATAACTTAATAAACCGTCGGTCACGTTTTATTAATAATATGATTATGTTGTTTGATTTTACTTCCTGTAATGTTTTCTAGATGTCACAATGACCAATAATGACTCATTCCCGGAGATGGGGTGCAACAATGCGACCAATGGGACCAATGGGACCAACGGGACGGATTGTTGCTACACTCTTCTGGTGGCCCTTCCTCTTAGCGTTCTTGTTGGGCTCCTCATCCTCCTCATCGTCTTCGGCAACGTGCTGGTGATCATCGCCGTGTTCACGAGCCGATCTCTCAGGGCTCCCCAGAACTTGTTCCTGGTGTCTCTGGCATCGGCCGATATATTGGTGGCCACTCTGGTGATGCCGTTCTCATTGGCCAATGAGCTCATGTGCTATTGGGCCTTCGGCGATGTGTGGTGCGACATCTACCTCGCCCTGGACGTTCTCTTTTGCACGGCCTCCATCACTCACCTGTGCGCCATCAGTCTGGACAGGTACTGGTCCATCACGCAAGCCATCGAGTACAACCTCAAGCGCACGCCGCAACGGATCAAGCGCATCATTTTTGTCGTGTGGGTCATCGCCATCGTGATCTCCTGCCCGCCTCTCATTACCATGAAGAAGGAAGATGGTGGCGTCTGCGACATAAACCGAGAACAATGGTACATCATTTCCTCATCCATCGGCTCCTTTTTTCTTCCTTGCATTATCATGGTGCTCGTCTATATCCGAATCTACCAGATCGCCAAGAAGAGGACCAGGGCGCCCCCTGGGGACCGGCGGAGAAAGGAGGAAGACAAGAAAGACGAAAAGTTCAATGGAGACCCAAACGGCGACAAGGGCGAGATCAACGGAGAGGACATTGAAGAGTCGTCCTCATCCGACCACAAGGTGTCCAACCCTTGCTCGCTTAAAAAGAAAAGCTCCAAGGGAAAAACCAAACTGAGCCAGATCAAACCGGGCGATACCATCGAGAAGCGAGAGGCCTGCCAGAGCACCAAGACCAGCAGGTGGAAGGGCCGCCAAAACCGGGAGAAGCGCTTCACCTTCGTCCTGGCCGTAGTTATTGGCGTGTTCGTCGTCTGCTGGTTCCCGTTTTTCTTCACGTACACGCTGACGGCATTTTGCGACTCCTGCGTGCCGGAAACGCTTTTCAAGTTCTTTTTCTGGTTCGGCTATTGCAACAGCTCTCTCAATCCCATCATATACACGATCTTCAATAATGATTTCCGACGGTCCTTTAAAAAGATTCTCTGCCGGAGAGACAACAGGAGAGTCGTGTGAGGAGTTTAATTCTCTCTTTTTTGTAAACGGACTTAGATCTGATTACTCCTGGGAGTGATATTTGTGTACAGTAAGCAAACTTGTTATGTGTCAGTTTTTTTCGCAAGTAAAAAGGGAAAAGACTGTCACAATGTATAAATGTCAGAATGCAACAATGCATGTTTATGCAATTACAACACAAAATGTGGTGGGTTGATCCATTTGATAAATGTATTGTGTTGTGGACCTTATTATGCTGTTTGTGGAATAGTTTGTGGTATTTGATCATCTGAAACATTTCTCTAAATGTGAAAACGTGCCATGTTCAAACTTCATAAAGTACTGCAGTCATAGGCAGCGATCCAACTCCAGAATGTGCATGTCAGTGTGTTCTGGCCTTTTTATGTCCCTGACATATTGTATAATTCATTGTGAAGGTGTTGAAAATGTTCGGCGGACAAATCATCTTTTATCCAGCCGGTGACGGTTCATTTACAATCTCTGCGCGCACCGTTAAGCAAAAAGATGTTAAGCTAGTCTGACTGGAACCTGGCTGGTGTCACAACAAATTTCTTATGCCTTTGATGTCGATTATATCTGTCATTCTGGATATAATAGATGGATCTTTGCACCCTAACGTGAGAAAATTACAGCGATTATGAGAGTAATTTTCTGGAACTAATAAACTGCGTGACATCCAGGTCACTGTTTCAGCCTTGAAAGCTACTTTACTTTCAATCAGCACCTGTGCTTCAACATACCAGTTTAATCTCTTGGTCCCTGGGAATACAAAACAGGAATATTCAGCGAGATATCGAATGACTGACAGTGTAACAGAGTGTCCCCCGACCAAAGCCACCCGGAACAAGCGGTGTGACAGATGGAGACATCCTCCTGTTGTAACATGAAGGGATTGTCCTGTCCAATTTCTAAAAGGGTTAAAAGGTTTCAAGTGACATTTACAAACTACCCGTCACTGTGCATCTTTGTCATATTTCAGCAAAAAAATAATCTTGATGTATGACTCGGTTTGATATTGTTTTCTGTCCTGGTTGTGCTCTCAAAGTGTTTTACCACTAAGGTCTAACAAATCATGTCTGCACACAATCTGAACAACAAAAGCACTCAAAGAATAAAACAAAAAATGCAGAGCAATTTTGTGTGTTATCATTCTGGAAAATGTCAATGTTTTTGATGTTTTGTTGACAACACTTCAATAAATGTAAGGTTTATCGAGATATAAGCTGAAAATATGCAGTCGATTCTAACAGGCCGAGCAAACATTGTGTTTAAAGTGATGCTTTCAAGTCAACTCAATGGAGGAAAGCATTGCTCAGGGATAAACGGTAGAACACAGCAATGCAGGAATTATTCTAGGCATTATAAGTATGAGCATTAGACCTCTTAGATAAAAACTTTGTTTTTCGCATAAAACAATACACAATGTTTGACATATGTTGATCTATTACTGTACGTTTTTGTGAACTCAAAACTATTCCTTCCTATATTGAAAGCACGCCAGATGATGTAAATAGATCTCAAAGTGAAAGTTCACTGATAAAAATTCACCCTCTTGTCCAAACCGGTATGAGTTTCTTCTGCAGAACACAAAAGAAGATATTTCGAAGAATGTTGGTAAATGGCATCCATTGAACCT
Source organism: Triplophysa yarkandensis (assembly GCA_033220385.1). NCBI lineage: Eukaryota > Metazoa > Chordata > Actinopteri > Cypriniformes > Nemacheilidae > Triplophysa > Triplophysa yarkandensis. The sequence goes on from CM065674.1 coordinate 8,041,845, forward strand.
GGTTTTGTGTCAGTACAATTGGGATAATTGCCGCTGCATTCATTAAAATCTCTTTTTTTGTAAAAGACGGTCATTCGGGTTTAATTATGACAACATTTTCTTCTTACGGAGAACTATCACTTTAAACTCCTTTAACAATCCATCAATTTACATTTTCTTCAAAGCATGTGAACGTTAAAGGCTTTTACGCAAGACTTTCTTTACAGTATCTGTCGTCAATCTTCTGTTCCATGAACTTCTCTCTGACGTCAATTGGATTTTCAGGATTTCTCTTCTAAAATTCAGTTTATTGTTTCTGTTTTCCTCGATTCGCTTTGATTTATCGCTTTGTTCTCCCAGCAATTTGGCAATAGCATTCTGAAAGTGAAACAACGCCCGAGGTTACAGCTTCTCATTGCCAGCAATACATATAAGAGAGAATGAACCAAGACCTCCATAATTGTGAAGGATCAGGATGATTTATTCTCATCTGTAATCATCATTAAATCATCAGCACAGCAAAATGATCATTATGAAGTTTAAAGTAAGGTTATTATTACACGGACATTAAGGCATTAAGGATTAAATGTTCCAAATGTCAGTGCATTACCACCCACAGAGGTAAATCTGCGGTTTCTATATGACACGATCAGGGGGTGGGAGGGGTTTTTCAGCAGAGGTGGGGATGTAGGTGGTGTGCGAGTGGGAGGTCTGAGTGTGTTTGACGTTTAGTTCTAAAATGTTCTGGCCAAATAAGTGCCTTGACACAAGAAACCTTGACATTATAAACCAGACCCAGTAAGAACGAGTCAACAACACAAGACAACTTTGTCTTGGTATTAGAAACATTTACATTTACATTTATTCATTTGGCAAAGCTTTTATTCAAAGAGACTTACAAGTATTGTACAGTGGCTAGACATCACTGCAGGGCAAACAGGGGTAAGATGCTTTGCTCGAGGACACTTCAGTCATTGTCTGCCCTAACTGAGAAAGTGGGGAAGTTTAGTTTAGTAAAAAATGTTTACCGAGCATACAGTGATGAAAAAACATAGTGGATGTAGAATCTCTGAAATGAAACAAAACGATTTTGTTCGCACTTTCAAATATCTAACTTAATATTATACGTTATCAAATTCGTTCTCAATGATTGCTAGCACAGACTGTTTCGTTGACTGGGCTTATTTACTCCAATTTTTGTCCAAAACTTGCTAAATTGTGTTCCCAGTATGCATTATGGCATATTCAGTTTTGAATACAATTTTTGTTTCAGCATTTACTTATTTATCTATGCAGTTGTTGTTGAAAATGCTAGTTTTGATTTAAAGTTGTTTTTTTAATGCTTGATGTTTCATAATTGTCACCATTATTGATGTTAGTGCTTCTATGTGCACGATTCTGGGCCTTTGGCCCTCAAAATGGATTCAACACAAACGGAAGGAACAGTTTCTGTACCAATGTTCAGTCAAGTTTCATGTAATAAAAACAATATTAGAAGACATAATACATTTACTTGAGTGGTTGTTGTCCACAGTGTCCAGTTGTTTTAAGTTTTTGCAACTATTTATAGTTTTTTTTACAAAATAAAGCTCAATGTTTTTAAAGCTTTACAGTTCTAAAAAAAAGCAAATGCTAAATTCGTACTATTGATTAAACAGGACCTAATCTTGGATTATTATATACATTTTTTATTACTAATAAAATGATAACAATCATTCTTGCAAATGTAAAACAGATCACTGTTGGTACATTCAATCCTGGTTGATATCGTGCTCCCATTTGTTTCAATGTTTTTACGCTTTTTGAACATGCACATAATTTAAAAAAAAATATTTTACAATATCATTATACATTTCCGATATACACTATATTGCCAAAAGTATTTGCTCACCCATCCAAATAATTAAATTAAGGTGTTTCAATCACTCTCACTCTGAATGCTTCTGCATACCAAGACATTTTGGACAATTCCATGCTCCCAACTTTGTGGGAACAGTTTGGATCTGACCCTTTCCTCTTCCAACATGACATCAGTGCACAAAGCAAGGTCCATAAAGACATGGATGACAGATTCTAGTATGGATGAACTTGACTGGCCTGATCTCAACCCCATAGAACACCTTTGGGATGAATTAGTGGGGAGACTGAGAACCAGGCCTTCTCGTCCAATATCAGTGTGTGACATTCTGTGCCTAAACCATATACAAAAGTTTTCCAATCATTGTTTTATTTCTAAATGAATGAAATAAAGACATGAAAACGAAAAGTCAGAATTTAACAAAAAAAAGAAAGTAAACTATTTAAACAGTTTTCATTACTTGAAATATGTATGCGCACAGTCGGTATTAAAGAAAAAACACCATTGAAAATTTTTCAAGTTAACTTAATAAGGAAACAAATCGAAATATGATTAATTTGCCATTTAAAACACGACTGAATGATTAAAATGGCTGCAATACTAGCAAAGGCTGTGTAATGAAGTCGATAAAAAACATGGTGTTGGCCTGCCAGGTTTCTAATGTAGATTTCTCATTTACAGAATCGCATTCAGTTGTATTAAACTATAATTTGAACGATCAGAGAGAAAATGAGAAACAGTTTTCAAGTCCAAAGCCAACACAACGCTGTGAGGTTATAAACATTAGGGCGTTGATGTCAAAGCACCACAAGTAAATTAAAATCCTTTGGGAAACACTGTACAGCTTTATATTTTCAAACCTATCCCCTTAAAAATCAACGTTAATTATTACTCTTTATAAATATCATTTTATTTGTTTAAAAACCCAAGATGCTACTCATGAGGATTTCAGCCTCCATCCCTTCACAAAACCATTATCCATGCTTACAGCGAACCAGCAGACTAGACACAATAACTGAGCGCCTATAAAAATGATGAAGCGTATTACAGAGCATATGTTGCAGTACATAGTGAATAAACATTATTCAGTTATCATAACATACAGCTCAATACCAGATCCAAAAACCAGATAGGGCTGCTCCCCAGATGCTCAACACTTTCAGCAAGTGTGGCCTCGCGGCTATCGGTATACCCAGGTACAACAGAGTCATGTTTGTGTCATTCCAAACCTAAAGAAAAGCCGAGCTATTTGGATCCCGTTGCGCTATCTTCGAATTTCGTTGTCTGTGTAACGTGGCTAATCAATAGCCCTTACAGCGGGCAATGGGGGTGATGGTGGAGTTTGTTTGCCCAATCCAGAATTGAACTTTTCATGCATCAACCCACCTGTTGGGAAATCAATTTGTGTATGTAAGTGCACTTAAAGCCGCTGTGACGCGCAGCTGTGTAGCCCAGAGTAAGTGTGTAAGTGTTTAAAACACAGCGATGCGTTCTTACCGACGACGTGAGCACAAAACAAACCGCTGGAATTACGGCGTGAGGGTGATGAAGTGTTTAATTGCAGAATTCAGTTTATAAAATTAGTCTGCGGGGACACAGTGGGGATGAGTTGAATGCTAATCGTCCACTTATTGAAATGAAGCTTATAGGGGATTTGAGCGATGCTTTCCAATCAAACGTCTTATTCAAGCAAATGATGAGGTGTTATTCATCACTCCGTGGAATCGCAAGGGTTTAGGGCACAAACTGGGCCTAAAAATTGTCGGTGCGTCACAAAGTGCAACCATTAACAAACGTTGTGTAACCTCTGTAATTTTTTAGCAATAAACAAAAATAAACTCACGAATGTTCAGACTGAAATCTTGTAGTTTCATTTGACTTTTTCAGGTTCGTCAGACTTATAACACGGTGTTGTTTGTTAACATTAGTAAACGCATTAACCAACAAAAGGTAACAATAAATTTAGCTTTTCAGCATTTATTCATTCTTGTTGATTTTTGTTCACGTCAAATAGGTTAGTGTACAAGGACAACTTTGGATATTATTGATGTATTAGTAAATGCTGAAATGAACGTAAACTAAAATAAATAAATGCAATAGTATTGTTCTTTGGTAGGCAATTTTAATAATTGTTAACTAATAGCATCTTGTCGTAAAGCGTTTTTTTATCATTAAATACCTATTATGTTTGTCTGTTTGTTTTGTAAATATATAACCAATGTATATGGTTAAATTAAATAAAACGTGTTTCTTATGGAAATAGTTTAGTTTCAAGGAGACAAGCTTTGTCTTTGACAACAGCAATATAATAAAACAGACTGAAAACACTGGTGTGATTCTACATGAAAAAAAAATCCAATTTCATAAATGTTTACATTTTAAAGCTTTGAAATCAAATACATTTAAATTTTGTGTAAATGTAAGGAAAAATATAAGAAGATCTTATTTATAATTAATTATTTATTTATATGAATATAAATAATTCACCAAACATATAATTTGTATATAACAAATATTTTTGTTAAATATTTTTTTTACATTCAGTTTAAAAATCCAACATTAAAAATAAAAATATTTTTTAACCATATTTTATATTTTAAATGTAGAAATGTCAATTCTCAAAATGATATAAATAAAAAATTATAATGTAAAAGGAATGTTACTTGGGGAAACAGAGATAACAAGGTTTGCAAAATAAAAACCATTCTTCCACAAATGGCAAATCAAAACCAAACAAAACTGACCTCCATTGACTATTATAGTTTGAACATTTTCCTACATAACTTAAATAACGAAGGTTAGAGCTATTTGCAGTCATTTATGCAATTGTGATGGTCAAATAATTGTTTAAAGAAGGCTGTCAAGCGATGGTGATTAATGGCATCCAAAATAAAAGTTTCCTTTTATATATATATAGTGTGCATATTAAAGTTATATTTCTTAACACATATACATATAAATATTTACTTAATAAAAATATGAAATATAAAATTATTTGACAATTATTTGTATATAAATTTAATCACTGTAAACTGTAAATAAATCCATCTTAATATTTCCTTATGATATATACTTGTGTTGTGATTATTCTGAAATTTCTTGCTACAATACGATACCTTGAAAAATATTGATTCTCAATGCAATTTTCATCATTGCAGCGAAAAAAACTGCTATTACATTAAAGCTTGAGAATTTAGATTCTGTTTAAAAAATGTTTAGAACAAGGCTACACAATGAGGTCTATTTTAGTCTATAAATAGCTTGCTCATCTAATGTTAATTTAACCAGCACATTTACCGTTTACAGAATGTTTCCAAATCACGATTAAACTTGAAAGCTTCCAAATTTGACCTTGATGCGAGCCACTACATCAGTAAGATACAGTTTTGCTCCCTGGTGAATGTCCATGAATTCTGTCACATGAACTGAAAACGACCTGGAGGTCAGATAGATCCATGCTGTTGTGAAGTCGTTGAGGTCAGTGAGAACCGCGAGGGCCACAAATGTCATGAGACACTTAAACAATAAGTGCTTCCTGCGGTGAGGGCGTCAGTGTGGATTGAAAGCAGCATTCTGTGTTAGTCTGTTCACACAGGGGTCGCTGGGAATCGGTGGCCAGTGTTGGACCGTTTCCTCTTTGCATCTGTTGCACGATTTCCCCCGTGGCCGCTTCGATAAGTGGAAATTTGTTTCGAAAGTTTGAAAACGTGCCAGGGAGGATTCATGTTTATTTTTGTATTTTTTACCACGGTGCGTGTACATGATAAGCGGGACGAATGGAAATGGAAGTGAATACACGGAGGTATCGCAGGCGGTACGAAATCGCAGTCGTAGCTTTAATGATAAAAATCAGAAGCACAGAAAATTAATCTAAAGTTTCTTTCTGTGATTTGAAGTCCCTTGATGTTCTGTGTTATTGAAAATACACGTCTGGGGATGTATTCCCACGTCAAGCTCAGTATGATTTTACGTGAAAATGGCAATTTTGTTCTATAAAGGACAGTTAAATGGATTCATTTAGCCGTTTTTATCCAAAGGGACCTACATGTGAAAGCATTGACAATCTATCACACCACAGTCAACAAGTGCAGCCGGGTTGAGCTGGGGTAATGAAGCTAGATCTGAAATTGAATACAGAATAAAGAGCTAATAAGGCATTTGTATTGCTATCAAGAGCTTGCGCAAATTAATGTTCTGTTAAATACACAATCCGCAGAGCGTAAGTTTAGTTAAACCCCTTCATGATGAGGCATAGCTTCATAGTTCATACAAAAATGAAAAAGTGTTATTATCATTTACTCACATTACGAATGCCTTTTCAAATCTGTAGTAGTTGTATAATTATTATATTATATTATATATTAGTTTTATCTGTAGTTGTAGTGTAGTCTTCTACACAAAAGGAGATATCTTGAAGAAGGTCGGCAGCCAAAAAACAACTTGCATTGTACGGACCACATTTCTCAAAATATCTTCTTTTGTGTTAACTTTTGTACAACATGAAGATGAACACATTTAATTTTCTATTTATGTACTGAACAGTCACTTTAAACTTTACACATTACGCTATTTTAATGGCTGTATACGTAGGAAAATCGAACCCACTGTAACTGTATGTCACCTTTGGTTTTATTAAAATTCTTTACTTTTGTCATAAACGTGGTAAAATAGATGGTGCTTGACACAGTGTCTAACACAGCATAATGATAATCTAATAATTGAGAGTGAGACTGTGTGCACCATCAGTAAATCCTCAGCAGACAGTGGCCAGAACTGCATTCGTCTCCTCCGGTTTAATAAAGCCACGGCTAAGATGAACGAATTTAATGATTCAACCTGAGACCTCAAGATCGTTTGCCTTTGTGTCTCAATGCTGAACTAGAATTAACAAAGAAAGAGGTTGGCAGAGCAGATGGACAGTGTTCTTGCCGTTTTTAATGAAAAATTTTATGAATTTATTCATTAATATTACAACCCCACATCGCAAACCATTAAATGGACGATCATAAACGGTTCACATTCCTTGTTCTCCAGAACACATAAGGAGATACTTTGAAGAATGTGAGAAACGTTTCTGGGGCGCTGTTGACTCCTGCAGTGGGTTTTCTCTTATGTATGCTTGTTCATATATTTGGTTATAAACATTCTGCAAAATATCTTCCTTTGTGTTTTACAGAAAGAAGAAAGTCACACATCGTATGGAAATAAAATATTTCTCAATCATGTGATTTCTTTGTTCTGACTTCAGTGTCCTCTTGTTCAAGTAGCCTTTAAATCTCAGTTAAATCACATTTGAAGTATTTCATTCCTTTTTTTGCTAAGGGATTGCTTTTTTATATCGTCCGAGGACAAATTAGGCTCGAGTACTGAAAAAAAAACCTTTAAATAAGTATATCCTAAAACCACGAACGTTCTTCAGATTGATATGCAGCTTTAATCCTCCTCTGTGGACTTACAATGCAAATGGTGTCACAATCCATTTTAAACCCATTTTATTAAATATCTTCCATTCATGCTTTGATTCGCGCTGAAATAGATCTCGGGCCACTTGTGATTTTGCTTAATTTATTGCAATGTTCCCAATCCAAAACATGAATCATGAAAGCCATTATTGAAAAATACTTCAAATTTAACTAGGTGCAAGAGGTCTTATTACAAAATAAAGCGTTATATAAATTCCGGCCATGACTCATCGCGAGGATTTTCATTTCAAAATAAAAATAGAAAAATTATGGGTGGGGGCACTTCACTGGCAGCATCAATTTCCATGATTTTTTCGCGCCGCTATCTCGGGGCGCTTACTCATAACTGACATGCAGGTAATTTGTAAGGCCCTGTGGGGTCCCAGGGGGCACGATGATGTTGAGTATAAAGCAGGTGGATGTGAAGCTAGTTTTAATGTAAAGAGGAACAGTGAAAAAATGTGATAATATATTGCAGGGTATGGGCATATGAGAACCTTCATTGGAATTCTTTATCCCTATGGAAAGCGATGTGGGAAACTTTTTTCGGGAATCATAATACCTGTGATGATTAAGAATTCCTAAAGATCTTAAGGTGATAAATCATGGTGGCTAAGGCATCGAAACCTTTGTCTGTAACCATTCAATGTTTACTAATGCTTTTGATAGGAATAATATCTCAGATTATGTGGTAAGGTTTGCAAATAGATTATAAACATTTTAAGTTATTCCGGATGTTTGATAAAACTAGCTCAAAATATAGACTTTTACTTAAAAACTGAGACAAATAGGGTGTTCACACTAAGTTCGGTTTCTTCGCTATATATTTTTTGCAATATAAGTTCATCTTCCTTACTCATGCATGATAAATAAGACTTCCAAACTCATCAAGTTAAATTTTTCCCCCAAAATTATTTAAAAGTTTAAGCTAAATGGAAAAGAGACACATAACAAGATGCGCCACTACCATTACAATAAATGAGGCTGAATGCCACGCTTAATATGGCCGCTCTAGCGATGAAAGTCCCGCCTACCAGTAAAACAATCCAATTGTGAATCGATAAAGACTGACGATTCTCTGGGGGCTGGGCCCTTGTGAAGCCCTTGCTAGCATGTGCTACTTCAAAAAAGATTAAATTTAAGTTAAGCCAACAAAGGTTATGGTTTCATTCATACCAGGATTAATCGTTGATTCTAAATATGCTAATTTATTGTGATTTAGCCAGCATTTTAACAAATATCTGCCTTGTACCAGTCAAAGCCGTTTCAAGCTTTCCAGAGGCCTTGCAAACATGGCCACCGAGTTACATAATAAATAAATTAGCCAACCATTAAAAAAGAATTAAACGCACATAGCAACATAACAATACACAAATAAATTATATAACATAACTAAAAGTAAAAAAGTAAATAATAACAAAGCTATGTTTATGTTGCCTGTTCAGGAAAGGTTTGCAAAAATATAATCAGCGTTTAAATTATTCCTGGTGTGTGATAAAACAAGCATTGAAATCAATTAAAAACTGATGTCGTGTTAACACAAAGCATTGCATTCCTCGCCCTTTAATGTTCGCAAAAACTTGCATAACTGGTGATGTATTCATGCTTAGATTTATTTACTCAAATAAATTAACCACCGAAACTAACATTTCAACTTGAAAATAAACCATTAATTATTAAAATGACCATTTTAAGGTAAAAATGTAATATAAAAGGTTAATTTAAATTAGAACAGAACTACTAAAACGGAAAACAAACCCAATAAAATCTGCAAATTCATATTGTGTAAAAATGTGACCAACAGAAAATCGATACGTCTAAACCTGATCAACTCAAGTGATGGAAAACACTGAAAATAAAAGCATTACACTTTTTTGTTGTATGCAAGAATGCTTAAAATAAAAGCAAAAAAAAAGAGCAAATGCATTTAATTCCATGTTATGTAAACAGAAAAAACCTTTCTATCAGCAGTTTTCCTGCCTATATACACATGTCTCTACTTATACATTTCACATACTGACATCTGAGAAGAGAAACTCTGGAGAAGAATCTAATAGTGTCAGATCATTTGTATACAACCCAGAATACCGATACAGTATTATGTTGTTGATTAGTTCCATGAAGCATGTACACCGAAAAGTACAATGTGTGTTTTACAAGCAAAGTAACAAGGTGTCCAGCAATCCTTCAGCATTCGATCAAATCAGTTTACATAGCACACATACTTCCTCTTTTTCCGTCAACGTGAAATGCTAATTCACACGCTGACCATGATGTTCTCACGGTCGGAATCCCATCACCAACCTTCCCCCGTAATTACAGCAGCGCACACAGAATCATTCACTGAAGGGGTGTTAAAACCAAGCAGTAAACACATACTGGGTCTATAAATGTGCTGCAACCCCGAGGTCAGATCTGTCCTGTTTTCTAATTGATATTCCAGATTCAATTTGTTTTTCTTTTAATGTTTTTTCTTTAGTCGCAAAAACGACAACTATGCAACATTGCGTATTCATCATGAGCAATGGGTTAGTTTTAAAGAACTGCAGTGGATTGATAGCTTAATAAAGATTGATTGTAGACAGAAAAGCAGATGTAGAGAACACTTGACCCATCGGCCTTCATTTCACGGCCTGCACCGTGCATGAACGCGGAAGGAAAAATGATGCAGTGTGCTTTTAATATAACGTGTAATGGCGTATCAGTCTTACTGACAATGAGAATACTGAGACTGTTTATCTTGGGAAAACATCTGTCAGATAAGCATATTATTTTGTTTTTATCTTAATTCAAGATAGTGAGAAAGAAAAGTTGGGGTTTGGGGTTGGCAGATTCTTCAAACGTAATCAGACTTCAATTGTCCTTGGTCGCTTTGGGGATCGCAATTTTTCGAGCAGAAGCTCCATGGCTCCATTTTTGTCATTTTAATTCTATACTATAGATCATTACAATCGATCATCTTTGCGTTTGTCAGCAGATTTTGAGGAAGTTGAAAAAGCAAACTTGTAGGACTTTCTGCTGCAGAACACAAAACATTTTTTTGTTGAAGAATGTCTGTAACCAAAGAAAACTGACCACTGTATGAACACAAAACTACTGGGACATTTCTCAAAATATATAAGTTTGTGTTCCCAGATGTGAGAGTCATTTGCAGGTTACACAAAGTGTAGAGTAAAGAAAAATCACCAATTTTAAGGATCAACTATGGTCGGATTCCAATAATGATAATGGGCAAATGCAAAAGAGTTATACAAGCCATCGTTTAGTAATATTTACTGAGTTTGAACTGGATCCATTTAATATTTTACGAGATACACATTTAAAGATGAAAACACACTAGGACAACATGACATTCATCAAAGGGGATTTTTGCAATCCAGCATTTCTTTTATTAGCAACATGAACTCATTTTGACTTAAAATTGAAAATATCTTTAATAAACATATTTGCATATGGAAAAAAAATTGGATTATTCAGACATGCTTTTATTTGCCTTTAATGACTTAACCATTCTGAATCGGCCCATTTTTGCTATTCTCGAAATGCGGATTGTTAAACAAATCCCTAATAAAATACTTGACAGATGTTATAATACACAACAAAACAAACCTTTCTAACTTGGTGACCATTTTAAGCTAATCATTTTTTTATTTTACGATGATTTTCTTTTGAAAAAATTTGGCGCCCCCCCACTTCTAAATAAATAAGTGTGCCGGACATAATCATGTATGGGTTTGAAATAATAAATGTTTATTTTAAAGTATATCAGACTGCCACTGTAAGCCTACCATAATTATATGGTATATATGTGCACAGATGTACACACACACACACACACACACACACACACACACACACACACACACACACACACACACACACACACACATATATTATAATTTTTGATTGATCCATCAATTTCGACTTTCAATTAAACCCGCCCACTCACAATATTACGCTTCTATGCCTTAATTCTATAATGGAATCTTATGAGGGCACCAGCGCCTACTCTAGCCTGTTAGTCCTCTACAACTTATATAACTTTTATTATTTAAATAAAAATTTACCATGACTTAGGCGGGGCATAACTATAGCACTTCTCCTAGCATTTGTGCGTTTACGAATTCTTACGAATTTGCTATTTCATAAGATAGTAATACACTTCTATGAGATCAGATCGGATGTTTCCTCCATTAAAATTTCTACCAACACATATTTGTCATCAACCCAAGTTGCTATCCTTTCTTTGAAACAAAACATCCCTTTACATCTATTATAGTATATGTGAAAATAAAAGAAATATAACTGTCTAAGCTTGATTAAAGAATGAAGCGCATCTTTAGGTCAACATTAAAATTGATCACGCAAGATTTTGGCCGAATGGTAAAACCTCTACATTAATAAAAAACAAATGCAATGCACTCATTGGCACCCTATGTGAGTGCTCACGAGAGCCAAGCAGCGATCACAAAGATGTGATTTTCACATATGGATTTTTTTCAATTGTTAAGAGCGGTTTAGATGCCTCGAAAGCCCACTTTGGTTTTTGATCGACTGTCAGATGCATTAGTACTTTCCGAACCCCCACCCACCCCCGTCAGCCAAACAAGAGCCATTTTGTCAATTACATACTTCCAGAGTCACTTTAGCTAAATCCACACTTCACAGCTAATTAAGAAGAGCTCAGAGCCTTTCCTGTGCCGTGTGTGTGTGCTAGAGGGATTGACATTGCATTTGCATGCCAATGCGTTTTCACACTTTTAAAAGCCTTTCGTCTATTAACCTGTTCAGCCCTTGTGTTCTTGTTAGTAGCCAACAGCGTGCGTTGTTTCAAGCATCGTTGTGCCATTGACCACATTATTCACCCCTTTATTCAGGCTTTAGTCATCTGTGTAGTGTGATAAGGTTGCCATCATGACGCAGATCATTTTCTCTATTCGTATTGGTTCACTTTTTTGCACGTTGGCTGACGCATTCATTGAGTATCTGTATCTCAACACTCCTCCGCTTTTCAGAATCATTTCCTTTTTACTTTATCTTTTGACAGGGTTTATACCATGCGGGCATAATCGCATTAGCTCATACAAAGCTGCTATGATAATTTGCTTAGAAAAAATGACTTCATTAATCGCATCTTAACTTCATAATTGCATCTTAAAGCAAGAGTTGGCATGAAAATGAACATTCTTAATTTGCTCACCCCAGTGGTGCCAGATGTACATGACTTCGATTCGTTAGCTGTACACAGAGTTTTCTGCAGTATAAGAATGATGTTCATCCAAAATTCTCAAGCAGAACATGCATCTATCATAAAAGCTATAATTCAAGTAATTATAGTAAGTTGTTGTTTGGGATTTACTTTGTAATACAGAAAGTCATTCAATACAGTGTAAGGAACAATCTGTGATAAATAACATTAATATCTTAAGTATTGACTGAGTGAGATCATAGTGAAATCAATAAATAATCAAACTTCAAACTTTAATGCCTGGTTTCTCAGAATTGCATTTTCCGACTTAAGACTGGTTTTCACAGGCATGGTCCAAACCAAAAGCAAATGCGATCTTTATATACGTAATTGAACTTTAATATGATATTTTTTTGTGAGATATGAAAACCATTTAAATGACTATTTTATGGTAATATATACTGCAACTGAAGTCAAAAGTTTGGACACAATAGCCATGATTCTATCCAAAGGATGATCTTGTTAAAGTGCGCATCACGTTCCTCAAGCGGATCAGGATTATTGCCATCGATAAAGAGTTACGAATATTTGAAACGGTAACGGCAAATAGCGATTCTGACACTTCAAGTATATATAAAAAGCTCTTTAATCACAGAAAACCTTTTTTCAGACGTATTTTTATTCTAACAGTAATATAGGTATATAACTATTGTTTTATCAGAGTACTAAATAAATACCAGAAAGTATAAGTTCTACAGTAAACATTTTAATATGCCTTTGCAAATTCATGCACAAAACTCCAGAGGCGGAAATTTACGACCGTACGCGTCTGCATGTGATGTCATCAACTGAGATCGGTTCGTAAAAACGGCCAACTTTAGTGACTATCGATCAAGTCGTAAAATGTAAATAACCCCGGTTGATCGATCGGAGCATCCCTACTACTTAAAATAACGTACATAACAAACATTCTATTAACACTCTTATGTTTAATGTTCGCTGTCAGAATTAATTTATATATGTGTCTACATCTCATATTATTTACGTTAACTGTTATTAGGAAAAAAACTAATGCTTACATAAAAGCCTAGCTATAAACGTCTGGTGTTTATGCTTCAACACGTTCCCCATTGTTGCATGTGTTGTCCTTCAGCTGTTTTCCCGAGGCGTCTTGCCGTGTGCAATTGTGACGTAGGTCAGCTGACCTTTTTCTTTGTACGTTCATTCTCAACCAACCATTAAACTCTTTCTGCTGTTTTCCACATCCCGGGTTTGTCTTTCTCCAACACACCAGACAAGCATCACCTGATGTCGAATTATTGAATTATTCAAAACAATTATTTATTTAGTGGAGTCATAACATGTCAATCATATTTTGGTTATCGAAAAGTACACACGAATCTGAGTACATTAAACAACGGCTATGTAATATAAACAATGGTCAAACACAACATGCTATAAAAATATTAGTTACAAACGTGTCGATAAATATTTGAGAGCATCACGAGGAACTAAAGGCAGTTGTAAACCCAGGGCTCGAATTTACGACGAGTCCTTTGGAAATCTAATTATACTGACTTTAAATTTTATTTGGGAGCATTGGTGCGAATTTGAAAAAAGTACAGTGCTTATTTTGCCCAAACCTGACATTTCGATTGTTTTTGGACACCTTTTTAAACAAATATCCAATGGCTTTAAAGCATCGTTTCTGTATTTAATACACAGAAAACAACACACAAGTTTATCTAGCCTACACAAAGAAAAACCTGTACAAAACAAACATTTATTCACTCAGCAGATGGAATGGAAGCTGTGCTGTATGCACCATGCACCGGTAGTAATAAAACCTATTCAATAAGACATATGGAACATAGATAAAGCAATGAATAAATAATCATGAATTGTTGGAATGTAGTCAAGGAAAATATGTATTAAAACAGTGCACAGGTTCCGAATGATATCCAGTATACGATATTCAGAAAGTCATTCTCAGTCAACATATTGTAACTGTGTATCTTTATTCCTGTATTTTTTGTATATAGCTTTTGTGTTTGCTTAGTTTGCTAGTTTCGCCAGTACTTCACATTGTTGTTGTCACCTTGTTCATGTCTCTTGTTAAAAAGTCTATAAACCTTAATGGACAACATTACAGTTATTGGAAAAAAGATATATTGGTGAACCATCCGGCTCCAGACCCATTACATATAAAAACACACTGTATTCCTTACCTTCAGGCTTTTTAATGTCTATGTGTTAATCTTTTATTTGTAACAGATTCAAGCTGTTTCCTTTTGTTATTTAAAAGGTCAATTCTATAACTTCTTACATTATAAACCATTTGAATGGCTAAATACTTATAAGATTTCTTTAATATGATTTATATATTTATTTGTGTAGATTATATATATGAAGCTTATTTATTATAAACATTTCTTCATAAGTTCATATCTGACTTCTCTTAAATAAGGAACATAGCTGAACTGAAATCCAGGAGTACAAGATAAAGTACAAAGGTACATTAAAAGCAGTATGTTATGGGTCAAAAATACAATGTGAAAATAGCTGCGAGTTGGCAATGTTTACAATTGGCATGCAAATATTCATGCATAACATAATGATTATGAAATATAAAAAAAGCTATATTGAAAATATAATTTTTACTGTCTATCACTGAATGTTGTGTAAGTGATAGTTCACCAAAAATAAGCCATTTTGGGTCATAGCTGACCATAGGAGTACCTGACCTACTATTGGAATCAAAGGTGAACCAAAAATGACTTGAATTTAACCTTTCATTAAAGCATTTTCATTGTTATCTGTACAACATAAAAAAGCATGCAAGCTTGTAGAAACTGAAGGGTGAGAAAATGAAGATACAGTTTCATTTTTGTTTAAAATATTCCATCAAAGACCAAACAGAAATATAAG
Organism: Triplophysa yarkandensis; assembly: GCA_033220385.1. Lineage (NCBI taxonomy): Eukaryota > Metazoa > Chordata > Actinopteri > Cypriniformes > Nemacheilidae > Triplophysa > Triplophysa yarkandensis. Next base: position 8,057,260 of record CM065674.1, read on the forward strand.
ATGTGCATTATTTTAAACGCATTATATGCTTGAATTAGAATTAAGAGTCTAAATGGACGATATTCACTCAACAGAGTTGTTAGTGAAGAAAGAAAAAAAAGGTTTTTCTTCAAGAAATTAAATTTCCTAGATTTCCACAAGGCCAAAAGTGTCCAAAAGTAGAAATGCCTAATAAAACAATGTGTCCGTGCCAATCTAACATCAGAAAGTACATTTTCGTACAAATAAAACCTAAATCCGCAGAGTAGTCGGGCGTTAAGAGATGATCCGTCATCTGGATCTGTATCTTGCTACAGATGGTATGCTATTTATTGAGAGTTCAGCCTGAACCCGTTCTCTGTTCGAATATGCCAAAGCTATTGTGCGCAAATACCCTCTGGCTCCAATTTGCTTGACTAATCTCATATCAGATGTACGATAACAAAAAAAAGTTTCTGCCATCGTTCTGCTAGTTCGTCTTGTTGCCAAGACAAAAATAAGATATTTTGAGAAATGTCACGGTGGTTATATGTCATAGGAGGGTTGTTCTTTTTGAAGATGAATAATGTGATAGGCCATGTCTACCGTATCTTCAGGATTGCCATGGTAGATGTCTGCACAATTTTTAATGGCTTTGCCAGATTTCGTAGCTAAACCTCATGGCTAATGCATGCCGTGTTAAGCAGTACGAAGGCCACAGCCTGTCAAAAAGTGTCGTCTTAAAGCTCTTAACCTCCCTTTGCACATGGGATTTACTTCTGGATTCTGACAGAGAAAATGGAACAATTTAGAGACAGGGGGGCACTTGGGGTATAGTCTTTAAAATGTAACGATTATCTCCAACGAGTCGGGAGACGAATCTAAATGAATACTCCGTCACTTAGAGGACGTGTTGTTTTTTAAAAGAAGAATTTGAGAAAGAAAATGACCCTGGTTGTTAAAATGCAGGTTTTATTTCATTATTTTTCAGAGATGACTTTCGACGTGTGTTGTTGTGTATGAGCTTCTATCTGGAGTTTTTATAACATCTCCATTCCCTTCCTACCGGCGATAACCCGATTACATGCTTCAGACTCCGCTGCGGCATTAAACCAATTCTGTGTTTGTCCACAAATTGTTGTGGTAAATTGATATCAGTGAGGCGGTAATTTCGTTCCGCGTATTGAACGTGCATTGTGACTCACTATTTCAAAAGGGATCTACATGTGCTGCAACCTCTGGTGCCCCTGATGATTTCACGTTTTGTATCCAGGCAACCCACGGCAACGTAATTATCATTCAAGTAGGGAAGCGTCCACTTTTTTTTACATGCTGAACCATTTCCCATCATTTATGGATGCTACTACAAACAAAGGATTCACAAAACCAGCCATCTCCTGTTAAAAGCCCCTAAAACAGCCATTCGACGGGAACATTCTTTCGTTTTTTTTTTACTAATGGCCATATTAAGAATACTTGTAAAATGACATCACAATTTGTTTTAAAGCATTAACAAGTAATCATATTTGTGTGTACAGGGTTCAAAATGTGACCCTGCTTTGTTAAAACCAGGCTAAAGTCGGAAATTGTAACTTTGAAAGGCATTTCAGCCATTACATTTTTGAATGTGTTTTACATCTTTTAGAATGATTTCAAGTGGAACAAATGACAAAAAAGACATTTTACATTTACAATTCATCCCTGAAAGAAATAGAATAATAACAATGAAATTATGGGATTATTTTGTAAACCAAAAAATATTTTGTTATCTTCAGTGTGGTCCATCTTTGCTTAGATTTTGTAAAAATGTTTTTACTAAGCAACGTACTAATAACTTTAGATACTTTAACACAGTATTTAAGGACTTTTCTAGTACTCTGGTAAAAAATAAAAAGTAATATTTTTTATACAAATAATTTAAATATTAATCACCTGCTTTCAACAACTTTAAGAAATGTTTTATTTATTTTGGTGCACAACAATATTTTGTACATGTTATTCCCCCTTATCCTTTTACTCTAGAATATTTGTTATTTTTCAGTTTTGGATTATTTTTTATATTTTTAAATGATTTTAAAAATTAATAAGCTGCTTCCGATAAAGATTTTTAAGTTTAAATTTCAGAGATTACAATTTACATTTTAATTAAAATCATTCTATGAGATACTAAAATTTATTTTATGTCTCGTTTTCTATACAATTTAATGAAATATATATGTATAAGTAAGTAATATTAAATTCAATATTTTAACACAGCAGAAACATACATTGAAATAAAATATTTGATTTTGTTTTAAAAAAAAATTAAATTAGCTCACTTTTCTGTAGCCAACGGGAAACACAAGAGAAATAATATTACAATAAAAGTACATTTACTATAAATTCCATAATGAAACGTTCCTCTAAATAACAACAAATTAGTTATTACATAAGATGTGCAATAGTGGCTTAAAAAGTGGCAATTTTATGTGGGCTACACTTTAAAATCCTATGAATCCTTAGCTTGTAATCAATTAAACGAAATGTTAAAAGTCTGGGCGTTAGAATGCCTGCAGTTCATTATTACTTGGGACTTCAAGATCAGTGCAAAAAATGAAATGAGTCAGACTCCCTTGTTTGACTTTGCTCTGAATGTAAATGAAGCGCAAACGCTTGTGCAAACACAATAGATTGAGAGTATTAGTCCCTGTTAGTGTTCAATAATAACATTTCATGCAAGACACACGTGCCAAGTTCTTTGTCTAGATCGTATCACACCTCGCATCCTGGACAAGCGGATCACGCTTATTATGTTTCACATGTCTGTTTGTTTCTGTGGATGGTTTGCAGGTTGTAAAGAGAGTTTTAAGCTTGCAGCTAAAACATATTAACATGGATCATTTGGCAGCGAGAGAGTCGGTCTGCATCTTTGCGACGCGTCGGGGTCGTGGGCGGTCACATCCTGATTACACAGAGTTGGGTAAACACTGCGGGGCGGACGCACAACTCGGTATCGGGGTTAGGATGTTCTGTACATAAAAATACAAAGACACATTACCACAAACATATCATGAAGAGAGAAGGCAGGTTTAGTGGAGGATGGATCTAGAGTACAGTTAGGGAGGGCTGGATGACTCTATGTGTTAAGCCGACATCGTACAAAACACAGTGTTCCCAGAATTCCAAACCACCTTGTTGTCTACTCCACGGAAGCCCTGAGCCGAAGCTCTCGGAAGAGAGATCCATAATCAAGCCTGGAGTTGAGAAAAACAGTCCTGTCTGATTTAGTCAATCGTTGCCGCTCGGGCCTTGGCCGTGACGACGGGCTAATGATGAGGAAATTAACAGACACGTTGTGGAGTTGAGGATGACGGAGTTGAAGGCCCTTCTTTACACTGCGTTAAATCACTTGGCCCATCAAGATAGCTGGAGAACAAAATGTGTTTACGCATTACAAGAAATGATTGCGGCACTCAGCTGGAAAACATGGTCCATAAATTCGGACCTATTTAGGAATTTGTTGTGGGGTTGACGTGCGTACCGAACATTTGTGATTGGATTGTTTTGAAGGGATTGAGTCCAAGAAGTTCTGTTGTGTTTGCTTTAGTAAGGGATTACATCCATTACAGTGTGTTGCGCATGGATGCTTCAGGTATTTGAAGTGAAGAACTGGACACACGCTGTCATGCAATGTGACATTAAAGTCGCATTGAAATAAAACATTACAATTCCTATTTTAAATGAAATACTGTTTCTACACATGCACGCTTCATAACTTTTAAAGTTACATGTGTGAATCCAGGGTGCATAGGAAACAGCGGTAGTAAAAGAGTTGTGCGATTATAACAATTTTAGAGACATTATTTAATGTCAATATACGACTTAATAGATGCTGCTATAAATGAGACAAAGTTAAACCAAATTGAATTTATTAAACTAATTCGCCATAAAATTGACTTTTAATTTAATTAATATACAATAAAAATGTGTTTATTTAACACAATTATTTAATTATTAAAAAGAGTTATTTTTATATTATTATAAAAGATAAATTTTTTGCTGCTAAGGCAGACCGATCATCAAACGCAGGCCGAAAGTTAACTTTAAAGCTCGATTTATAGTTTTCTGTCTGTCCTACGCCGTAACCTACGCACGTAGATTCATACATAGATGATGGCGTCATGAATGTTTCTGGTTATTCGTGTCAGTAGCCAGACACGTGTTGCTTGTGTTACAGATAAGAGATCATTCATATGGGACGGCATATGTATAAACTTGACGCTGTAGTAAAGTTTGTTTTTCCTAAAGGGAGTGCTTCAAGCAGACCAATCACAGCACTTGTGGTCCTCGTAACCTCTTCGTAAGTAACAGCGTAAGTTATGTGCGTAGCTTACAGCATAGGACTAATGGAGAACCTTCTTTATTCAAATTCCAATTTTTAACAAGTGCCAATTTAAGTGCAAATGTAAACTTCTGGTTCGCACAGACTTTATGGACAGAAAAGAATTATCAATATATTGAATCATTTCATCAAATATATTTTTATACTAACTAACACAAAAAATGTGTTACAAATCAATATTATACTTAAGTGTATAATACATAAGGATTTTCTGTTTACGTGTGTGAAAATAAAAGTATTTGGTTCCAATGTATGGAAATGCAATTTGATTACATTTAAGAAATGTATAGACTCATTCTGTATTTTTCAAAATTTAATTTAAATTTAAAATAAAACATTAGTTTAAAACTATTTCATTGGCAAATTTTATGGACGGCACAGAGGTCAAAATGATCTCCCATCGTGTATCATATTTATAATCCATTTAATTGATAACCAGCTATGGGCTTTTCTGCAGGATTTTCACTAAGATGCCGTCGAAATAAACTGTGGCAAAGCCAAATAAAAAAGTTGGTTGATTAGATTCGATTGCATCTTCTGTGAGGTTTTATTGAAATATCAAATTTATGTACATATGTTACACATCCAAAGATATTTCAAAAATCACATTTGAGGTCCTTCATTTTTCCGCATTCTTAACCTATGCACATGGTTGATAAAAGCACATTTTTACCGACAAAAGAACCTCAGCAGTCCTTTAACTGCAACTCTTGCAATATTGCTTGTGTCCGTCACCATTTTTCTCGTTTCACAAGAAATGAGGCGACCGAGACACCTGTTAGGATGCTTTAATATCCTCTCTACCCACTAAGCTCTGCTGAGAAGCGATGTCACAGGACATGGCTAATGTGGTTGTGTCTGCTATTAGCCTCTGGGCGATACAACCATTCTCTCTCTCTCTCTCTCTCTCTCTCTCTCTCTCTCTCTCTCTCTCTCTCTCTCTCTCTCTCTCTCTCTCTCTCTCTTCTCTCTCTCTCTCTCTCTCTCTCTCTCTCTCTCTCTCTCTCTCTCTTCTCTCTCTCTCTCTCTCTCTCTCTCTCTCTCTCTCTCTCTCTCTCTCTCTCTCTCTCTCTCTCTCTCTCTCTCCCTGGGTAACCATTAGGAGAAGAACGAGGGTCTCCAGCATTAGAGAGTGGCAAGAGGGCACAACCCTCCCCTGTTTTTGTCATTAAAGCGCATTAACCTCCTCGGAGCGGGGAGGAGAGCTTCACCTGGCCTCGGATAAAAAATACTTTCACTCTTTCCTAGATCTTTGAATATCTGTGAAAGCACGCCGTGTGATCGGAATGCTGAGCGCTTTCCATATAGGCATCTCTGTGCATTTAACAGCATCCTGTGCTTACATTTAAGCCATCAGAAATGAGAATTGTCATGGAAACCATTCCCTCTGGTCTATGGTATAGAGAGGAAGAGGAGATAATTGTGAGTGGTTGGGCTTGTGGACGACCTTCCCTGATGAGCGCTGTGTTTTGTTTGGTATTTTCAATTAGAAGTACATACGTGCATCTATGAATGTTCCCTTTGGATTGATGTCTTTATTTCCTTTGTAGTTCGCTAGCTAGGTAGCTGGCATATTATACGGATAATTCCGTCATCATTTATTCATTCTCGTGTCACTCCCAACCTTTTTCATCCACAGAAAACAAAAGAATAGAATTTGAAGACCACCGAAAATGTATACCGCAGTTTGCCTACTATGGTAGTCAATGTTGCCGAACAATCTCAGTTGACAACATTCTTCCAAATATCTCCCTTTGTGTTCAACAAAACTAAAATGTATACAATATTTGTCAATGGTGCCCCCAAAATCTCATATGCCAACATTCTTCCAAATATCTCGCTCTGTGTTTAACAGAACTGTATTCAGCTTTGGAACTACTTGAGGATCAGTAATTAACAACAGAATTTAAATTTGTGGAAGACTTTGAATGTACCGTACCCTGCCGTAGGTCTTTAAAACCTTTATTGACACTTCTGTGTTTTTTTTTAAGCTTGAAAAGATGCTGACACCATCCGTTTCCATGCAAGCAAACCCACAAAACGATGTGTTTTGCTTTCGTAAAACAAAGAAAGAATGGAAACAACATCGGTGAATAAATAATGCAATCGCTTAAATTTTTTCATTTCGCAATGACGTCGTTGATGAATACCAGGTGCGTTTTAATGCTCAAAGTCTTTCCCAGGTAATTAACGGAGTCATCGGTTTTCTAATATTTACTGAATTAATAGCATAATAAGAGCCAGAATTCATGTTTCACATTAAGCATACCCATCATATTTTTCATTTGTCTGCCTTGCCAACCAGTTGAGGAGAAATCTATCAATTGAATGCAAATGAAGAGACTTAGAAGCCAAAGGAATCCTTTAACTGCGCACAGTAAGATGAATTAAAAGGGAATTTGGAAAAAGAGCACAAATCCATCTGATCTCATGTATAAAACATTCCGAGTGGCACGGCAGAGCGAAGGGTTATACGGTAATGCTCTTAAGGTTAAAAAAACCTCAACTGAATACTTAAACGAAATATATATTGCGTTAAATATCTTCTTTTAAAGGCAAAGAGAGCCAAAACGTGTGAAAACAAGTGAACGTAAGAACAAAAGGCTTGTTGAACTGAAAGAATTAATGAGATGTTGACATGCGAGGGTCAATCTCTTGCTGTGGAACTTTAACAGCACCAGCGCTATGCAAATTCGCCATGAATATTCTCTCTCTTTTTGTTTCTTTCATGCTTAATGGTAATGGATACCCGTAGGGAAACCATAAATCTTGATCTTTGTGCTTTATGGAAATGCGTTCACCTTAATGAGCTGTGGATTTTTAATATGGCAAGCGCTAAGCAAAAAGTGCCAGTGCATTAACCGGTGATGAATTTCAAACTTGGTTTACTGTTCAATATGCAAAGATGAACTGTAGTTATTTTTGCCAACTTTGTGTCTCACGGCCCCACGATCTGATCGATAGATGAGGATTTCAAGCTACATTTCATGACAGAAGGAATGATCAATATTGTGTTCGTTGTAATAGCTTTCAAAGACGTTTTTTTTATAGATGAATATGTGACCCTGTGTGTGCAACCCGAGCTAAAGTGAATTTTTTTGTGATTTACTTTTCTAGGCGAAAAATAATTCTACACAGGAACATTCTATGCGAGACTATAACATCGATATCTTTAATATTGACTGAGTAAGACAAGATGAAAGTTTGAAATCATAGTGAAATTACAGCGGACAATTTTACTATTTCCAGAGTCAGAAAATATGACCTCTCATATAAAAAACTTTCTATAAAAAGTCCAAATTCAGGATTATACACTAATTTCCAAATAACCTGTAACAATTCCAAATAGAGTGTTGTCCCATTTAACAAATCGTGTGTTGTGAGTTATGGACAATAATAAAGAATAAGCCATGCAAACAAGTAGGGGTTAAGGTCAACCATATATCATATGTCAAGCCTCCTGTATGATCTATATGAAACATTAATGATATTTTGAAGAATGTCAGGAACCAATACAATTGGCGGCCACTGATATCTACCATGCAGACATTTTTCAAAATATCTTCATTTGTGTTCTCATGATATTAGTTTCAGGCGAATAGCTCAGTTGTGGTTCTACATATTAACGTTGTCTTATAATATATACTTTTACAAATAAATAGAGAGACGATTGGTTTACATTGAAACCACCACAGCCATATTTAAATGACATGTTGTAAATTCAATTAAGAGTTTTTAAAGCCTACGGTGCAGTGAGTAAATTGTACAATTAGCCATTTACGACAGCAACCTCAAGTTGACAATATTCATCCAAACCCCTGGGACTCTAAATGCATAAGCTCATATATGGTGGCCAGCGAGTGCCTAAAAACAGCATTCGGACATCAGACGTTGGCAAACTGAAAGCAGGATCACACACTCTTCTCGCTTTCGTGCCCAGAGGCCTTCGAGTACTGCAAATAGATTTCGGGAAACACATCAGAGCTCTGTTTCGTCTAGTAAAACAAAGCTGAATTACTGACCTCCAGCACCCTCGCATGTTTCCCCGCGCTCTCTGTTTCTTACTGTAATGCCCGACTCTAGATCAATAAAAGGCTCTCAGGGAGAAGCACTGGCAGGGTGGATCAGCTACTGACCCTGTTCTTTCAGTTCTTCTCTCGATCCTTCACACATGCAAGCACGCTGCGTCTCTTCGATCCTGAAATATGGCAGAATGAAGTGGATAATGTTATGGATACACACACATCAAAAACAGAATGTCACCAACACTAAACTAAATCCATCCCTCTTTTAATACTTTTTGTACTATATTGTCTTTTTCTCCTACCATTTTTCTTGGATGGATGGATGAAAATAAATCGATAGAAAGATGGAAGGATAAATATTTGAAATAGAAAAAATAAAAAGATGTATGGACATGCAGACAAATTAAAAGATAGATGAACATTGGAAAGTAAGACAGAAATGTAGAACGATGAATAGACATGTCTTCTCTCTGTAACTATTTGTTCAAATGTCCATCCAAAATTTCAACCATCTTTCTTTCTTTTTCTCTACATGATCGTCTATCCATCCATCCATCCATCCATAAATTTATTTCTTCCATATATCTTTCTGTTTGTCTGTATGTCCAGCCATCCATGTTTCTATTGACCATACGTCAGTTCAATTATACATTAATTAATTAATTAATTAATTAATTAATTAATTAATTTATTCATTTATTCATTTATTCATTTATTCATTTATTCATTAATTCATTAATTCATTAATTCATTCATTCATTCATTTATCCAACTTTCTTTTTATTCCACACCCGTCTATCCACCCATTCGTCTATCTGTCCATCCATCCATCCATCCATCCATCCATCCATCCATCAGTCCATCCATCCATACATCCATCCATCCATCCATCCATCCATCCATCCATCAGTCCATCCATCCATTCATCCATCCATCCATCCATCCATTCATCCATCCATCAGTCCATCCATCCATCCATCCATCCATCCATCCATCCATCCATCCATACATACATACATACATACATACATACATACATACATACATACATTGTACATTTCAATCTTAAACTCTATCCATCCTTCTATTTGTCCAAATGTCCATCCAACCATCAATCCATCGTTCTTACTATTTGTCTACATGATCATCTATCCATCTATCCATCAATCCATCTATCTATCTATCTATCTATCTGTCTGTCTGTCTGTCTGTCTGTCTGTCTGTCTGTCTGTCTGTCTGTCTGTCTGTCTGTCTGTCTGTCTGTCTGTCTGTCTGTCAATTTATAATAATACATGAAACAATAGCTTGTTTATCGTTGTTGCATATATTTACAAACATTAAATAATGTTCCTAAAAAAATTTGAAGAAATTATTTCAGCCTTTTTTTGAAAATCTAATTTATCTTCTGTATCTGTTATTTTCCAAACAAGTCATGCTGTGTGTATCCGGATAACCTTGTGAACATACATGAAGGGCCAAAAATGTCAATTCACCGACCAGATGCTCGTGATAAACTTTTAAGAATCACACCAACATTAGCATGCAGAAATAATGAAGAACTAATCTCTCAGTTCTAAAGATTTGGCTGCACTTGACCATTTGAATCCCCAGTACACAAGATGCGTTAACACAATCTACACCACATCCTTTAAAACATATACAACACTTGACAATGCACAATAAGATCAACGTGGACAAGACAAAAGTAGATCAAGCTGTCAGCTTTTTAACATTGCGTCTGTATCGCAAACTCACATTTGTCTTCTGAATTTAATTATCAGGCAATCTTGGGACTCTAAACATCTTGAAGATCCAGGCAGTCCGTCAAAGATTATCGGTTCCCATCAGACTGCAGTGACAGTAAGCAAAGACACATCAGAGGCCCGTCAGAGCAAGAACAATTCAGATGGGAAAGCTCATAAAAATTCAAGCTTGCTTTGGGAACGAGTGTTATATGAACTAATTAAAAATTAAAAATGCTACATCACAACAAAAACATCTGTGATAGTAGTCATAGAGTCATGTTTAGTCAGTTAGAATATTACAAGGCCAATTATGATAGGAAAGAGTTCTCATTTAATGACAATATCATTAGAATCTTATAGGACAGATGACATTAATTTGGGATTTGGTTTATTTCCGCTGCTTGACGTAGTATACATAGTAGGGGAGACTGGCGACGGTTGTGCCATGAGACAGTGGAAATGTTGTCTCACTTATTTGTCAAATTAGGAGATGAGCTTAAGTGATTCTCATACTGCACTTGCTTAGTTTACGTATTCCTTCTGCAATTTAATGTAGAAAATTAGGCCAAGAAGTAAGATGAAACCATTCCTAGACAAAATCAAATTACAGCATTAAAAGTTTTTTCGTTATGTTCTTGTTTTTCTTTTACTGTGAAGAATTATATATTCTTCATGGGTTTAACAAAATACCAATGTCATGATTTGGTTCATACCACGATTCGGATTGTTGCAGTGGCGGTACAAGCCTGTCTGGTACCTTGGGAGAAAATCCCATTTAGCGTCCCAAACCACTTCCCTGCCGGCTGAAACAGTTTCCACTTTTATTTTAGATATTATTGATATTTTAAAAACAAATTATTACAAATAATTTTTTATCCCACAAAGTAAATCTAAGACCAGGTGTACAGTCATAATTGATGCTTTTGGCATTATGAAATCGTTCACCCGTGATTGTAATCCCAAGGGGTTCAACGATAAATTGTGTAGCCCTATAAATTTTCCAGAATTTAACGTTGTGAATAAGAATGAAACGAATGCAAACTTCATGGCAAATTCTACTTGGCATAAAAAGACACAGTATAATAAAAATACTTGATATCATCACAACCTACATATCATGCATTTAAATCTTTTACCCCTGCATTGCGTAGAGACTATTGACCTTAGGTCAGCACCTAGTCAATATAGTCACAAAAATATACATTAATATAAATGATATGTAAACTATATGCACATTATAATCAGTGGAATAATAGCTACATGCATACTTAAATTTTCTGTACATTTCTCCTTATCTCATCCTAATGTGGTTAGCTGAAGGCTTTTTCTCATCTACTGTATAATGGTTTTGTGTGTCTTCTTCTCACCCTTTATGAATAAGATGTGTTCATGTTGCGTTTATCAGATGGATCAGTATAAGTCAAAGCACCCATAAAATTCGTAAAAATAATATGAGTGTCTTTTTAAATGAACATTCCACTTTTTTGGGAAATAGGCCTATTCGCCGACACCAACAACAAGTTAAGTTTTACCTTTTTGTAATCAATTAAGCCATTCCCTTAAACTGGGGATGTCAGTTATAACGTAGCTCAGCATATATCATTGAATCCTATTTGAAAAATAGCATCGTGTTCAAAATGACCCAAGCAGGTGTGTGATATGGAAATTTAATCACGACTTCTGATGTGAACATATATTGTAAAAATTTATCACTGCTAGGCCTGTCAAACGATTAATCGCGATAAAAGTTTGTGTTCACATTATGCATTTCTTTTTAAGTTTAGTTTACAGCGCATATTAACTTTGTGTTTAGGAGCATACATTGTGTATAATAAGGTAATATATCTATAGATTAATTTTTTTTAATTACCAGTATTTAAATTTGTATGTAAAACAAAAAATACTCTTTATATTTGACTTCATATATTTTCTCAAATATATACATGAATGTATATTTGCTTATGAATACAGAATTAATATATATTATTATATATTAATATATATCTATGCAAACACAATTTTTTGTATTGTTTTGCAGCACTCATCAAAACAGTTTGTTAATCTGATTTTCCAGTTTAATTCTGCTAGTTCGAAGAATAGAGAATAGAGAATAGAACCTTGTGTCTTGTGTCTTTTTACAAATAAAATGGAGAACTTGCTAATTTATGTTATAGAATATAATTTCTTAACATATTTTGATTTTGACAAACTGAAGGAAATACAAAAAGTGTTGCATTTTTTATTATAGTGGCGCTGAATTATGCTTCCGCTGGTGGGAGCTCCTTTAACACCCCTCATAACCCTTTCTACTTCGTAAACTCATTTTTATTCATCATTTATAATAAACACATATTTATCCTTCCTGTATCACAACATCATTAAATGCAGAGAATGAATCTTCATTCATTTCCATCAATAGCATCATGAGGCATTATCCTTTTCCATTAAAACCATACAAAAATTCCTTTTTGTTGTGGCATTATTTCAATATAAGTGATTATCCCACCCAAATAATCTACCATATACCAATAGACACTGTTCCATTTCCATTGAACCCAATAAGAATATAACCATTAAATTCAATAGTAATTAAGACGTTTATGCATTATCCAAAGCGATTTCCAATTCCAAGTATATGTTTTTGAACTGATTTCCTATTTAACATTCTGTATAAACACAACAGTATTCATATTTATGTAAAGCAAATTAATAACTATAAAAAACATAGAAATAAACTTAAAATCCCCTTACAGCCATTCTGAATAATTAAACCCTTGTCGTCAAATTAAAACATTGACAATTTTATGAAAATAAATCAATTTAAGTGCTTTATATATTTCACACACTTGTGCTAAGCCTTATAATTTATCCCAATTAGTCTTGTAAAATTAGAGCTCTTTAATATTTATGTCCATTCTGCTGCGGTTTATTTGGTTTTATACATTTTACAGTCATAATCATTTAGAACTTTTATTTGTGTTTTCTCAAAGGATCATAGGTGTATTAAACAAACACGATTAGATTGAAATGATTCCCCTGATAAAACTGGCAAATTGAACAACAGCTTAATTTGAAAATATAAATATTAAAACAGCTTATATATTATTTTTTCCATAATTTTTTACTATATATTATATAGCCGCTGAATGACTTCTGCAAACACCAGCTGGATTTTGGGTTTTTCGACACTCATCATATGAAACCAAATAACCTGCTTAACTATAGTGTAAGACTGTCTTGCGTGAAGAAATATAATACCCACATTAGCAGCCGTAAAACTAAACATAAGCCTAGTGTATCCGTAAAACTCATTTCCCAATTTGAGGGCTGATCCAGGATCGTGTTTCTTTCTGCTTGAAAGAGCGATTCGGCGATGAGCGAGGCTGATCCGCTTCCAGCGCCAGAAGTGGCTTTGTAAATAAGGCCTGTAGTCTCTGGGTAACAGTTATTCAGAACAACAGATGGTGACACTCAGAACTTGTATAGTCTCTCTGGTCCATTGAGACGGGCCTCTACTGCTCTCTCTCTCTCTCTGGATGTTTGCAATAATTAATCGGACTAAATGTCAATGCCCACTGGCTAGGGAGTGTGAGATTACAGACACCATCATTTAGCAGGTCATGATTTTGATAAGGGCAATTAGAAAACACGCTGGAGAAAAATCAATGTTTCACAGACGCGGCCTGACGGGAGCGCTTCAGACCACCCTCGCGCTCTAGCCGGAGGTTAGAAGATATGCCTCGAGGGGCCTGAGGATACACACGCAGAAATGACACTTGTACGTCCCACAGCTTCGTATGAAATGAAATAAAATGCTGATGTCAACAATCTTTGTATGCGTTACAGCTGAAATGTTTTATCATTACGGAACACTGGAGTTGGAAATATAGGTTGGTTTTTCATGAACCTTGGAGCTACGGTTGGTGATTCCCAGTATTATTCGTGCTAAAAAGTTTTTGATATTACAAATTTGGACTAGCCCAACCGTTGGGTTATAAAGTAACCTTTTTTTAGAGTGCATTAGGCTGAAATTAGAATTTTCAAAGTCCCGGAAGTTTCCAAATTGTAAGACGTTTCTCAATCCCAAGTTCGTAGATTCCCAACTTGTGTCCTTCCAAGAGCAGACTTTGCAAGTTGACTCGGACAATCGAAACTCTCGAGGACGCAAGTCCATTCTTTCTGCAAATAGAACAGCAGTACCTCCGGAATCATATAAAGACATTCTCAAACATTCTCGAACTACATTTTGTGACTAAATAACCACAGTATTTCCGAATGTATAACTTGCAGTTGCGTGTTCTCTCTTCCGCCACTATGGAACGTCAATTGAAGCGAACTGAATTCTGGGTTACGGCCTTATCAAGTGCCCATAAGTCACCTCTCCATCCTGGATAAAAGGGTGAACAAGAACCCATCCGGGGATTTGAACGACTTGGCTAGATGTTAACTTTGAATTGGAACAGTACTTGGGCTGCTTCTGATGACGTCCCACGAGTCTGTGAGGATGAAAGTACATGCAAAGGTATATGGACGGCTGTAGTGTCCACACACATTCAAATGCACGGCGAGCATTGCATGCATACATTTTTGTTATGCACACTTATATTAATATACCAGTAAATGCTTTAAGAAAGGTATAAGATGTTGAATTACAGTTCACTGGAATTATGGCCTTTTGTTATGCCTGAAATTAGTATAGAGAAATTCAACATGCATTTTTCCACACGGCTCATTCGTATAAATGTATTCCCTTAAGATGTTTGGATTTATTCCTTTGGCAGACGCTTTAATCCAAATCGACTTGCAAGTTTTGTGCAGCAGTCAAAGAGGTCTTGCTCATGAACACTTCAGTTATTGTCTGCTGACACTGGGATCCGAACCTGCAACCTTCTGCTCACAAATCCAACTCTCCAACCACCAGACCACAACTGAGTCTTGGTCTGATGATCTGCTTTTGCGCAGATAGTTTTTTTGTTATAACTGTTCATCATTTTTCAACTTTGATCCACACTTAAAAATCTTCCAACGCAATCTTAAATGCACATGAGTAAAACGTCAACACGTGAGTGTAAAAAAGTGTAACTTTTGTTTATTTACTATTTGCATTGTAACGCATTGAGTTGTTTTCAAACGTACAGACACAAAATAAATTCCTGCCATTCCCACCAAAACATAAAGATGCAAAAGCGTGTGGAAATATGTTTGCATTGCGCTGCCAAACATAAATGTAAGTAAACTATTTCTCTCATGCATAAAATATAATAGGAAGTATTTTAGAGCTGATGAATCATGTTAATGTAGCAACAATATATCATGGTTTTTAAAAACACAGCCTCTGTTTTTATGGACCTCACTGTTATAAGAAAACAGCATTTTTAATATTTGAAGAGCATTTTCAAAAACGCCATTGTAGTATGGATGGACAGCCAAAACGCCGAGAATTGTTCTTAAAAAAATTACATAATAACAGTATATGGCAAACTCGTAAAAACAAATTCCACTGAGATCAGGCTGGAGAAACTTTTTGTGTTTAGTGTTGTTCCATAACCACCTTTGAATTAAATTATCTTTGACACACTGCTTATATTTTTCAATGTTGCATGTTCCAATATTGCAGTTTGGTTCACACTATCTTCACGTTGAACTATCAACTCATCTACATCAACATACAGCTTTAATGTCAAACCATTTACCCAAGAGTTCATGACCTCTCAAGTCATCCGAAGCAAAAGTTCACAGTGACAATTGTTTGTTTTTTGTCTTGGATCTGCGTTTATTCAGTCTGACCAAGACATTAAGAGTTTTTGTCTCCAAATGCAATAAGGGCTTAGTGAAGCGGATCGATAAATCCATGCCATATTTATTTCTGAGCCTGGTATTTCTGCAGTCGTTCTAATCGATTCAGCAGAAACTGATTTAGGAGAGAATGACCCGCTCCACAGTCGTGTGTAATAAATGATGGGTCACTGCGATGGCGATCTTATTGCATTTAGCTAAACGTCTTCATCTCTTCATATTGGCAGTCTGTAAACTCACGCTCGCTCTTTACAAAGCCATGCTTAACCCTGTGTGTTATCGTTCTATCACACGACACCACGTATGTTGACTTTGCAAAGGAAAACCACCCCGAAATTGCACATGGGTGGAAGAGTTCAGAAGAGGATTATGCCAGTGACATTTAAGTGGATTCTGGGATCTTATGACGTAATCCTGTAAAACTAAACTGAAAGTCACCTTCTGTTGCAACATACGAGCGTGGATTTGCTCTTTGAGGGACTTTCGGGATAAAGAACACATTAAAATACTTAAATGCCCACATGGGTGAATCTCACAACGTTGGTGTTTTAATCGAACTTCCGTCATACTTTACTCAAACCCGCTTGACTTTCTTTCCGCCGCAGAACAAAAAAGATATTTCGCAGAATGTAGGTATTGAAACCCATCCGTCTGGTATTGTGTCCGTACAGCATTCTTCTAAATATCTTCTTTGTGTTTTGTGCACAATCAGATGGAATGTTAGTAAACACGTTCTTCTGTTTCAGACCTGGCAACGCGCTTGGTTTTCCGAGCAGGTGCGCACATGAAATCTTCGCCGAGAGAAGCGATAATTGGACAATTGGAGTTTATGATAATGTACACATGCTAAAAGGAATAAGCTCCCACACTTTTAGAAGTGTGTGGCCGTTCAGACAGCGGGTCCGCGTGGGTGTGTGTCACACAATGTGCCTCACGCTTTCCTTTCCCGTCGACCCATTAGTGTATTTTCCTCGGTACGGCTCGAGGAATTTTCCCAGTGTGCATCTGAAGATGATGGGACCCCAGCAGGTGTTCTCGTACCAGTAAACTCACCTGAATGAGAGGAGAGAGAGACAGATTGAGAAAGGGACCATTTTGCATCTGTTACAGCATCATATACAAAAAATACACCCTTATGAAGTTATTACTGCAGCTGTAATCATGTTTGCTAATAGTGTGATTTTACAACCAAAATATGCTGGGCCCAAGCACTGCAATAGCTGCGAGAAACAGATGGAAATTTATTTCATTTTCCGGCGACAATCTTCACTTCCATCAAAGCTCTGGAACCTCATTCACATCCGCATTCAGATTGAAAAATGATGAGCTTCACTGGGGTTGACATTGCGGTTCTTACATGCGCCGCATCCCAAAACCAGTGCCTGAATATGCAGAATAAAAGTGAATCCACAATTTATAACATTCTGCGCCTTACAATATGGTGTTATATGCAAAAAACACATTATAACGACAAAAGGAAGATTTTGTGTATCACTTTAAAATAAATGTAGTGGAGGTATATCTTCTAATGCCTTACACATGTCCAATTTTTTTATATTATATTCAATATTGCATATGCGTATGTATTCATGTGTGTGAAAAAGGTAGTTTGAAGGCAGCTTTGATTAATAAATATTACAAATCTGAAATGGCCAGAAAGAGAGGGTGAGGGAGGTCAGGCCCACATCTCAGTTTCACTGGCATGCCAATCAATGACGGACACAGAAAACGAACACACACGGTGACAGCTAAGACTGTGATATGATTGTGATGTCACTCTATTCTTCTTTGTCCTAGACACAGTTGAGTGACACACAGCCCCCCCCCCCCCCCCTTTGTCCTATACATATATGGACCACTAGGCTTTAATATGGACACTTTATTTGGAGAATTTCTAGGGCAGATGTAATTTATTTTTAATTAATTAATTTAATTTAATTCATTTTAATTTCAACATATTTATACATTTATCCACGGCAAAGACATGTTATTTTATATTTATGTTATTTTTTAATTCTATAACATCCCACCAGTAATGATACAGACTATGTACTGCCCCCTGTTGTTTCGAGTATGTATTGCATTAAAAGGGCCCATTCAAAAGTTCTGGCATTATTTACTTGTTATTCTATTCCTATATTTTCTTCTTCGGCAAAACAGATAATAAGATATTTTGAAGAATGTTGGTGCCCAAAATCAGTTGCTCCCTATTGACTTCTATTGTATGGAGACAAAACCAAACGATTGGCTTTCAAACGATTATTCACAGCCAGTTTATGTTAAGAAATACAAAATTAATGTATATATATAATTTAATGTTACATTTTATATATGGCAAACTATGTATATATATATATATATATATATATATTCTTAATATGCCATAAATAAAATTATAAAATAACCATAAATTAAATGAATAGGCAAAATATTAAAATTATTATATATATGTATATACATTATATATTATATATACAAATTAAATTATATATAAATTAAATATAAATATGAATGTTAAATAAATTCATCTAAATATTTCCTTATTATGTATTCATGTAAGTGTATGTCTTTGTGTAAATAATGTCCAAATGAATTATGTAAACATAACATTGTGTGTTGGATGCGATTAATCAGGATTAATCATTTGACAGCCCTAATATAAAATATATGTGTACTGTGACTACTGATATATGCAAGACATCAGTTTCACACCAATTGCTGTTTTTAAGTCACGTATTACCTATTTTAGACTGTATTGTCATTAGAAAGTGAGTTTACGTATATAAACATTCTATTTAGCATTGTTTATTAAAATCCAGTGATATTTTGTATGCAGAAGATTTGTGACAATGTCCAGTGTTTCACGCAGAGATATATTATAACATGATAAAAGAAAGAAAAAACTTCAACAAAATAAATCCAGAAGACCTGTGTTGCTGTCTTCAAGACGCTTCAAGACACCTACAAGCAAAGCTACAGTACAGTAAGAAGTCTAGAACAATTCTTACTGAATTTGAAAATTATGACAAATAAAAGTTTATTACATGTTTTGTGATGAAACACGACTGCAAATGATGTACATATCAAAGAAAGTACACATGTTGCACAAAACTATGACTTCAATGACTTCTACAGAATATGTACATTTATTAAAAATGTGCAATGTATTATTTATATGTTTCATGTTTTTTTGTATTAACTGTATGCTCATTATGCATATGGTTTCCTTGCTTCAGTGAGTCGGATCCTCCTTCCCGGAATCCAGGAATAAATAAGTAACAGAATGATGTTTGTAATCCAGTAACTCTAAGCGCACCTGCCCATCTCAATTCCCGTTCATACTTAGCAACTAAAGTGCAAAACAGATTCGGCTGTCACCATCTGTTGCCTTGTTACTAAGTGTGTAGTAAACCCACATATGGGAAGAACTGGAGTACCTTGTGCGGTTTTGCAATAAACCATCTATACTAGAACTGCACAACAACACCACATCTACAATAAAACCAGTCAACAAAACAGTGACATTGACCGTGGTTGTATATAACCAAAGTGACATTAAGTCTGTTGTGTTTTCTCAATAAGGCAATGTGTACGTTGACTTGGAATTAAATATGTGACATTTAAAGAGCTTTAGAAAGACAAAGACATGTGTAAAATACTTTGTTACTTTTAATAAAATACAAGTGAGTTTCACAACTCACAGTGAAAAGACATTTTTTTACAGACCGTTGAATTGCGACATCAACTTTTTTATTACTCTAATATACATAAAAGACAGGGAACACAGTTAGGCCCCAGAAAAAAAACATAACAGTAACAAGTATATACACGGAGCAGAAATGTATTCCAACATAATATAGCAAAAATCAAACAATAATATTGTACTACAATAATGCAATTTTTAATATAGAAGCACGTAACCGTGAGTAATTTCTATAAGGTGTCTTAAAATATGATAAGCTCTTCAGCAATTTTTGAAAGTCGCATAGAGAATTAAATCACTGCTTAAAGCTTTTGCATTTACACATATGAATATGAAATGTACCCAATAGTAAAACAAAGTTTACACCAACAGAAATAGATGATCTTAAATCAGACTTGAAAAACAGAATGTCCTGTATACCAAAAAGAGGAATTTCTTCAATTTGTATTAATTACCAAGCCAAAATGTAGCAGTAACATCCGGTCCTGACTAGTGGCTGGGCTAGTACTAAACTAATTTACATAACATTTCATTTTTATTTCGACTTATTGCATTTTAATCAAAATTACATTAGAACTAGCCAACTGTTATTGATTTGCGGAGTTCTAGGAAAGAAGAGGTCAATTTGAGAATGCTTCTGAAACCACTTTTCCTAAAAATACATTCTCCCACGATGGGAAAATAATAACAATAATACACATCTCATTTACTTGCATATACGTAATGTCCTGAAGAAAATCTCTAATGTAAATATTGTATACTAATGTAAACACATCTTCATTCTGGCTGTCTTCCACAGCACTCTCAGTAGCATAGAGTTGTCATGAGCTTGTAGGATTGACCTGTGGGATCTGGACATGATTATCTGCAGACCTCAGAACGTAAGAAATGTTCTTGGACCCCAAGAACAGTTCTTGGACCCCAGTGACTACTTAAGGATAAATACTTCATATTTATTCTACTGTTGATCACAGAATGAGATATTTTGAAGAATGCATAACAGCAAAGCGTTTCCTGCTGTGGGTTCAAGAACTGTTTGGTTACAAGCATTCATCCAAATATCTTTCTTTTTGTTCGACCAATGTATACAGAATTGAAACAACTAGAGAGTGTGTAACAACTTAACAAATATAAAAGAGGGCAACTAGATATTTAACTAAAACAAACATCTTTTAAAAAACCTGTTAAGAAGTAATTACATTTCTAACATTATTCAAAGGTTCATTCATCAGTTAGTCACACTCATGTCAATACAGCAGAACACAAAATAAGATATTTTGAAAAATGCTGGAAATTGGCACCCATTTACTAGAATGGGTTTTTGCGCATTGGTTTCTTGCTCAAATTATCTTCCTGTGAAGAGAATGTAAGCCATACAGTGGTGACAAGAGGGTGATAAATTATGACAATGTTTTTTGGGGGGGCTGAACTATATAATGAAATATCTTATTGGTTTTAGAATTTGTGGACAATGGGAAACCTGAAATGGTTGAAATAAAATTAGCAGTTTTGGGGGGGGTGATGATAACTGTACTATTCCACTAGAGGGAACTACAGGAAAACATAAAATATATGACAGTAAGCCATACAGTGTTTTCAAAGGCAACATGCAAAATATAATTTTGCATTAAGTTCATCTGTAATTTATTTCCGAACAGTTTAAAATATTTCATTCTTAAAGCAATTCACTTTTTTTATATATATAATTTTATTGTGGAAAATATCATTTGTTTTGGAGAATTTGTGTAAGCTTTAAAAAAAAACAGAAAACTGGATGTGATTTATTACCATTAAGGTATAAAACAATATTTAATTTATGAAGTCTTAAAGCGACAGCACACCTTTTCTAAATAAGCTGTAGCAAAAATGACAGAGGACTATATACAGAATCTATTTGAGCCCTAAGACTTTGGGATATGCTCATTTATATATTCTAATTCAACACTAATGGTTATACAAAAGTGTTATTTTAACAAACACAGGAGGGCACCATTAAGCTTCATTCATTTGCCTTTAACTCACTTAAATGTGTTCAGTTTTCTTCATCTTTAAATGTGGATGTGTCTTCTCGTCTAACCGATATCCGTCCTGCTCACAACAAAAACTCATTGAGCTTCAGCTCACGGTTTGTTTGCAAAATCAGGTTTTGTGTCAAAGGATGTTTGACATCTCGGCTTATTCTCTGGGCCGAGGGTGAATTATATTTTGTCTTTTGTGTGTCTGTTTGTCTTGGATATTGAGCTTGGCAGTAAGGGCCGTGGTCTTGGCGTGAAGATGCTCACGAGTTTATGTTAGAAGGTCAGCAGTCCAGAAAGCCACGAACTCAAATAACCACCGGAGACAGACTGGAACATTCGTACCTCCACCCCTAACTGAACTTCCAAAAGATCCAAGTTTGGACTGACATTAGAAAGTAGTTTTTTGGCTTCATGTGCGGTTGTGGAAATGGGTTTCCCAGTTTGCCATTTTTGCTGAAGATGAATGTAATATTAATATAAGATTAGGTTGTGGTTTTACCAGGTTTACTAACCAAGTTGACCACGGGAACCATAGTTTCCACCAAAATCCTACAGATATTAATGTTTGCTAAAGCAAGCGTTACTGTTATTTGTTTTTGAACGAACCCCTAACCCGAATTGTTTGACTTTTGGGCATTGCTCTGTTTGTGCCTCATATCGAAGGAAATCTTATGTGTTTAAGAGAGATGAACTGTAACTAATATAAGCATTCAGAGTTTTTTTCCAGACAGAGAATTAAATAGAACTTAAATAGCGATTTGAGATACATGTTTATCCTATAGAAAATTGAAAACCCCGACCAAGCCCCCCTAGGGAGTTTTGTACAAACAAGCATCACTTGCATTAGAAATGAGACATTTCGCCATTATAATTTTAATTAAAATATTGTTTCTGAATTTCATTTGCTGCCTGCCAGTCAATGCAGACGAAGACAAGGTCAAACCGTTCTCATTTTTGGCTGAAAAGAACAAATATCAGCAGATAATACAAAGCGCCACCCACATTCCAGCTGTCAATCAAATGCTCTTGTTGTAATTGTGTAAAAACTCCATCAGCATGTATTCTGTCAGACAATGCAATCTAAAGTTCAGGCATTTCGATGTCTGGAGACTGCGACGGGACGCTGTGACCTTCTCGAGACTACCTGCTCAAACTGTGTCCTCTGTGCGAGACGGCTATTTTTACACAATGACAAATTTCATAGGAAATGGAGAGACATGAAGGGCAAAGAGTTGACATGATGGCCTTCAGACTTACCAGAGCATGAAAGACGCTCATACTGAAGATGCTGGAACAAAACCCTTAAATCAAAAGGGAAATTGTACGTGAAAAACATTGATGTACGAGCCCCTAAGCCACTTTCGATCAGCATTTGGACATTTGAGTGAAATGTATCGTATCATTTAAAAAAAGACTTTAAAATAGAGTTTAAAAGACAAAAATATAATGTAGCAATCATACATTATGACAAAACATACATTTTATTTCATAAACCTGAATCACTTTGAATGAATATTAAAGAAAGGTCAACAAATAAGATGGATACTTCTTCAAACAGCATCTCAGGGTGGGTCCTTAAGAAGCTGCTATAGAAAATGACAAGAAAACATTTCTAAATAGTTAAAAAATACAAATGTTTAAGTAAGTGAGTAAGTGTCCAAAAATTTCGGCTGGAAATGTTATCGTAAGCTTCATGTGAACTGCAAAAATTATACCTGATCTGATTGGTTGGTTGAAATGTTGTGCCAGGGTCAACGTGATGTTAAGCAACATCTTGAGATGTGACATCATATGCAACCAAACAAAAAATATTTACATTTAGGCATCTTTAAATTGTCAAAAAAATACTAGATAATTAAACGTTTGAAATGTTTAATGCCCATTGCAAGTACAGATATATGTGATATATGTGTATCGGATATATGTGTCGATTTTGAATAAAGCTCTAGATTTGGTATTAGTAGATCAGTCGGGTAAATCCTGATTTGACATCGCATAGCTACCAGGCACTGGATGTTCAATACCTTTTTATACTCTTTTTTAATATCAAGTGCAAGTTTGTGGACCCGGTGATATTTACACTTTTAATAGATGCCATTTTAAACATATATTCCAATAAATTTGTTTAAAAAATATCACTAAGTTGAGGTAAGCAATTTTTTTATAAGTCAAGCCTGATGCCTTGTAGGGATGCATGCTTTTAAAAAAATTTATTCCGCGCTTTAAAACAAAAATTTGACTTTAGCATCGGATTGGTACTCAGTATTGGACAATACCGACGGAAAGACAATTGGAGCATCCCTAATTTTAGTTTGTGCATCCATTTAATCATCGTTATTTAGAGATAAAACCATGGGATGTGCCACCTGTCCACGTATTAAAAATGTTGGTTTTGTGTTTCCATAGCAACAGGGATTTCGAATTTTACATCCAAAAGAGTTTAGCATTTATAAGCGAAACGCCCATCTTACAAACTATAACTAAGCTTTACGAGAAATAAATGCTTTTTAAACAATCAGATAAGTTAAACATAATTTTGGCATGTCGTAACACAGCACGTATGATACTATACCCCTACCAGCCTGTATAGCACCCCACGTGGTGATGTCGAGAATTCGACTAGTTCCACTCCAGACTAAAATAACATTTGCCTACCTAGCTGACACCTACAGTACCAGTCCAGTACTAAACACTCACACAGGGCCGAAGCTGTTTCTGGATGCTACCCAGATCTCTCCCAGCGGCCGGCTCTATGCTCGGGTGTGTCCATTCGCCTCGGGACGGCACAGAATAGGCCATTGTTAACCTCAGAAGACACAAAAATTTCAAACAATTCAACACACACACACGCTCACACATCCTGACGTAAATGCCGTCCTTAAGTGTGTGTGCGGCAGGAAAGATTGGTATAATGGAAGGCTACAGTGGGCAGAGGGTAAAATATATCTCATTGTTATCGCTTCTCAACAAGGCTTTGTTCCGCCGACCATCCCCTTTTCTGTCTCTCTTGCATCTAAGCTATACGTGATATTATAGATTGGTTCAAGTGTGTCCGTCGCACAAAAAACAGGCCTGTGTTCTTTGTAGATGACAAAAGGAACGTAAACACGAATTCAATTTGAAGCAATTGCCTCGCGTGCATGTGCGTCTTTGTTCGATGCCTTTCAGCATTTGTGCAAAGTCAACATC
This sequence comes from Triplophysa yarkandensis, assembly GCA_033220385.1. Lineage (NCBI taxonomy): Eukaryota > Metazoa > Chordata > Actinopteri > Cypriniformes > Nemacheilidae > Triplophysa > Triplophysa yarkandensis. Next base: position 8,082,075 of record CM065674.1, read on the forward strand.
AAAGCTGTCTTTGAGCCTGCGGAGCTGAGCCACGGGCGACACACACATTCACATACACAAGCACTTTGATGTCGAGCCGGGTGACTTGCTGATTCGCTGTTGTGTGAGAATGACTCTTGATCTCAGCAAATCCTGCCTGCTGTTCGCATACAAACACTCGGAGATGATGTTTGACCTCCTTGGAGGACATGCGTTGATCCATCCATACATCTACACACAAGCTTTCATAGCCACTTGAATTTTAAAGGATTTAAAACGTTACGTATGCTTTAACAATCAATTAGGGCAAAAGTCACGCATTCGCGCACACAAACAACAAAAAAGAATTGTACACTCTATATGTTTTGATTTAATATGATCTCCTCAGAAATAGACTTAATACTGCTCTTTACATCTGACAATAGAATGCTTGACATATTCTGACAGAACGTATACGTGGTCGGTATTTCTACCCCATCATTTGATGGAGATATCTTATCATAAATTACACGTTAAACCTTCAATTTTAACAATATAATAATTTCTTTAAATAATACATAAATAGTGAAACCCTAGCGTAAAATCAAACTTGTTCTTTACTGAAAGTATAATTCGAAGTGTTGAAGTATAAAACCAGTAAACGTCATACCGTTAAAACGTTAATGTAAATTTGTTTGTAAATCCTGTTAAAGATTAAACAAATTAAAACTGTAATTTTATGCGAGAAAACTGTTACTTGACAAAATTTGATTGGTACAATCGCTGAAGAAAAATTATTTTTTACGGGATGAATATATACAGGAAAATATTGGAAATACAGTAAAACTGTCATATTACAGAAATACACTGCACATTTACAACATGGGTATAAACTAACAGGAATGAAAATCTATAATTTAAAATTATTAGTGGGAAAATTATGGCTTTTGTACAGGAACATTTTAAACAATAATATTTTGTAGATACAGTACAACTAACTGTAAAATTACAGAAGAAGACTGTTGATTTAAAACAAACTTAAAGATGTCATTTTACCATCTTTCCTGAATTTTCTATACAGTATACAGCAAGAATATGTGCAGGTTAATAGCACACAAACTAATGTGTTTACCCTTGTTACTATAGGCCCTTACAGCAAGATTATATGTGCTGGACTAAATGATCGGAGATTTAGAGAATATGGAAACTATTTGGAATATGTGGAAAAGTTTATGCGTTACATTTTTCGACCTCATAAACGGACCGAGCACTGCAGATGTCAACAGGTCTCTCTGTATTCTCCATAGCTCAATAAAAGCTCAGAAAAACAGAGGAAACTCTGTCTGAAGGAACAAATTAGCCAGAATTTCACACAGGAGAAAATCCCCTCCGCTGACATCATGGGTCTTTATTCCACATTTGTGCTGAATTCTGAAACTCTTCTGCTATTTCCACATTGTTCCATATCTTTCCAAAAAGGCCACGGCGCACATTTGTGTGTGTATGTGTAGCAGTTACCAAAACAAGAACTTTGCACGTCTGTGAGACCTCCTCTTACTATATTACACTATGTGTGTGTGTTGAAGCTTATTGTCTGCATGCCTGTTATCATTAGACTGCAGTTTCCTACATTGTAAAGGAAGGAGGGCGAACTTGTTAAATATATCTTTGGAGTTCAGTACAGATAAACTCGCAACGCAAACGTCTTTGGCGAAACACGAATTCTCACATCGCCCTTTTTGACACACAATTAAGTTCAAAGACTCGGAGCTCCTTATAAAATTGTCCGTCTGCAAACACACAAACACGAGACGTCACACACCCTGTGACCTCAGTGGAAAGGAATGTGATTGAAAATAGAAAGAGACGAAGTGCTTTGGATGGGAAGGGGGGGATGTCTGCTTTTGAGGCGAGAGACGGAAAAATGAGTGAGACAGCAGGGTAGACAGACAGACACTGTAAACGACAGACTGAAGTACGTCACCTGCCTTAGGCCGAAAAAAATGACACATGGGTGAAACTGAGTCATCGGGAAAGTTCTTGTAAAGATGTTATTTTTGTTTATTTTGTATGCACTGAAAAAATGGGTTTTTGGAATTACTTAATTTGATCAATTTGATCCATTAAGTTGTGTTAACACAGTTTCTCTTTTCACTTGTTCAATAAAGTTATGTAAAAACAACTTTATATGATAATGTGGAAAAGATGTTCATGAAAAAATGTAGTAATTCCCACATGGCATTTTGCACTGTATGTCCCACTGAGGATTGTTGGAATTACTTAATTGTATTATTTTTTTTCAATTAGGTTGTTTAAACACAACTTCTCTTTCAATTTGTTCAATAAAGTTAGGTAAAAACAACTAAATTTATTAATGTGAAATCAGATGTACATGAAAAAAAAAAAAAAACCACATGACATTTTGAACAGAATGTCTTACTGAGGATTGTTGGAATTACTTAATTTAATCAATTAAGTCGTGTTAACACAATTTTTCTATCAATTTGTTCAATAAAGTTATGTAAAAACAACTAAATTTAATAATGTAGAAAAGATGTACATGAAAAAATTAAGTAATTCCTACATGACATTTTGGACTGAATTTCACACTGAGGATTGTCGGAATTACTCAATTTAATCGTGTACGACAGTTCCACGAAATGAATTACGATTTTTAACATTGATTTTTAAATTTCTGAACTTATGAACATGATTAAATTAAGTAAATCCAACTATGCTTTTTTGTGCAATGAAATGTGCATTGATGCCCCTACACCTTATCAATCTAACACTAAACGTATAAGACAGGTGTTGTAGTTTCCACACCATACTCAGATGACGTCATAAACACGTGACTCAGCGGTGTCCCAAAACCCTCAGGGGAGACATTCCAGGACGCAGCACTCATCCGCTGGGAGTCAAGGGCCACTCTCTCTTTCTCCATACGTCTAAGAGCTCTTGTCACTTATTAACTTTCTTTACTTCTGCAGAGATTCCTCAGCGGTGACATCATCAGCCTTTAGGGGAAGTCTCCATAGAGGAAAGTTGCAGAAGTGCACATACATTGTTTTTGCAGGACATGTTTTGAAACGCAAACTGCCCAATAAGGACATTCATGTTTCCTGAACGCCGGTTAGTCACATAGGATTTTCTCTGTTTGCTGTTTCAGTTAATGGTTTTAGCACCTGTGAGATTCCTAATGTGGTGTGGGAGATGATGCGTGTCTGACTCACTAATATGAATTATGTCTGGATGGTCCTTAATTCTGATATCAGTTGTCAACAGGAACTGTATCCCCATTTTGTAGAATCTGGCCTCATGTGCAGAAAGCTTTAATGATGCATTTATTATAAAGTGTGTGTGTGTGTGTGTGTGTGTGTGTGTGTGTGTGTGTGTGTGTGTGTGTGTGTCTGTGCGAACCCTTTCATCATTTTTATGATGTATATTTATGATAATAACTGTTAATGAGGAGCAGAGTGAAAGAGTGTCTCTACGGTGGCAGTTATCATGTAGAGGGTGAGATTTGTCTATGAAAGATGCCTGTCAACATTTGGGTACTATAATTTGGGAGACTTGCAATCCCGTTCCAGTTCTTGAAGGTCTGTTTCTGACCTCGTTCCAGGAGATTCAAGGGAGAGACTGAAAACCGTAGTTGTAACTTGGATCTGTTCGCAAACATGTTCCGGGGCCCATTTGTTCCCTTCCAAGTTTCAGTTGTCCATCAGTTCGTTTGTGAACTTATTCTGGTCTCCATCCATCTACATTTCAGGGGGTCCATCACTCTGAAGTATAGCTGTTTGTAATATTGTTCATGGAGTTTTAAGATAAACACGATCATTTTAATATATTCTTGTCCCTTTCAGTCTGGTCTGGTCCTAATCAACCTGAAAATCGTGACTTTTTAACTTAAGGAATAACAAAAAGAAATTGGAGTTTAAATTTGTCTGCGAATCTATCTTCGTTTGGGGGGTTTTGCACTCCCTGTCTGTCGGTTCGAAAATGTGTTTAAGTTTCTTTCGGTCCGTTTGCAGATGCATTCCTGTCCCAGTGTGTCTGTTAGGAATCTAATTTCGGTGTTCATGGAATAAATATCTGAAAACGTTAGACACATGACTAAACAAATGAGATACAGAACATGTTTCAAAAAACAGGAATTTTAGAAAGACAAATTCGAAAAAGTTACTTAAAATGACAAAATTCACTACATCTAAATTCAGTACATAAATCAATTTGATGTTTTAAACAAAAATTGCAAAAAAGCTGCGAACATGGGGGAATTTTGACTTCTTAAAATAGAAAATGTTTTCAAACAGTACAGTGGAGGAAAATGTGATTCCTACTGATCCAACCCAATAAAAGAAATAAAAAATGAGCTCATCTCGTACAAAACAATGGCGTTTGTGTGTCTTGAGATGAGTTTAAATATTGAGAGCTACTTGTGTAAGGCATCTCATCCGAAAAGCCCTTTAAAAACCGCATAACATTGCCCGTGATCCGACCACACAGAAACAAGCTCTCAAACATGCTGGACTGTGTTTATGTGTGAAGGAGCGTTGCCACAGCGCCGCGATGACCCCTAACACACTTGTTGAAACGCTCAATAGAGTCATTGACAGATGAAAGAGAGGATGGAGAGAGAGAGAAGAGGACAGCTTCACAATGGTTTAACTGACAAAGGTGTGGTCACTGGTTCATGCTGGTCATTATGGACCGAATTCAGAGGTCAAACATGTGGCAAGTGGCGTCAAATCTTCCGATCTGTAATGTGTTTATCATTTGTTGACTGCTATATAGTTTTGCTTGGATATCTTTTCTGTACTTGGTCTTGAGGGAATATTCCACTTCTTTTGGAACCACCGAGTTAATAAGTTGAGTTTTACAGTTTTGAATGGCAATGTCAATTTTAGCAAAGCATAGCCTAGATTATTGAATCCAATTAGACCAATAGGATTGCATTCAAAAATGACCAACGAATTTCGATATTTGTCCTATTTACAACTTGACTCCTCTGTAGTTACATTGTGTACTAAAGCCGGCGGAAATGTCAAGTTGCGGTTTTGTGGGTCTATAAGATTACGATATACAGTCCCATTAAGACGTTATAATTAAGGAAGCTTGTTGTCGTAACATGGCCTAGGCAGGAGCAGTAATATCTATGCAAAGCTATTCTAAAAAGGATATCGCCAAAACAGGACGGCGTCTGAATGGATAACAAAATGGTAAAACTCAACTTATTAACTTGGGGAGAGTTGGAAAAAGGAGCATAAAAAAAAGAAAAGTTCGTTTAATTTTACTAGTTACAGTATGCTGTGTTTGCACCGTGTACCGTTGCTTCGGTAGCATTGCGATACTTAAGCGGCAAAATACCCGTGCGACCACTCAATTTCTTTAACGATACTTTCTTAGTACCTTTGATAAAGTTACAAATGCGCATCAATATTTGTTTAAACACTTGCATTATCCTTTTTTTGGAAATGTGTCAAATATTGCTCACTAAGCAAAACTGCAGAAATTATAACCATTGGTTAACAAAGTTAAAAAATATAACGAACGATTCTACACTATACAATTTGAATTATGTATAAATATAAATAAATATTTATTTCCAAAAATTAGCAATGTGATTTATTCGCGATTAATCACATTTAGAATAAGAGCTTGCGATCAAATAATATATGTTTGAAATGTGGTGCTTATTAATCTTATAAATTACATATACTTTTATATACTTTATATAACCAAACTATACATAAACATGTATTTGATTTTATATTTTTCCTAAATGTATGCCTGTAAGTGATTGTATCTACAAATACAAAATTCAAACGCACAAACATAAACACAAACTATCCCTTTGGACATGGTCAATTGCAATTAATCGTTTTGACACCTGTACTAAAATATATATTCATGTATGTATATATGTCAATAAATACAAAATTAATATTCACAGTACATATTCTATAACCTTAACTTTTACATTGAATGCAATTCATCGTTTGACATCTCTAGAAAAATAACCTTAAAAATGACACATAACCATCACAAACTCCTCTTTTTCATTCTCAAAGCCAATATTGAAGCAAAAATGCATGCACATTCCTAAAAAAACTCCCAACACGCCTTCATTCACGCATCTTTAACAGTATTTATCTGGGACACACTAATCCTAATCTCACGTACTGTATGGGCCGCTTTGCAAGTGAAATGGGTCGCGATGCATCTTCTTCTTTCACCATTTCTGTCTCTAGATTTGCTCATTCAGAGATTCGCAACGGTTCCCATGGCAACCCATACAGAACTTTGACTGAACCAGAACAGCTGTTGTTGTTGTTGTTTGGGTTGTATTATATGTCACACGCTTGGGCGGGTGTGTGTGTAGCCGTCCATGCTGTTGAAACATGTTTTTAGTGTTGAGGTCTCTTACCGACAGATTCTGAACCTCTGAATGAAGAGTAATCAGTGATTCACTGGAAAGAAAAAGTGACTGATAAAGTCAAGATATGTTTGGACCTGTTATTACTCCGAGGCTGAGGTCGGGCAGGTGATAACCAAATTTTCCTCATTAATATTTTGTCATTTTAATGTTAAACATGTCTCCTGGGACTTTTTTACAACATTATGATGATTTTTACAACATTATGATGGAATAAGAGTAAATCTGCATGTATAAAAAACACAAGAATAGTTTGAAAGAGAACCAGGGTTGGGGTATTTTAAACTTGGGACAGAAATCCACTCGCCTTAAGTCTTGAGAAACCTCATGGTAACACCCTAGCAACCATAGAAAACGGCTTTGAAAAAGAAAGCTATGCTCTAAAACAAACAAAACTGCTTTAGCAACTGCATAGCAACACCCTGGCAACCATTTGCAACACCCCCTAACACTGTGACTGTGTGTTTTTTTGTCTTTCTTAAGGATATTTTTGAGATATCATGAAGATTTATAATTGAAAGACTGTAAGAGAGAAAGACACATTATAAATCCCGAGGGCGAATTTTCTCACATTCCTCTATACATTGTTGCATAAATATTGCGTGAAATCCCAGACGAGCTGCACCCAGATCTCATCTTGGATTTTAATTTCCAATTCTGATCCAACGTGTTCATATTTGTTTCGAAACAGACACAACGCTTAACCTAATGGTGTGTCTGATCGTAACTCCTTTGAGGAGTTTAAGGTAAAAAAGTTGATGAATGAAACCCTGACAGCCAAACGCCCAAATAAATTGTGGTCTTCAGAAGTCGTTAAAAGCTGTAAAGCCTGTTTGTAATCTTCCAGATGTCTCTGAGAAGCTTGACAGCTGTACAGCAGAACTCACTGTGCCATGTCATCAAAGGGACGGGCATTAAACGCCAGCATTGTTCTGGTCCTCTCACACCACAAGAAAGACATCCAGCAGCAAGGGCGAGAAATAAAAGGGAATACCCTGTTCACTCTCTGAGTCATGCTGGAGAAGTTGATGCAGAGTTTTCCAAGCCGGAACGCGGCGGCGGAACCGGAATGGGAAGACACCTGGGAATTTGAATACAAACAATAACAAGCACTGCTCAGGAAGAGCCAGCGCTGAAGACGTTTGGAGGGAAGATGTGTGGGAGAGCATGTAAGATGGGAGGAGAGTATTGTACGAAGGAGGATGTGTTCTGTTAGTCCTCTGATAAAGCAAACATATCTCACGGCTAATTCAGGATGCCTGTCCGCAAGCCCAAAATAACAGTCAGCTAAGATCTTTCAGTGCTGTTGTTGGACATCATCTTCCGCTTCCTCTAATGAACATTCATTTGAAAATTGATTCAATTTATGTCCTTTCCTGTGGACAATTATATCTGTGGATTATATGCTGACAGAAATGAGAAAACACTTCCTTCATCAGAAGTGCATTGATGGGTGACTGTCTGTCCATCCATCCATCATCTAGTCTGTCTGCCAGTCATTCATTCATCTGTCCATCCTTACATCACTATACAACATTTTTGTGTCTGTGTCCTTCTTCATCTAGTCTGTCTATCTGTCTGTCTGTCTGTCTGTTTATCTGTAATCCATCCATCCATTAGGTGTCTCTCTGTCAACTTCTCATTATCTCTTAGTCATTCTCTCTGTCTGTTGTACATTCTTCTAGTCTTTCAAATTACATATATTTATTTATCCATCCATCCATCAATCTGTATATCCATCCATCCAGCCAGCCATCCATCTATCCATACGTCAACCTGTCCATTCATCCATCCATCTATCCAGCAATCCATCCATCATCCATCTATCTATCTGTCTGTCATCCATTCATCCATACATTCATCTCCATCCATCGTTCATATATCTATCTGTCTGTCTGTCTTTCATCCATTCAACATCTATCTTTCTGTTCACCTGTTCTCTCTTCATCATCTATCCCTCTGTCATTCCGTCATCCATTCCATCATTTGTTTTTTTCCATCCTTCTATCTAGTCTAGCTTTCATCCATCCATCCTTGTATTCAATCATTTACACATCATCTGTCTATCTACCCTCATCCATCCATATAGATGGATATCCTATTAACCATTATGTGTCTGTCTGTTGTCCATTCTACAACTGTCCGCCATCAACTTGTTGTCATATGTTCGTCATTCTCTCATTCAGTTTTACATCCATCTAGACTTTCACTCATCCATTTACCCATCCACCCATCTATCCATTCACCCATCTACCCATCCATCCATCAATCCATCCATCCATCCATCGATCCATCCATCCATCCATCCATCCATCCATCCATCCATCATCTATCCGTCTGTCTGTCATTCATCCATCCAGGAACCCATCCATCATCTATCTATCTATCTATCTATCTATCTATCTATCTATCTATCTATCTATCTATCTATCTATCTATCTATCTATCTATCTATCTATCTATCTATCTATCTATCTATCTATCTATCTATCTATCTATCTATCTATCTATCTATCTATCTCTGTCTGTCTGTCATTCATCCATCCAGGAACCCATCTATCTATCTATCTATCTATCTATCTATCTATCTATCTATCTATCTATCTATCTATCTATCTATCTATCTATCTATCTATCTATCTGTCTGTCTGTCTGTCTGTCTGTCTGTCTGTCTGTCTGTCTGTCTGTCTGTCTGTCTGTCTGTCTGTCTGCCTGCCTGCCTGCCTGCCTGCCTGCCTGCCTGCCTGCCTGCCTGCCTGCCTGCCTGCCTTTCTGTCTGTCTGTCCAGGAACCCATCAATCATCTATCTGTCCATCTGTCATCCATTCATCCATACACCAACCCATCATCTATCTATCTGTCTGTCTGTCTGTCTGTCCTTCATCCATGCATCCATCCAGGAACCCATCAATCATCTATCTGTCCATCTGACATCCGTTCATCATCTATCTTTCTGTCCCATTGTCCTCCATTCTATCATTGTTTGTTTTTCTGTCTATTTGTCTGCCTGTCATTCATACATATAGTCTGTCTGTCACCCATCTATTATCCATCTATTATTTTATCCGTCTGACTATAATCCTTCCATCAATCAATCCATCCATCCATCCATCCATCAAGTTTTTCTGTCACCCATCACTCATCTATCTTCCCATCTCTCAGTTATTCATCCATTACTCTAGTCTGTATGTCTCTTGGTCTGTCGTCCATCCCCCTAATCGATTCTCTTTGTCATCCATCCATCCATCCATCCATCCATCCATCCATCCATCCATCCATCGTCAGTCTGTCTGTCTTCTGTCCATGTACCTATTTTCCATCAGTCCAACCATTGATCTCTAGAAAGCATCTTATTTATGTCTATGCAGAATACTTTTATTCAAAGGGATTTAGATCAGATCCCAAGTAAACTTTTCAGTGTTTGAGAGCAGGTACAGGAACACTGCATCATTACACTCGTCTCATCACTGTGACCTGTTTCATGAGACAAACAGACAGTCACTGATTAGCTGATGACTCGATCTATAAACTCATCACATGCGAGTTTGGTCTTCTGTCAGTGAGGATAACCTCTGACTGTAAAGCCTTCATTAAACATCATCACGTCACATGTAAACACACACATACACTCATTGTTTTGAGCAGTAACCTTCACACTGTTTTTATATCAACAGACTCATTTATCCTATGATACATGTCTTTCTTGCAGCTGTGAGCACAAACATGCTGTCTACACTGAACACACACACTAAATCAACTACAAAAAACGAATGGTTTTGATCTGAAAAAATAAACATATTCCTAAATTCCTGACTTTGCTTTATGTTGAAATAGTAAAAAACAACAATAAAGAATTTTGTATTATATACTAAATGTCACTAAATATATAAAGTGATGAACTATTTCTTTGTTTATGTATTATTAAGTATGAATTTAAATAAATAAAACACTATTTCTGACATAATTTAAAATTAAATAAAAAAAATTTAAATTAAATATTTTTGATATTTTCTGTTGTCTTTATGATAAATGTTTTTTCTGTAATATATATACATTTAAAATAAATAGAATTAATATATCTTATATGTTTAATCAATATTATTAAACATATTTAATCAAAAATATTATTTATTTATGATAGTTTAAAAACAATCATATTTGATTATTTTTATTACTTAGGTGTACTTTAGTTCTGCTTTCTTTAACCATTTTGTCTTTAACAGATAAAAAGTAGAATGCAAGTGCTATGCATGTTTGTGTGTGAGAGAGAGGAAGTAAGGGAGACAGACCGAAATTTGAACTTATTAACCATTTCCTCTAATTGAGATATTTTCCTTTAGCTCTAAAGAGACAGAGAGACGGGAGAGAGGGATCTGTCTGCACAATTAAAGTCAATAAATGACGAACAAGACACAGAACTGAGACTTCTGTTCACCCCTCATTCTGCGGCAGAATCTTTTTGGTTTAGGAAAGGTAGATTTTCCCATTCCAAACCCTCAAGATTCTCCCCACTACCCAACACATCATATCACACTGTCTGAACACATCTACCCAGACCTGATGTCAAGGGGTGTGATGTGTATGAGTTTACGATTCAAGATCATAAATTCTGTCTTTTGTTCTGATGTGTGACATCATGCCATGTGTCTTTCACATTTTCCGACTTCTCCTTTAAAGACACTGACAAGCATAAACACGCAGACACAAAATGTGTCTCTATTGCTTTCAGAAAGATCTCTGAAGTTTGTGGATTTTACTTTTTTTATTCTTGACATCTTCATAGGCTGGTGGCACTACAAAGAGTTCCACAGATCTGGGATGTCTCACTTCAGGCTTTATGTGACTTTGTGGTCGAGATGTTTAGGGTGCACCTGCGTCCCTAATGAAGCCAAAGCGAGGCATGAAAAAACAACATAAGGCCAAAGTGAACTAAAAAGTGCGTTTGATACTAATGTTAGAGTAGATCCTATCGAGACACCCATTTTTGAGAAAGGAACCTTCTTAATATTGAAGACTCTAGAAAATGCTGGGTTATGTTCACCCAACATTGTGTTAAAATGGACAAACCCAACAACTGGTTTAAGTAAACCCAGCAAACTGCCTATGTTGACCCAACATCAGGATATATTGACAAACCCAACAACTGGTTAAAATCAACCCAACATATGGCTTATGTCGACCCAATATCTTGTTAAACCTTACAAACTCAAAGACTGGTTTATATAAATCCGGCAAATGGCTTATGTGGACCCAACATCGGCTCAAACTGGACTAACCCAACAATTGGTTTAAACTATCCCAAGAAAAAGGCTTTTGACGACCCAACATTACGTTTTAAATGGACAAACCCAACAATCCGTTAAATTTAATCCAGCAAATGGGTTATGTTTGATCCAATTATATGCCGAAGTACCATTTGTGTCAACGTTTAATGTGAAGGCTTCCCCTTTATAAAATATTAAACACAAGATAAAAATAGTAACAGTGTCATTCAAGAACTACCAAAGCAAAACGATTTATTAGTTTGAGGAACAGATTTGAAAGCAATCACCATTCTGGAGTCCGTATGTCTCATGTCCACCGGTGAACGCTGAGGACAGCAGTTTATAATCTACAGTCAAGATATCTCATTTTTGTTTGTGAAATACCATAAGCTCTTGTGTTTTTCCAGACCAATTGCATTTTTATGTCTGCTTTGTCAATGATAAAATTGGTTAAGTTAACGAAAGTTGGCTGGGTGCATTAACGAACGCGGAATTCTCCCAATAAAGTTGTCCCAAGGCTTTGGTTCGAAAGGTATTACTTTTAAACTTTGGGGTTTGTTTGTGCAGTAAATACATTATTTATTTTTATTCTTATGTCGTTTTTTATGAATGAAAAACGGTTCGATTTAGGTCGAGGTTTTTAGGTGTGGGGATGTGTTTCACATGGATGAAAAGTGCTAAGGATTAGGGCAGGTGTGGGGTTAGGGGCTTACAGTGCATTGAGCTTGACTCAGTCTTAAGTGTCTGGCAAACAATCTAATAAATAATCTAATAAAGCATAGGAATACTACTTTCGTTGAAAAACGATGCCAAAGGAGTCCCAAAGGAGTGCATTTGAAGTTGATGCAAAGGGAATCTGACCAAACGCCAGTATGTGATGAGTTGGGAATAAGACCCAGCATGGGTTACTGTGTAGAATCTGTGTACAACCAATCGTTGAGTTTGTTTATTTTGGACCCAGTTTTGGCTTAAAATGACCCAACAATATATCAAGAGTATAAACTCCAGTTCTTCGAATCCTGTCTAAAGATCTTAAAGTCAGCAATTCCCCGTCTGCATTCATACACGAACACAATGCTCATTGTCCATCTTGATGTTTCAAAACTAAGCATCATCTAAAGAAACAAGACATCCAGACCGGCCAAGGTCCCGCTGAGTGTGTGAACGTGTTCTGACCAGTAACAAAAACAGGAAATGGACACTTCTGTCTGCTCACCCTGATGGTTTTTGTTTTCGACTGGAATATTTCTCATTCTTCAATTTAATTCTCATCACAACTTCCATACCAGGTCATTTTCTCCTCTGTCTTTCCACAGCCTCCCTCTTCCTCTCTCTCTCTTTTATAATGAGTTCCCTTGCAGAAATTCAGTGATGCGTGTAGCTGCATGCCTGATATTAATATCTCGCTAAAATGGAATTTCCCTTCAATCAGATAATACCAACAGCACATTTATAGGTGCTTATACTTAACAAACAATTGACCAAAAGTCTTTTTTTTGGATGGAAAGTACTCGCCTTATTCAATTAAATCGGCCAATTACGAACATTTCGACAAAACATAACCATCAGACTTGATGTTAAGTGAGATACAGTATTACATAATTCTTCCAATAACAACACTGCGCATTGTTAAAGTACAATAGGCCCATTCCGGTTTCAATGCATCCAACTCCATCGAAATTAGTGTTGACGTGTTGTAAAAGATTCCTCAACTTTCTCTCTCTCACTTTCTGTCTCTCGTATCTTTGAGTGCACAGCACGCATTCTTTGAATACCTCCATCTCTCCTTCATTCCATCCTTGTCATACATTAATCAACAAATACCAGATGAAGGGAATAGAGATTTGTTTTCAAGAGATTTTACTTTCGTAGTCAGGTGCTCAACAATACCTAAAAGTAATAATAGACCATATAATGCCAAACATTATGCCAAGTTATTCATTGCAATAGTACAAATTTGAAAGTTTTGATGGGGAATGTCATTTTAGATTTAGTTAATTTAGACTCTAATATGAAAAAAAAGTTGATGAGCAAATCGCACAATTTGTGAAACAAATAGAAATCCATAATAATTCATATAACTAACATAACTAATTTATATTATAGAGTTTTAGGATTTTACAAAATGAACATTGTATTTTTATTATCTTAACAATTTTATTACTCTAAACAGATAAACGTTTCTTTTTTGTCCTGTGTCAGCCATCGTAGTGTTTCAAAAGGGAGGGTTGAGCTGTAGATTGGTTTCAAATTTGTATTAAAAATGGTTTGCAAATTTAATGTTGAACCAATTTTTATAGCAGGGGTGTCCCATCCTGTTCATTAAGTTCTAAATCTGGCAAGGATTTAAAGAACAAAGATGACTTAACAGAAGGACAAGATCTTACACATGTAAACCCACATATAAATATTCATATATACCTGCTTTTTTGTTTGGTTAAAGACGGAAATAAAACCACATACGTATGTGATAAGGGGTTGGCAGAGGTGTTCACGCTCATAGATATAAACAGAATGGCCAAATGTGGTGTCCAGCCCACCCAGACACGCATATTTTCTCAGCATGACCGAGAATAGAATAATTCAAGTTCTACATTTTCTCTCTGGCCATGCCCGCACTTCCTGTAAGGAGCCGGGTTGTGCGGTCACTAAAGTGACAAAGCAACACAATCTTTGTTCCTTTTGACACTAAACACCCACTGGAAACAAGCTAATTTTGGTTATTTACGGTATTCCCGTTTTGTGAATAAGAGCCTAAAATTGGTACGTTTTGGTTTTGAGCTCCCTGTTTAGCTCTTTGTGACTTCAAATGAAAGCAGAACATTGTGGTTTGTGTTTCTTGAAATAATCATTTTCAGTTGCCATGCATACGGAATACCAGTGAATGGCCTTTACAATGAAGAAATACTATACATAATATTAGTATGTTGGGAAATAAAAAAAACATGTGTAATTACTGCATTGTACTCTTACAAACTCTGTAGGAATTTTTTATTAAACACTACAAAATTATAGAAATAGACTGCAAATGAACTGGTCTGCAAAGATGGGTGTAAATTAACATATAATCGTTTCTTGGCGGTACTCTACTGGTGTCCCAGCTGAAGCTTTTTACAGTGTTATTTTTGAAATACGCAAAATTCGAATTTGAAAAATCAATAGATGTGTGTTTGTTTAAATGTATGGCTTGAATTAAACTTTGATGCAAAATACATGGAATAACCAAAGACAATCTTAAATTAAACAAAAACAACAGACAAAATACTTTTGGGGCTGTTCTATACTCCTTGCAGATGACGTTAAATGTAGCATTCATTTATATAAAATAAATATGCATATTCTGTAAATACATATGCATCAAGAAATATTTAATGTACAGACCTCTTATAATTACACAAAAATACAAATGCAAAATGCCCAATGAGTGTAAATACTAATAGGTCAGTGTTGGTAAAAGAAGTGTAAGTTGGCGTGTTGGGGGGGGCATGTTTTCCCTCGAGGGCACTTATTAACTTTAACAACAGACGTGCGGCACATCTGTACTAATTGTAGAACATGTTTGGATATTTACCTTTGTCCCACTTCACATTAAAGAAACGGGACATCAAAGCACCAAAAACCACATAAATGACTTTATATCTGTCTAGCAACATGTAAAGAAGAAAGAGAATGTGTAGAATATAGAGATTTGATATGAATAACACTTTCCAGGCAACTGACATACTCGGGTAAACACACGCTTAACATAATAACAGTGTTTTTAACACGTTCTTTCCAGGAAATGGTCACTTTTGGTCATTTTAAAGCAATGCTTGACTGCTTAAGGCATCAAATCTCCGAACACGATCTGTTATCAAGGATGGAAGGGTCTCAAAAGCCACAATCCAAGAGATGTGGAATTCCTATTTCCTTTTTTAAAACATTTAGGACTGTTAGGACAAGTCTTTCACTTTGACTACATGATATTTATGATGGGTGGATTGTAGCCTATAGGTTAACAAGAGAAATATTTAGAGGTGTGTGTTTCAGAGAGAGAAAGAGAGGGCGGCCAAAGTTGCTTTATTCCCCCAGGTGCCGCTTTCCTCAACCTCTGAGGACCTGGAACAGGAAAGAGGAGAACAGTGGAACGGATGCTCTCAACGTTTTTCACAACTTGAGAGAGAGCGAGAACCTCCATGCTTTGGGAATTTCCCACAACTTTGTTACACCCTTGGATCTAGACTCTCATGCCACCTGTGAGAGTTACGACCTACATTCAAACAGATCGAGGAGGTCGGCAATTATGAATTTAACATCTGACATGTTCGTACTTCTATAAGTGGCATACGTCTACCAGAAGAACCACTGCAAACCCAAAAACTCCAAGATATTGGTTACAAACGATACCTCAAAGATAGCATCAGAGGGACATCATACCTTTCAGAGGTTTCAATTAAAACCAGAAAATGATATCATCATTTACCCATCATCTGGATATATCCCGTATGACTTTCTTTTGTAGATCACAAGGGAAGATATTTTGAAGAATGATGGTAAATGCACAGCAGTGCCACCAATTCACTTCTACTTTATAAACACAGCCAATGCAAGCAAGAGAATGCAAGTTACTAACATTCTTCAAAATATTTCCTTTTGTGTTCCACCAAAGAAAGTCATACAGGTTTGAATTGACAAGAAGATGAGTAAATGATAACACAACTTTCATTTTCTATTTTTAAATGGTTTAGATGGAATTCGATTGTTGTCATTCACAACTCATTAAAGCTATTACATTTGTTTAGTATTTGCATGTAACCGGTGTTTAATATAGGATTTAATGGTTATAATGGAAATTTTAGGAAATGTATAATAGCGTGTGCAGGTATGTGATGAAAAATTCTCAAGAGTTGACAATAGTACGACAGCATTGTATACCTCAAGTCAACTGTAACCTTTGTGTTGACTTGTTTTCTTTCCCACAGTACAATACAATTTGTTACAATACAGTCATTCTATGTATGCAAAAAACAGATGTTCATAAGCAGGATATAGGTTTACAGTTTTCATTTACTCAACCTCTTGTCATTCCAAACCTGTATGACGTTCTTCCAACTTGCATCCATTTATTTGCGTTGGTTGTGTGTTTTTTAGATAAAAGTGAACAGTTGCCAGTGCTGTTTTGGATTTCTTTTTTATAAAACATTTTTGTATTTTATAAGTTAATTTTATTAAGTTTATTTATGTGATATTTCCTAAGCCACTTTAAATATATTTACAGTGCAGCATTTTAATTTTTGGGTGAACAATCACCAATGTATGTCAGACTTCCGCAAAGAATACACAACGAAATATAAATAATAATGAATATTGATACGCTTTAAACTTGAATCACAGTTCAATTTTGGGTATGTACATTTTTTCAGAGTCACATTGACGGAAAAACAGTAATCCTTATTGACTTTCTTTGATCCTTCAACCAACCATAAACCTCCAGACTCACAATCTAATAAACATCTCTACGCCCTCGAGATCTGATAACCTTTGACCACGACTGTATATACTGATGGCATCAGTATATACATATTAAACCCCCTTTTGTGCAATAAATGCGCGTAATACTTTTCACTTATAGCACCTTATTAATTGTATATTTATAAAGCATCTGTACATATTGTATTCTATCCGGAGCTCTTCTGTTACTCTTCTCTTCTTAACTTACACATTTATTTTTCTTTTCGTTTCCTATGTTACTTGTCACTTGTCTTGTCACCTTACATTATGTACTGGAAGCTTCTCTAACCAAGACCAATTCCTCGTGTGCGTAAGCTCATTCTGATTCGGATTCTGGCCTCTGAATACTCGTGGCAGCCCTCCCAAAAGCCCTGCACCTACGGTAAGATCCATCCCAAACATCCAGAAAACTCACCTCGGTTTGCCTATTCATCAAAACCTGACACTTTTCTCATACATGCATGACAAACCAAGTTTGGACTTTTGCAATGAGAAACCCAAACCCAGAGCTCTTGACAACCTGAGCTCAACAGTCATTCTGCATGGTGCCAAAAACCGATCTAGATTAGTCAACAAATCTATCTACAACACAATCGTAACTCTATATTGTGATCTACTCGGTGTATAAACAAGCAGCCTTTGCTCGGAGGTTTGTTGCCTGTTGAAGTGGCGGGACGCCAGATATAAAGATGTGCGATATCTGATATGACGTGCTTGAGCTACAACACAAGAATGAGTGTCTTTTATCTGAGGAATCGATTTCATGCTGGCTCTGGTTTAATCGTGGATTACAAACCGTGAATGTAGAGATATGCTTGAAACTTAACCTTAATGTTGCCACACTTTCCAAACCTCAATGAAACACGAGAGATTTAACAGGGGATTGCACGGCACCTTGAGGCCTGAACACTCATACATCATTGCAATTTGTACCGTGTTTGAACGGATTATAAAATTGGCCGAAAAGTGGAATAATTCGAGGCCCTGGCCGATAAAAGTCCAACATTGTAAAGCAAGTGTGGAATGGTTGGGGTTTCCGAAAATGGATTTGTTTGTAAGCCCTGCATAAATATTTGTAGATGGATTTTACAGTATAAAAATATTCTAAACAGACTAGAGTATGATTTTGGGTGTAGTCCAGTAAATACTGCAGAAATAGCATCTGGATGGAAAGATCATTAGCAATTACAATGATTCTGTGTTTGCATGACCAACAGTGACATTTAGGTAAAGGGTGGGGAACACATGGGTGAAACAGTCTTTGATAGGGTTCTTGTTTCAATTTAGAGAATAAAGAGGTTAAAAACATAGAGCTTTATTTTATCTAAAAAGGGAAAACAAATGGCGTTCATATGAGACAACCATATGCAGACCATAGAGAAAGATATTTTGAAGAATGTTGGTACACTATGCATAACGTATTTACTTGCATTAGTTTTGTGTAGATTGTGACACTGCTTTTAGTTCCCAGTTATCTTCAAAATATTTAAAATGTTGTGTAATGCGAAAAAAAGTCACAGATTTTAAAAGTATAAGAGGATGAATAAATGATCACGTAATTAAATTTTTTATATTAGGAGAGTAGGAGACTGTCTTGTAGAATAATGTTTAAAATAAATATGTTTATTTATATGGGGTCAGTATGAAAATATTGTAGAAAAACAGTTTTTGTAAATATTATTTAAAGGTGATATAACCAATTTTTATAACAAACATAGTTTAGGATACAAAATATAAAATACATTTTTGACAAGGACTTAGTCAACATGAACCATAATATAAGAAAAGGACAATGTTTTTTCACTTTAAGTAAAACCAAAGTAAACTTCACAAAACAAACATATTTAAATTTATTTTTTATAGAAGTTCTCTTGAAAATGTTCTCTTAAATGTTAATATTTGAGGAAAATTCGGTTAAGAACCTTAATTAATTTTTGTGGAGCCGATGTGCATAATTGAAGTATTAATTCCAAAATAACCTTATTTCAGTGTATGACCTTTTTCTTAATATCTGGTTATCTTATCAGCTTACTTATATTGTGGTTTAATTATTTTAACTTTTAGGAGTAGTTATGTCCACAACTGTAAAGTATTATTAATTATTAATTTGTAAGCAAAACTTTACTATGAAAGTCAGTGGTTTAATCATGGTATTTGTTGTCAAACTAACCACTTTAATTTAGGAGGGGTTGTAATGGATAGATTGGGAAATTTGGAAATTGTGGAATTTTTTAAAATTTGTAAATACCAAACTTCCACAATAAGAAGTACAAAAGTTAATGGTAAAAACTTTAGATTTTTTTGTTAACTTTTTTGCAAACCCTTAGGTAAACACACATTGGTTGCAAATGAAACAAAAAACAAAAAATAAAAAATAAACATCCACAATTCAAAATAAAATATTTTTTAAAATCGGTGGCATCTATGTGCATCTTACGTAATGGAACCTGGCCTCTTTAAAAGTGGCATATGCATATTAAATATAGGATCAATAAACCAGCCTTTTAGGAACAGTAAATGCCCAATGTTTTCTTGTAGACGGATGCAGTGATGCTGTCCAGGTCAGCATTAGTAACACAGTGAAGCTCTGTGGCTCTCTATGATCATTGGGTTGAGTCCAGAACCCCAGGTCCACATTAACACCAGTAAGAGGAAAAAACCATCGGCTTCCTGTTTTCTCCTCCGGCCTGGAAAGCTGATTGCCTCATGACCTGGAATACAAACATCTAAACATATTGAGCCTCTGACAACCCTTATCATTTACCTGGCTCTCCGCTATCTCCTTGACCTCTAGTTCATCATCATCATCATCATCATCATCATCATCATCACCATCATCATCATCAAACTATCCTCCCTCTATAAATCCATCCATCACTCAATCTATCCGTTCATACTCTGTTACCACATCCTCATATCCGCTCCCTGTCTTCATCTGCTATTATACTCGATACGACATTAGCCTTCCCGCGCGCAGCTGTTATTTGCTTGCTCATTGTGATGTTTGTATATTTAGCTGTTGTGTTCATTTCCTCCGCTGTTGACGGGGGGAAACCACACACACAATGCCCAACCAGATGCCCCCTCTCCCGGCCCACGTCTGCAAGCCCCCCACCCACTAATCCTTCGGTTTTAGTAGAAGTGGGTTGAGAACGAAAGCGAAGTGAACTTCACAGTTTGAGTTTGCCATTGTTTAGTTGGAACTGCCAAACAGTCAGGAGATGAAGAAAATTCCCCCACCTCAGAAATAAATAAATACATATTTCAACTTCTGTTACAACTGCAGGAGCACTTCAGTTCAAGAATGAAAGATGTGATAACAAAATACTTGAGTTCATACAAAGTCTAGCCTGTTAGATAAATAATAAAAGAGCCATTTCATTACTTTGGATGTGGGTACCAAGGTGCAAAGATATTGAGGCCTAGCAACCACCCACAACATGAAACCTTAACCATCAACATTCTTCACTGTTACAAATATATAAATAAATTGAAAGAAACAATAATATGAATTTTATTAATAAATATGAATGTTATTTTTAACCCAAAAATAAAAATGTCATAATTTACTCACACGTGAGTTGTTTCAAATACATATCTTTTCCCCCTGATAAACACAGAGAAAGATATTTGGAGGAATGCTTGTAGCCAAACAGGTCTTGGACCCCATGGACTACCATGGTTGAAAAAATACCTGCTTTCTGTTAAACACAAAAGACTGTAGGACAGCATAAAGTTTTGGGCACTTTTAAACCGTTATCAGTTTTTCTACTGATAGTCAATGGGTTCTAAGAAATGTGTGGTTACAAGCATTCTTCAAAATATCTTTTTCCGCGTTATACAGATATTTATACAGATTTGAAAACAACTTGATATTTAGTAATTCATGATAGAATTTGAATTTTGGGGTAGGGTATATCTTTAATTATAAAATGCAAAATAATTATATTTATTAACAATTCTATGTATTATTTATTTTAATTGAAAAAGTAAAATTTCTTATAATTAGGTGTGTATCAGATATCCACTACATGGTTATCCATATAAATAGCAATATTATAATGATATTTACTACATTTTAATGCAATCTCTTAAAGCTATCTATTGTGACATGTAGATAAAACCCTAAATCATTTATTATATTACGATCCTGTTTGACACAGTGGATGTAAACAAGACTCAACATCTTATTTTGAGACATCATTTGAGACATCATTCATCAAACATTTGAGACAATATTATTTTCAGTTACTCAGGACTTACTGACCCTATGAGTAAATACTAAAGACATCACAATTATATTTCCTCGAAATGTGACAAAGTAATTATTACAGATCACAATTTTTATAGTTAGCTTGTCTGCTTTGCTCATATCCATGTATACTACATTGTATGACACATTTAAGTTGATACAAAATCAGAGAGAGAAAAGTTCTGCAGGGGAGGTAAAGCATCGGGACGGGCGAGAGGGGCGGCTCTTCAAAGCCTGCATGCTGACATGTGGAATTTTGGCTGGCCTTCAAATGAGGGGTGAGAATATATCAATCGAATAAAACAACCAGACCGAATCTAATGTGCACTTAAAGAGTGTCACATCTCATCGCTCTCACGGGACAGACATTAAAGCACTTTGCATGTCACATATGACTAATATTCTCTTTTCCAGTCCTGAAGCTCATGATCAACACAAGCTATTGAAGCAACTCGATGACAGTGAATCAGCGCCTGAGGGTCACCTGAGGTCAAAGGTAACGTCTGGGTTACGTTATCATATTAGTTTACTACAGTGTTTCCTCTCTGATGGAATTAGAGCACAGGTGAAACTGGTCATTCCTACGATTCGACGCATGTCATTTCAATTACTCGCTGCACGCAGAACAAAAAGGTCAGTGGGTTTATAAATAGCTGCCCAAGCACCCGTGTTACGTCCTGCAGCTGCAGCAGAGGGGGCCACCGTGACCCCTGACCTCACGGCGGAACCCGTGATGTGCGATCCTCTTCAGAAGGCAATTGGCACGCACTGTACACCCTCCTGTAAATATATCCAGTAACGTACCAAGAGAGAGACCTCCAGACTTCTTACAGTATGGAGATTTATAGCTTGTGAATCATTTAGTGTTCCCACAAGCCCCATTTGCTTGAATCTTTAAATATATGCTTACATTAGCTAATCTAAAGATGACATCATGTATATGATGTCATCTTTCAACTGAAAATCCCAAAGCTAACTCCTGTGATATATTTAATATCGAATGAATAAGACCATGTCAAAAATTAAATCAATAGGTTACTTTCGCCCATTTTCATGATTTACTCTGGCAGGGAAGTGGTAGTTGATGCTTGTACTTTTTCTTAGATTCTCTAACATGCTCATATATATCTTTTTAATTTTAACTTTTTAATTTTATTTATTTGTGTGAATTTGTAACACATTATGTGTTTGTAACACACCAGTAGTCATCTTATGTTAAATGAATAAAAGGGATAACACAAGTTTGAGCTAAAAGTAATTTGTATTGTAAAATTTAATTACCATAATTACATTATATTTTATCATATCATATCATATCAAATTTTATTTTATTATATTTATACTCTCTTAAGTAAGAGTGTGATAATCTATATCAGCATTGACTAAGAGAGCGATATTGCATTTATGCATAAGTTCGCCTGCACAAGTGTGTAGATTGGTCAGATACAACGTGGTGAGTGTTTAAACCCTCCTGTTATAAAGACAGGAGGAACTATTATTTCCGCCACCAATTCCAGCCAAACACAAAAGTTAATAAAGTTCCATAATTGTTTATGTTATATCATTTTTTACCGTCGTATCACACTAAAATTCCTTCTTTGTGTGAACACACTTGGTCATAAAGCTAATTCTGATTTAAATGTTTATAACTACATTAATTACAACACCACTAATGTACATGCTATTTTACATTTATTCATTTAACAGACGTTTTTATCCAAAGAGATTTACAGTATTGTGCAATGAACATTTATCACTTAAGAGCAAATACGGGTGATGTGTCTTGCTCGAGGACACTTCAGTAATTGTCTGCTGGCACTGGGATTCGAACCAGCAACCTTCTGCTTACAAGCTGAAATCTCCAACCACCAGAACAAAACAAACCAGTTTTATATTTACATCTATTCATTTGACAGACACTTTATTCCAAATCCACTTACAAGTATTATGCAGTTAAGATTTATCACTAAGGAGAGAATTGGGGTGTGGTGCCTTGATCAAGGACACTTCAGTCATCGTCTGCTGACACTGGGATTCGAACCCAGAACCTTCAGCTTACAAGTCCAAGTGTCTATCCACCAGAACAAAACAAACCCATTTTACATTTACATTTATTCATTTGGCAGACGAATTTATCCAAAGCGACTTACAATTATTATGCCTTTGCTAGTTATCACTTCAGAGCAAACTGAGATGTCTTGCTCAAGGACACTTCAGTCATTGTCTGCCTAAACTGGGATTTGAACCTGCAACCTTCAGCTTACAAGCTCAACTCTCAGACCACCAGACGAAAACAAACCCATTTTACATTTACAATCATTCATTTGGCAAAGCGACTTACAAGTATTATGCAGTGAACATTTATCACTTAAGAGGGAATGGTGGTGAGGTGCCTTGCTCAAGAACACTTCAGTTTTGTCTGCTGGCGCTGGGATTCAAACCCATAACCTTATGCTTACAAATCCAACTCTCTGACCACCAGAACAAAACAAACCCATTTTACATTTACAATTATTCATTTGGCAGATGATTTCCCAATGCGACTTACAAGTATTGTGCAGTGAAGATTTATTACTTAAGAGCGAATGGGGGTGAGGTGTCTTGCAAAAGAACACTTGTCTAGTGACACTGGGCCTCGAACCCGCAACTTTCAGCTCACAAGTCCAACTTTCAAACCACCAGAACAAAACAAACCAATTTTACATTTACAATTATTCATTTGGCAGACGGTTTTATCCGAAGCGACTTACAAGTATTGTGCAGTGAAGATTTATCACTTAAGAGCAAATGGGCTGAAGATGTCTTGCTCAAGAACACTTCAGTCATTGTGTTCTGGCACTGGGTTTCGAATCCACAATCTCCTTACAAATCCAAATCTCTGACAACACATTTTACATTTACAATTATTCATTTGGCAGACGCTTTCCCCAATGGATCTTACAAGTATTGTGCAGTCATTTATCACTTAAGAGGGAATGGGATGAAGATGTCTTGCTCAAGGACACTTCAGTCATCATCTGCTGGCACTGGGATTCGAACCCAGAACCTCAAACCACCAGAACACGACTGACCCATATTCAAGAACTAAAATATGATATCGAATAACTTTCTTAATGTCCTAGCAGAACTGCAGCATCATCCAACAGCCGGATGTGGGAACACCAACTTTTCCCAAACCAATCCATGGCTGGAGTGTCAGGTCCAGCATGACTCCTCATCATTTGCCTTATATGGACACATAAGCCCCTCCCCGAGGGGGCAGAGAGCCAATCAGATGACTCGGTGGGCGGGGCTCGCCTCTCAGTGTGCAGTGAGCGCTTGAAGTGCAGCAGTGGGCATGAAAGCACCTGAGAAGTGCGCACTGGAGGAAAGTTGCGCACTTGTGGACCCTTGGAGCCCTTATTTCTGCGGGAAATGGACGTTTGAAACTGCTCCGTGTTTCGAGTTATTTAAAAGAATGGACCGGTGTTCACGCTGGGGTTTTAAATGCGGATCGGCTGAACTGAAGTGAATCCGGATTAAAGTGCGCGTTCGCGTGTGTGATTGACACACTTGGATGCGCGCGCATGATGCGCCCGCGGCTTCTGCTGCTCGTGCTCGCGGCGCTCGCGGCGTGCCCGCGCTTCGGTCGCCCGCAGGTAAGCCTCACCTGAGTGACGTCACACTCTTCTCTCTGTGTGTCTCTGTGGGGGTTCAGGGGTACCAGTTACACCCTTGCCAAAAACTCATCACACACGTCATCATTGAACAACTTCATTATGCTTAAAAAAGGAAAGTTTTATGCATTAAAGATTTAAGAATATTTTAATTATAATTTTGAATATTAATTTTAGTTTGGGAAATTATTTATAAATTATACTTTTAGAAAATTTTTGGGATATAGTGTATAAGTTATACTTTTAGAATATTTTAATTTGTAATATTATTTACAAATAAAACTTTTAGAATATTTAATTTGGGATATTATTTATAAATTAAACTTTTAGAATATTTTAATTTGGGATATTATTTATAAATTAAACTTTTTGAATATTTTAATTTGGGATATTATTTATAAATTATACTTTTAGAATATTTTAATTTGGGATGTTATGTATAAATTATACTTTTAGAATATTTTTTGGGATATAATGTATAAATTATACTTTTAGAATATTGTTTCGGGGGATATACTGTATAAATTAAACTTTTAGAATATTTTAATTTGGGATATTATGTATAAATTCTACTTGTAGAATATTTTTTGGGGATATAATGTACAAATTAAACTTTTAGAATATTTTAATTTGGGATATTATGTATAAATTAAACTTTTAGAATATATTTTGGGGATATAATGTATATATTAAACTTTTAGAATATATTTTGGGGATATAATGTATATATTAAACTTTTAGAATATTTTAAAATATTTTAATTTGGGAAATTATTTATAAAATAAACTTTTTGAATATTTATTTGGGATATAATGTATAAATTAAACTTTTAGAATATTTTAATTTGGGATATTATGTATAAATTGTACTTTTAGAATATTTTAATTTGGGATATGTGGGGTAGACCAAGGAATGTTTAAACAGTTTAGTCATCTATTCATCGACCTTGTGTCATTGACATCTAAAATAGAAGAAAAAAAAGATATTTCGAAGAATGTTAAAGGAAATGGACACAAAACCAATGCTTGTTAATGGATGACAGTCACCGACATTCTTCCAAATAGCTTCTCTCTTTTATTAAGAAGGTTTCAAATGACAAGATGGAGAATAAATGGTTGGCACTGTCACTTTTTTAAGCGCCTTTCTTACATAGTGGTAAAAGTGCTTTGGTTATAAAAGGAGGAAAAATAAAAACTGAATTAAAAATAGATTATTTAATAAGAGAAATTTATAATAAATACATGTTATAAAAAATGTTTAAGTAAATGTGACCCTGCCAAAGTAAATCATGAAAATGGGCGAAAGTAACTTATTGATTTAATCTTTGACATGGTCTTATTCATTCGATATTAAATATATCAATATTTTATTCTTACAGAATGTTCTTTACATTGTGAAAAATCACTTCATGTGTTAAAAGCTCCTACCAAAAAATGACATAAACTGGGTGAAAAACAGCTAAACATATGTGATCTTTCTGCAGCGTTAAAATATATTTTATAAAATATATCCACATGAAGTACAATTCTCCGATCTGATGTGCTGGGCTTCATCTAAAACTAATGGAATGACATTTTACTCTGGTGGAATCACTCATGCATTTCAATCGCATCCAGATATTCCCACTTATGTGCTTTGACCTTTCTAAGAAGATCTTTGTGACAAGAACATCAACCAGCGGCCGTCGCGCACACATTTACGTGTACACACATAAGACCTAAATCCCCTTGTGATGTTTTTTTTCGTAATCTGATTGTGAACATCATCATTGCATCACCAGCAGAACTGCAAAAGCAAAGCCCTGCAAACTTGACTTGTCCCCTCTTCGTGTGTTTCCGAGAGTTCAGAAGGTCACCGCGGCCGATGGGATTTGAGTCTCTGGGATTGGTGCATTATAAGTCTTGTGTTGGAGTTACATAAGAGTGCGGTATAATCAAGGCGAGATGCTAGAGATGTGAGGATGGATCGCATAAGATGATTTGGCCTCACATCTCGCATTACGCATGCGTCACGGCCTCGGGAGCTTACGTTTTTTCATTTAGATTGCTTTTGCAGGCATGACTCAGGAATCGAACGAATTATAGTTAATCCTTACACCTGAGTGGACGGAATCAATGTGGATTGCATTAATGACTCAGGTTTGCGAGACTGATGGGCTTGTGTTTGCGTTTAAAGGATTTGTTCAGCCAATTAGGAAAATTCTGTCATCATTTACCTTCCATTATGTATTCAGGCTACACATCTTTATGGCTTTTGTTTTGTCTTTCTGATACATTTTTTGAACAGTGCTTGCAGATCTTCTCCGTGTAAAAGTAAATAGGGACTTGAGCTTTCATGCTTGAGAAAGTTCACAGAACCGCTTCCAAGCCAGCTTTAAAATTGTGACCCTGCCTGTGAAAACCCAGCTAAAGACTTTTTCTGGGGGGGAATTACTTTTTTATGCATAACATCATTCTACACAATGTAGAGAATGTTGTGTGAGAATAGAACATCGATATCTTTAACATTGACTGGGTAAGACCATGTCAAAGATTGAAATCATAGTGAAATTAATAGGTAAAATCCTTTAATGTTGCTCAGATGATTCTTGTTTTGAAGTTTGAAAGCCCCAGGCCCTGTTGACTTTCACTATATAGAAACAACACAACAATAACACAAAAACAATAGAAGGCCAGGACAATGCTCAAAAATGCATCTTTTGTGAAAGTCATTCTGTATCGGCATAGTTGAGAAAGCAAACAATGACGAAATTCATATTTTGGGGTGAACTGTTCCTTTTTCTATAATATTTATTTTTACATATGTACGTGCACAGTAAATGTATGAATAAAAGACGTTAAGGATGTAAATAATACTGAGATAAAATAATTAATAAAATAAAACCACAGCAGGGTGAACTGTTCCTTTAAATGAAACACGCTCCACTTTATCTTTCATGTAATGCTTAATATTTTTCTATGTAAGCGTGATTATCTAACAGCTTTTCAGCAATGTTCTGAATCCCTGTTTTTTATCCTTCTTTCAATACATCTATCTGTCCACCCTATGGAATCTACGTGCTTGTGTGTGCAGGTGTGGACAGGGTGTGTGTGTAAGTTTGTCTCGTCACGGTCATGCATACAGTATTTCTTTATGTCTGGATTCAAGCTATGGCAGACTGCCATATGGCCGCCCTCTAATGTTTCGACTGCGTGTGTGAGATAGAGTATAGCCATCCAGGTCCGTAATTATACCACATTCCCATCAACTTTTACTCTGGCATTCCTGTGGGTCCAGTATCCCACAATGCAGTAGGCATTACTGTGGCAGGAGCATGTGGCAAATGGGAGTGATGTCATCTTAACAGGATCAGTGTCTGCGCACACACACACACACACACACACACACACACACACACACACACACACACACACACACACACACACACACACACACACACACACACACACACACACACACACACACACACACACACACACACACACACACACACACACACACACACACACACACACACACACACACACACGGATTTGACAGTATGTCATGATATACAGAGTGCACATTTGTTTCGCACTGACTTGCAATTGCTTTATAAGAAGTAAGCGTACCAATGATTTTCACACATTGCAAATCTGCAAGACTTTCCAGCGCCGAAAATAAAAAGAAGATATTAGGAAAAATGTTGGTTACTGGCATGCATTCACTTTCACTGGTTTTGTGCTTCCACTGCTGTTCGATTGCCAACAATGATCTTCTTTGTGTTCTGCAAAAGAAAGAAAGTCTTGCAGGTAAAATCAATTATCATTTTTGATCAATTAAATATTTAGTCTAGGAATGTGTACCCTGTAACACCTGTTTGTTGTGAGAACAAACTTAAACTGATAATTTACCCAAAACTGCATTTATTTACCCTTTTGTCACCTAGTAAACAAAATAAGATATTTTGAAGAAAGTTGGTAACAGAACAGCGGTTTCACCCATGCACTTCTATTATATGGACAATGTCAGTGATTGGGAACCACTTACCTCTGTTCAGTTTTGGGTTTTTGTGGAGTTAAAGATTTAGTGTTTTTTATCCGTATAGTGATATGAAAATAATTGAGTCACTCAAAATGTTCTATGGACTTGTTGCACGTAAATCTTACAGTTAGCCCAGTTAAAATATAGTTTATTTCACAAATGACAGATGCCAAAGGTGATATTATAAATCCTCAAATGCCAGTATTTAATTATACAGAGAGAAAAAGAACCCAGATTAGTATTATGCCCCCTGTAGTGCCCATTGTGGTCAAGATGAAATATGATTTTAATTGTGTGAAATTGAGCATCCCCTTGCTTTCTACTGGATGGCCAAAGGATTGTTGGTCATATATCAGAATAAAAAATCTGTCAACATTTTCCAAATTGACACATTAACAATAATGATCAAATAATATATTTAACAGAACTTATAAATAAAAACTAGCAATACGCAAATGTGGAGGTTGAGTTAAGCCAATATACTTTATAATAGTTCGAAAAACGTTGTGTGAATTTCTAATAGGTAATTCTCCTAGGGGAAAATGTTTTATTTATGTATTTGTTTTCCCACAGCGTGCCTGCCACATGACACTGACCACATCACACGAACACACGCATACCCACACCCACACACGCATACCCACACCCACACACGCATACCCACACACACACACACACACACACACACACACACACACACACACACACACACACACACACACACACACACACACACACACACACACACACACACACACACACACACACACACTCACACACACACACACATGAGTAATGCAGCTTATTAAAGGAAATAAACACATGATCTCTTTCTCTCTCCCTCTCTCTTTGTGCTGTAATCTTCTGTAAAAGGCCAAAATGTTCTTGACAGCTTTGCAAACTCTGTTCGAATGCATAATGTGTGTTGTAACGTGAGAAACTCCTTTTTGAATGTCTGACAGATTGTGTATATTTGCACCTGTTACTGTTGTTTCAAAGCCTGATTTCCTCTCTTTCTATTACAGGGAGACCCTCTCCCTCCATCTCTGGTGGATTTAGTATCGAACACCCCGATTTCATCTGTAGATGACCTGAAGAGACTGCTGGACGTAGAATCCGTAGGTAAAGCTGACCCCGAACTAAAAACCCTCTCAAAACCAAGCAACACCAGTAAAAGTCTGTGGAATGTGTGTATGGGAGTGGGTAGGTGAGGCAGGAAGGAGGGTCTGGAATGCAGTGTGTATGTGCATGTATGTCAGTAATGGCAATATTTACACGAATGGGTTGTGTATAGCCCGAGAAAAGCACAATAGCAGTGACCTTGAGCTCCATCCAGCTCTCAGTTTACAGACGGCACAAAAACACAAGCCTAAGCTATTGTTTGCAATACCAGAATCCATTGTGTGTGTAGAGAGTTCGTGTAGACCCTTCTACAATTGTGAGCATTTTTGACCATTTTTACAATGTTTAGAACCTTAACAGGGCAGCTACCGAATCCAGAGTTTGTTTGATTGACAGGTCTGGCAGATCTTGACATGGGTTACACTAGGGGTGGAAAAGGGGCGGAAAATCTGAATGTATTTAATGTAGCCTGAATATATGTGTGCTGTACGAATCACAACGGCCAATTACTTGTAATTTGCGTGTCAAAAGTCATTAGAAATGCCAATGAGGCATGTGGAGCAACACCCTCTTTTTCCTGTCGAATTGATCCATTAATTATTTGCCGGAACCTTTTCATCCTCAATGCAAGTTCGTCTCGTAGGTGCTTCGCAAAGTCTTTTTTTCCTTGCAGTTTCTTTTGTGGTAGGACTGCTACAAGTTTAAAGAAATGTAATCAGAACCATGAGAGATTTGAACACATGATAGAACGACAAGAAATTTCATGAGATATGCTAGAACCGTAAGAAATATGAAGACGTCTGGTAGAACTACTAGAAATTTAAAGACTTATTGTAGAACCACCAGATTTTGAAGACGTGGTAGAACTAGAAGAATTCAATGACGTGGTTTAAATTCAACGAGGTGGTAGAACCGCAGGGAAATGACTGACGTGGTAGAAGTTTAATTGACATGGTAGAACTGCAATAAATTCAAAGATGAGGTAGAACCGCAAGATTTGAAGACATGTTAGAACTACTAGAAATTGAAGACTTGTGGTTGAACCGCACAAAATTCAATGAGGTTGTTTTAATCCATGGTTGGGAAATAGATATTTTTTCTAGGTTAATTTGGCTTTTTTTACCCCAAAACAAGCATATTCAAAACATAATACGATAGAATGTAGGGCTTCAACATGAACCAGACCTTTTCCTGAGTCTCACAATAATCAGATCTAAATTCAGATCTAAAACACAGTCTCTTCGTAAGCTTAAGTTGCTAAAATGTAATTGTTAAAATTGCATGTTTGTCTTTTTCAATCCTGCTTCAGAAGAAGATGACGAGGAGCCTGCCAACGAGATCCATGCCAACGAAACACATCGGCGTTTCTCCAGAAGCCTCAGTAAGTTAAATCAACCCCATCCCTTCCTTTCACCCTTTTCCTTGTACTTATGTCATCATCTTTGTTCCGTATAAAAATATATTTCCTGTCTACTGTGACAAGTTTGGATTCTGGATCCTCTAGCAGAACTGTTGTGGCTTGTGTGATGTGCGTATTTGGATGCCGCACATGTTTCTGGAGTTGCTATTGTGGGTCTGTTATTGATTTTGTCTCCGCAGCACAGTCCAGTTTCGCCGATTGTCCTCGGGTCACCCTTTCACATTTCAGAGCTCCATTTTACCACCCACGCTGTTTTCACACACAAACCAGAATACTTTTTTCACCCTCCGAGCACTCACTTTTAGTCAAGTGCACCTCTGATCTCTGAGTGTTGAGAGGTTGAACTATAGTGTGTGTAGTCTTGTTGGTCTGGTTTGTCTCAATTCTAACCGGTGAATTGGAGGTAGAACAATAAACAAGCAACTTCAACGAGAGGGTGTGTGTTAACGTCAATCACTTGACACTGTGTCATTAATATATTGTATAGGGTGTTGAAATCATTTTCTTGTGTATATGTGAATGTCAAGGTGGCTTGTTTTTCTTTGGAATTGTTTTATATGAATTCTTTAAAAAAGTTTTACGTTTTGTTTGAGCCTCCAGACCATTCTAAAGCAGATCAATCAATGGAAGCCCCGGAATAGAAAAAATGGAAAACAGTTGTAGTGGTGAAGAAAATTAAGCTTAATGTCTCATTTTTCCCCCTTTTCAGGCATTCAGGTGGCCCAGCAGGCGATGTGTAAAGTGAGGACAGAAGTTATGGAAGTGACCCGTGCCATGTTGGACAATCGGAATGCCAACTTCCTGTTATGGCCTCCGTGTGTGGAAGTGCAGCGTTGTTCAGGTTGCTGCAACACACGTGTGCTACAATGTGTACCAGTTGCCACAGATACACGGCATTTGCAGGTACCAGTACTCACGACAACTAGTTTCTGTTAAAAAAATTATTAGACTGCTAAGCTTTGGGACAGTGGTTATTGTGTTTAAATGAAATGGTAATCAGCAATTTCAAATTTCTCCATTCAGATGACAAAAATCCAGTTTATTAACCGACAACCAGTCTACGAAAGAGTCATCATACCCATAGAGGACCACGTGACTTGTAGCTGTCAACCACACGTTTCTCCAAACGCCCCGCGTCCCCATACCACGCCCCTTCCTCTACCCCGGCCCCACCCTAAAGTAACAGCACCAAAGACCCAATCAAAAGAGGAGCTCCATCGGCATGATGAACTCAAACATAATCAAAGACTCCACTTAAAAGACAAAGAAACACATGAACTTCAGTGGCAGTCCAAAACCACTCTTTCGCACACACAGGGCTACAAACAAAGCCCGTCCCAACACATGCTCACACACACAACCGGAGGGATGGCTTACGTCAACAAAGGAGATGTTTCCACTGGACAAACCATTTTAGGAGCTCCAAACATGATGAGCGATGCAACACAAACAGAAGACGTCAAGGAACATCAGGTAAAACCCGAACAACACACGCATGTGGGCAGCGTAGACGGCACAACGGTAAAGACGCCTACCTTGGGACAACACTTCACCCAACATCATCATGAGGAACAGCAATCAAAGCCACAGCAACCACATCATCAAACTACACAACAGCAACCAGAACACAACCAGACTCACGATTCCGTCCAATCAGAGGTCAGCGTGCCACACAGCGGCCACTTAGATGGCCTAAGTCGCACTTACACCCATGTTGAAGAGATCGGCCAATCCAGTGGCTTATCAGAAGTGCATCACCCTGACCCACCAGAAGTAAGGAAACACTACCACCAATCCGAAGCGAGTAGTCATCAAAAGCCCATGCATGAAATGGGTCAACATCAGGGAGAAACGCAACATCATCTTCGCCATCAACATCATCATCATCAACATCGTGAACATCATGAACATCAAGAACATCATACAACACAAGGGTCCAGCCATCAACAGACCACCACACAACAAACAGGTAGATTTTGCATGATGATCTCTTTTATAGCTTATAGTAGTTATCTAACATTAAATTGGTTTGGTGCCGTTTTTTAGGCATTTTGCTACAGTAGCTAAGGTTTGCTTTGGTGGGGTCTCTATCGTAGTACTGTCAAAACGCAACAAATACTAGTGACCACCAATATGGCTATCTTTAACAGTGTAATTGTATGTGTGTGCACATTGTATTGTAATTAGTATGCTTCCTGTTATTCTTCCCAGCTCTTAACGTCATAGCAGCTTATAAAGTCATGGGGTCAACAAATTCATGTTATACTAAGTACTTGAGATGGTTGTTTCCATGCTAAACGCCCTTATAATGTCTTTTTTAACTTATAGTGACCAGAGCCCCCCGGACCACATCCTCCGCCTTACAGAATCCACCCCCTCTTCAGCCCCCACGGAAACGGCGACGGAAACATCGAAGGAGGATGAGCAAGGCCTCCATGAGAGCGATGATAATGTAATGTCAATATATAATGCAAGTAACCAACACAAAATACAGTAGCGTAGTAAATAAATGAACAAGCTCCAGTGTCATTTTGTGTAACTTAAAGCTAAAAACAACGCTTTTCTTTGGCATGTGACTAAATTACTAAAAGTAAATGCATATCTTGAAGCTATCGTGCCATTGGTTAACAGCCAGCCTTAACCCAAATCTACATTATTGTTTGGGACAACAAAACTACTATTTATGTTAGCTGCAAATTTTTTTTTTACATTATGGCATTACTTTCTTCCAAAGCTAAACAACCAATTTATTTTTCTTTGCCACTAGTTCCCTAGAAACTGATCATTGTAGCTTTATCAAAGAAATTAAATTTTTTTGTACAATCCTATAAAATGTTTAATCAGATCTGGTCCTTCATCCTCCATTAGGGTAATGTCCTGAAGAAGGCCATGATTCTGAACCGCCGCCAAAGTCCCTGGAGAAACCACAAAGCTGCGAGTCAGGGTGGAGACGCACAGGATATAACGGAGACACACTGGAAATATCTTTTTTATAATAACTGGAAAAGTCTTTGATCTTTGCCAAATAAGCTCCAATGAACTACATTTCCCATCTGCCATTGCAGCCATCAGAGGCCACGAGTTCTGCTGCCTCTGTTCTATTGAAGCGGGCTACACTCAGGACATCCTGTGAGCATGGACTTGAAAGGGATTCCATAAAGACGAGGAACAGCCTGCAAAGACCATATTGAAAATGCAACACAATTATTGTCTGCCAAATCCCAATCATTCAGTACATAACGGCCAAATGCCGGCAATATTGACTTGAACTAACGGTCTGCCCTCATTTGCTTTTAAACTGCTGGTCCAGGTTGGCAAAAGGAACTGCTTGAGGAACTACTGAAACTAGAAGTTGAAACTGGAACATGTAACTGGACTTTGGACTCTCAAAGAGCAAAGCAACAGGGAATGAAGCTCAGGACTTAAGAGTTCAGAGGATAAAACGCAAAACGTTTACTATTACAAATGCACCGCTTAAGGTATAATCTGTACATTTGCAACTACTTAAACACTCCAAACTTATTAGATACCAAGATATCAGCTGGCTCGATATGAAACTTGGATGAAAGCACTTAAGAGCACCATGGTATTCCC
Organism: Triplophysa yarkandensis; assembly: GCA_033220385.1. Lineage (NCBI taxonomy): Eukaryota > Metazoa > Chordata > Actinopteri > Cypriniformes > Nemacheilidae > Triplophysa > Triplophysa yarkandensis. Next base: position 8,117,290 of record CM065674.1, read on the forward strand.
ATGCAGTTTTCAGACACAGCACCATGGTACCCTGGAGTAAAATGAATATAACATGGAACATGAATGTGGTAATCCATCTGTTACCATTGGTGTATCATGGAACCGTCACAGTAAGGGACATTTGCCGAGTATTTATGTGGTGCAAACACTGGAATATCATACACTGGAGGTTATCAAACTGTTCTTGTTTTGGTATATCAAGGTAACATGGTCATGCATGGTCAATATAATCAAAATTAAGATTAAAATGAATTAAATTAATATGTTTAGCCGATATGGCATTACAGTGAAATACTCTTTCCTGTAGGGGGCAGTATGGAGGGCTCAGTAACTGATGTGACATGCCTGCTGTTCCGTAGACATTCATAGACGACGCATTGGCCTATGGTTCACAATTGACATGTACTAAATATTCGGACTTCTGGCTTTTAGAAACTTTCTGTCGTTATTCGGAAATGTTGAAAATTACCAATTGTTGAGTATTCGAAACTTTAATTGGGAATTGTAAACATTAATTTGATTGACTTAACATTGAAGGTGGCCATCCTTAATATGGCCACTTGCAACGTCAACCTATGGAAACAACAGGCCGAAGCGCTCAATGCGCGATCTATGTATATCTATGGCTGTTCCCAAACACCCGTCTGTGCATTCAGCTGCTTTAAAAATCATGTAAAGCTATAAAATAACTGTTGTAAATGATGCATTTTCTTTTCTGGCTCGTAACTTATTTATGAAAAGCTTCCAAGAGTAAAGAAATTAATTATTTGTCTGAATGAGAATTTATTGTTAATGTTATAATGCTATTTTAATATAAAAATAAAAGTGTTCAATTTATTGTTTGTTTCATTGTTTCCGCGTTTTCAGAAGTAAGAAAAGATAAAGATGGAAGATGGCAGCGAACAGCTGGTACGCTTTCAAGTTGTAATTTCCGTCGAAATTAAATGAAATTCTAACAGATAGTTTTTCCTACATACTACAGACCTCCATGAGTTACTGTTGTAAAAATAATAGTGCTTTTTCACCATCGTTGGTTTCACAAAGAACCGTTCAGTACAAGGTTCTCTAAAGAACCATCTCCTCCTTGGCTTTTGATAACATGAAGAACCTTAAGAAAGAACCAACGTGAAACAAAACCAAGTTAACGAACCATTTAGACAAAAAAGATTCTTTAGATTACGTGGACATAATTTGTAGCATTTGCCTTCTTTGAAAGCAGGATACAAATTAGAAAACCATGTGTTTGCTCAAGACACCAAAACGTTTTCAACGTGCACATATGTGAGCATTTTGGCCCACCGCGACTCTTTGCATAGAGCTTTTGGTGGTCACATTACAGCTGTGATTTGTGGGTGCAGGTGTGACGGGTCGCAGCGGCTGCGGACGGTCGTCATAGCAGCGCAGATGGACGTGTACGCAGAGCCGGATCAGGTGGTGTAATAGATACGAGAAGGGAGGCGGACAGATGAAGCAGTAGATGTTACATAGACAAAGCAAATAAATGGCAATAAGAGTGAGAAAACGCAGACAGACGTGGGGGTGGCCGGGGATCTGACAGCAAAGTGAGAGGTCAAAGAGGAAGAGAAGAGAGCAAAAGTCTGGTGAATGTAATATATGAAGTCTTCACAAGTGCTTAGTAACCTCGCAGTGAGAGGTATGTGTGTGTGAAAGACTGAGTGTGTTTCCAGGGCCCCGTTGTAGGGGCGGCTTCTTCAAGATGGGTTTCAAGTGTAAGGAATATTCTGTAGACGCAGGTCAACTCCTATGGAAAGTAATGACCAGAGCTCTCTCATCATATACAGTATACACAGACAGATGATCTTCTTAGAATGCTTATGGACATGACGCATGCCAAATAATTGTTCTTTGCATGAGAAGTACTTACAATTCATTTGATTTAATAAGCTAATGAAGCAACACCAGTATGAATAAAAGTATTGGATTTCTTTCGAATTTTGCATGAAGATCACTGAACTTATCATAATGCGTTCTTTTGCATTTTCCAAAAGATTGTAATAGCATCTCCAGCCTCTTCTAAAGCTTACGCAACTTTATTTTATTTCCCCAAACTCGTTTTAAAGTTTCCAAGCTTCTCTTTGTGGAGCAAAGATATTTTAAGACGGAGTTCGATATTTAAAGTTACATTCCATTAAACAGGTCAATCGTTTTTATTATGTGTATTTTATTCTTGTTATGTAACCAAAAACCCCAAAAGTTCAAACTAATGCCAGAACCACATCGTTAAACAGTATATTAGAATGACTACATCGTGGTTTGTGTGTGTTGTGATGCAATGTGTGTTTTTGGTGCGTTTGCGCTATATAAGAGCTCCAACTGACCCCTGGCACATCCTGTAGCTCACCCTCAATGAACTCAGTCGCACATGGCCTTCACTTGGCCCGATGTTCCCTGCCCTGGTCAAACCACCGTCCATCCACACTACTCAAACAACAACCTCACACCTCTGCGTATTAGCAAGTGTGTGTGCATGTAATATAAAGTGAAGTTATGACCACTAATGCAAAAGTATGTGTGTGTGTGTCTGTGTGCGTGTGCGTGTGCGTGTGCGTGTGTGTGTGTGTGTTTGTGTGTGTGCGTGCGTGTGTGTGTGCGTGTGTGTGACACAATATAACATGGTAAACTCATATGTTTTTAATGTATTGAACTTAGGATTCGCCAGGGAGATTTCAACAAAATTTGTTTTTTGTATATGCAAGTTCTTTAAAAATTATTACTTATATCTTGTGCAGAACATTAATATCACTAATAAGATCTACAGAAACAATCTCTGACATCTGATATTTACACAATTATTTGTGCATGAACAAACCTGAAACAACATTAAACACAATCCATGAACTTCTACAGTAAAAGATTGTTTTTTGGTATTAGAAAACATTATTTTTGAATGTTGTTAGGAGGGAAAAGCACACCATTCAACATTAATTATAGAAAACACACTTTGTTTCCTGTAAAATCACTGGGTTGATATATAATCATTTTGGAGAAGGCATCAGCCAGTGTCATTCATTGTTTATACATGCTAACAGTGATATCTTGTACGATTTCTGTAGAATATACCACACAAACTTTATTTCTTTAGCTCACTTATATGACTGCTATTGATCAAAAATTAATGTAAAACACAAACTTATGAAAAATAATATTAAAACTGTACTCTAGAAAAATATATAGTATATATTTTTACATAAAAACACGTAATTTTAAATCTGTATGACTGATTTCAAAACTGTTCAAAGGAGAAAAAAGCCCATGCAATGAAGACAATCTTTAAAGTTTATTATACTCCATGTTATAGTATTATTGATTTTGTTTTAAATAGTTTTCCATGCAGTCACCATTCAGACTTTTGTTAAGATATGTATTTTTTTACAGAAACAATGATAATAGTGTTTAAATGAATTTTGAGGAGATTCACGTTCATTCGATGGTAGGTACGATTTATTTGTGACAATCACTTTTTTTCTTTTAGTCCTCATGAACTTTCGCCTAGTGTACTGAAACATTTCTCCAGACCAACACTTGTCCATCAGTATGTGATCTGTCTATTTCAGTTCCATTTCTGTCGGTCTCTCAACTTTTGGTCTTGGAGTTTTATCTTGAGAACCTATCGACTCTGAACTTGATTTTGAAAGGTGAATGAAATTGGCATATTAAATATGCATGTCATGACCCCTTCCCCCCCGCACATAAAGGTATAAAAAGGGTGATGGCGTGCTTATTCATCATCTTTAGTTCATGGGAACTGTGCTGTATGTTGGCATTCTATTCAATTTAGCCTGGGAGCAGAAGCGGAGGAAAGCTACACCTCTATCCCAGCAACCACCCAGCAAGAAGCATGGGACTCGGGAGGCACTCAGGGGAGAAGACAACATCAAGCCTGGCCCAGGGACATTCTATCTCCATGCGGCCAGAGCGGGACGGTTCCTGCCCAGTTTAATCTGGCGACGAGCCCTTTTCAGGGTCTGGCGCTCACATCTTCTCAAAAAGAGCAGTTTCTTCCCCTGGTTATAAAATACAACCAGCATAACTCACCAAGCGACGGTGTGCGGTTGCCTGACGTTTCGTGGACCATGCTTTGCAGACCACGGCGGTGACTGGAGAGAATGATCCACCTCGCTATGCGATCCAGTTCAACTGCCTGGACCAGACCTCTGGAACCTCCATTTCTAGCTACTGGACTGGACAAGGAGACCAGCAAGGGCTTACACAATCGCTCAGGCCAGGGCTCCAGCCACTAGACGTTTGTATGTCATCAAATGGTGTCTCTTCTCATTCTGGTGTTCCTCGCACAGTGAGGATCCTTTGAGATGTGCGATCAGTTCTGTGCTGTCCTTTCTCCTATAAAGACTGGAGAGTAACCTCTTACCCTCTACGCTCAAAGTATATGTAGCCACTATTGCTGCTCACCATGAGCTAGTAGGAGGGAGGTCTCTTGGACGGCACGACCTGTTCACCAGGTTCCTCAGGGGCGCGAGGAAAAACCCTCCCTAGTCTCGCTTCATACCCTCTTGGAAGGGAGGGCTGACCCCAAATAGAGACTGGCGCACTGGATAGTGGATGCCATCACCAGCCTGCCTGAAGTGAAGGCTCACTCCACAAATGACAAAAACACAAAACTTTCACAGGAACTTGTTATTCACCCACACAAACATCCAACCATCTGACAATATATGCCCAGGGGGCAAACAGGGCACATCAATGTCATTCTAGTGCACGTCCTTACCTGCACGGCCTGAAAATCGAACTGGATGCCTATTGATCAGGAATCCGACCACAACTGCCCCATATTAATATGATTTATTGTAAATAAACAGTCCTAAAACGTTAAATAGATATCATATTAGACCGCAAGATCACATATTACAATGACACTCTGAATTATTTGATGAAGGTAAGTATTCAGCATCATGTCTGTTTAAAAGCTCTAGACCAAGTCTCCAGTCAAAGCTCCAAATTTGAGTTCTCATTAGTGCCAAAGGATCGGTGTTACAAAAGTTTTTCTAACAAACATGCTTAAAACAAGTGGATAAAAAGTTAGCAAAAGGATATCAGACTAAATAAAATTTCACTTTAAAGTGCAACAATAAAGAGTACAGCACACATTCATCACAAACATGTAGATTTGTTGACAGTCTTCAAAATTGCAGGAGTAAAAGTGATAATAATTCAAACGACTTTACATTGTTCTCTTTACTGCAGTTTTAGCCACTCTTCATTGGCTCCCTGTCTATCTGTTCTTAATGGTCAAGCCCCATCTTTTCTCTCATATCAGCTTATTCTTGTTTTTTCCTCCAGATCTCAAGGATCGCCTGATAGAGCTCTTTAAGTGGTCCCATAAATTTGAATTTTACCAACGCTTATTTTTTTTACTTGGTGATTCGTTAATACTTTTGTTTATTTTATGTTTAACTTTGTTCAGCTGTTTGCTGTGATAAATGTACTATATAAATAAACTATACTAACTTATTTACTCGTTCTGTCAGGGCTACCTAAAACTTTCTAATATCCTTCAGGATCTTCATGAGTTTGTTCAGATGTGTTGCAGATAAACTCTGGAGGGTCATGGTTTAAGAAGTCAAAAGCTAAGGTCCATTTTATTACGTATTATTACATTTTCTGGATTCTTCATTATTGGTATATGTGACAAATCTAAATTTGTTAATACTTATATTGTTTCATTACATGAGCTAAAAAAGTAGAAAACTGTTGATCTTAAACTACATTAACAATGATCAAACAAGTGATAATGTATTATATCTGTGTTTTGGCTATTTCTGTTTGTTTAACACTAATTTTGGTTGTTGGTTGATTATTATTTCCTGTAGCTCATTGCTTGGATCATGGCACTAGCAACCCCAGAGACATGGGTTGGACATCATATATTCAGAATGTGTTGTATAATGCAGTGTAAGTTTATTTGGATAAAAGTATGATGAAAAATGCATAAATGTATAATTTAAAAACTTTACCTAAAGTAACCCCTGATTACAGTAATGGTAGTTTTCAACTGCTTTCTCCTAAGTTATACTTGATCTGAAAGTTTAAACTACAAATGTTTTTTTTTCTTCATGTTTTACCACCTTAAAACAATACACAACTAAGCAAATGAAACTTTAGACACTTGGACATAGCAGTACACTCTTGCCTTCTTTTAAACACAATGGAAGCTATTTCTAAAGATACATATAAAGATGAATTGAAGTCCCACATGAGTTAAAAACTCATTCTCTGCATTTATTACACATTTAATCATTGATTTGATAGTTTGTTTAAATCAATACATAGTCTAACTGCATCTATATCCTCTCTTCATTTGGACATGACACAAATTATTGTATAGTAATTTGAGGATGTAATTCAGTTGGTTAGGCGAAAACACACAACATCACACAGTACGTTACATTTCAAAGTTCATCAGATCTTTATTTTAGGACATGATCAATGTTTTAACAGATGAAACAGATATCAGCCATTGAGAACAGACATTTTTGTCTAACAGGAATTACAAGAAGTATGATTAATGTAATGACTTGTAATTCATATGATCATTTGGGAAATGTAAGATGTGTTTCTTGATTAGAGACACTTAAAAGGGAGTTACAGGATCAGCTTCGTTTTTAGGGTACTGCAAATTTTTCAACTTCAGGTTCCCATCAAAACATGGCATATCTTGAAGAACATATGCATGGATCCACTGATCAGCTCCTCCTTGAATCTGAGAGAGAGAGAGAGAGAGAGAGAGAGAGAGAGAGAGAGAGAGAGAGAGAGAGAGAGAGAGAGAGAAAAGAGAGTCAAAGTTTTCTGAAATAAATGAAAAAATGTCATCATTTGATTTTTTCTGACATTATTCAAATGAAACTTACCTTGATGATGTAGTGAATGTTTTTATCATCGACTTTATAGATAAAACGTTTGGCAATGAAATCACCAAATGACCGTCTGAGTTCCTCCTCTACCTCAGACTTTATCTAATCAAACATACATCATGACGGGCATTGATATGTCAATATTTCCGAATTGCAAATTAAGTTAATCGAATGTGTTCTTTATTTTCAGTCTCTTACCTTCACGGCGTACTTCAGGATTTCTGAAGTTGCCTTTTCTTCAGCACTCCAGTCTGATACCATGGTTGTAATATTCAGGTGATGATCTAAAGATGAGTTGGAAAGACTTGATCGGGTCTGGTGTAAATTTGTCAAGACTGCACAATTTATAGTCTAAAGGGTTATGTCAACATCACATCATGTCATGTGACCTCAACATGTACAGCGGTTTTTTTTTTTATTGCGTGGAAATATTCTGTATGTGTTAAGTGTATGTTCTGAATTTTCTATTTTTATGACAAGATGTTTTCCTGACTTTAAGATTTGTTGAATTAAGTCAAACTTTCATTTGTGTGTGTGAGATGAAAACCTTTCACTGCTCAGATAAATGAAACCATCTATAGGATAAAAGATGTTGTCCAAATTTGTCCTGAAGAGGAAAAACAGATGTAGAAATCCTAAAAACTGTTGTATGTAGAATAACTTCTTTCTTGTGTCAAGCACAATGAAATTCCTGCCTATTGAGTTCATAAAAATTCAAGATAAGAATCAACATTGTGCCACAGCTCCAAAAAACTAAATGTGAAAATAAAAAACTATATATAAACAGACTTTAATATTTTTTAAATAGGGGACACATTTTATTTTCTGAATATGATTATGTCACACTGCATAAAAACTGTGAAGAACACCCAAAAAATCTATGCATTTTTTCATTATGACAAGTATTATGACAAGTTACAGATTACATGTCATTTTGAACGATAATTTTTTCCTCATAAAACATTACAAAAAGACAGAATACAAGAACTACAAGTACATTGTAAAAAATCTGAGACTTAAAACATATTTCAGGTAGATCTACAGTAAAAAAAGACATTCTTAGATTCCGTAACTGGTCTGATTCGCAAAATTAAAGAACCAAATTAAAGAATTTGGTTCTTTAATTTGACCAAATTGTCATTTAAGAACCAAAGAGATTCAGTGTGCAATCTTCATTAATTACCATTATTTTTATTATTTTAATGAGACATTTAGACATAAACACTTAAAATATAACATCATTAATATCGAGAATCATCCAACTTTTTTGAGAAAAACAGATGTGAGAGAGTGTGTGTGTGTACTCCACTCAGCCAAAGGCCTCAGAAAGTTTTTTTTAAATATTTAAATGCAGACGTCATGAAATCACGAGTTACTTATTTGCCATTCGCCCATTAAATCCTGCTAACACACCAAACAGAGAGCTCGGAAGAGAACGAGCATCAGCGTGTATATTCCAGGAGAAGTTCTCATGAGGTGATGGGTCACCAGAGCTGCACATGGTCTATCCGCGGGAGTTCGACTTTTGTCATTAGAAGTCATAAAGCTGTCTTTAGTAAATGTGAGTAAACCAGTGACTTGTCAGATATTTTTCAGAATAAGGCCATTTCACACTAGTTTAGATTTGATTAGATTCAACTTTATTGTCACTGCACATGTAAGGTACAATGCAATGAAATGCAGTTATTTTCTAACCAGAAGTGCAATAAGCAGTAAGTACAGAATATATATGTAATATGTACAATAATTATACAGACTAGATAAGTATAGATGAGTATTATGGACATAATTTACAGATTTAAAATACAGCAGATCTATAGATTGGTGTACTATGAACACACTATACAGACGGATAATGTAAAAGTGTATGTGCACTATAGACAGATCTATGCACATATGAACATCATTTACACTATTGATGTGGATGGTAAAGTGCATAGAATATTTTGGTGTGCAAATGGATTGCACACTTGAGTACAGTTACTCAAGATGAACATTAGAGTGACAGAGACTGCGTGTTATTCTGCTGAAGATTTTTCATGTATGGGTCAAAAACATAACATTTGTATTTACATTCTGCTTAACTGTCACATTAAAAGCCTCTTAACTTGAAATTTGATGCTTAAATGTTTGAAACTATGACAAAATGGACAAACTGCACACAAATTTAGCGCCAATTCTATGTTTCACTTGTAAGTCTTTTGTTTTGTATGATCAGGTAAGCTATATGATGTATAAAAACAGATAACATTGTATTATGTGTCTTACATCTTTCTTGACACGGTTTGAGCCTCAGATTAAATCATTAAACATTTAATCTCCAAGATTAAATGTATTTATATACTTATATGCTAAGAGCATTCTGCACACCCTTGTTTATTAAGTTTATAGATGAATTATTAATAACTATCCTCTTTCTTAGAGGATTTGAACAGCAGTTACTCCGCACAGATCACTTTGAATCAAAAATTACACATCAGGAAAATACAATCGAATGAGAGATCATGTTAAACATTTCCACACATTAACAACTAAACACAGCCACATTTAAAACAAACTTAATTTAATGCTTTACATTTCTTTTTCTGAAAGTTTAATTGAAGTCCTTTTGAAGAAAAATGAGAAAAACACAAACAACTTTCATGGAAACTTGTTATTCGTCCACGCAAACATCCAAACATTTGACAATAAATGCCCAGGGGGCAAATAGGGCACATCAATGTTCTTCAAGTGCACGTCCTCACCTGTACGGCCTGAAAATCGAACCGGCATCCTATTGATCACGAATCCAAATTACATCTGTGATTGGGCTATTTCTGTTTGTTAAACACTAATATTGGTTGTTTTTGGTTGATTATTATTTCATGTAGCTCATTGGTTGGATCATTGCACAAACAACCCCAGAGACATGGGTTGGTTAAATCCCATGGACTTCGTATACTCAGAATGTGTACTTTAATGCAAGTCGATTTGGATGAAAACGTCATGCATAAATGTTAATCTAAGTTTTAGTTCTGTGTCATTTACAAACTTTTTTTGTGTTGAAGGAAGGTTTAAGCTACAGTCTGCAGCCTCTATAACATTGTATTAACGACAATCTCACATGTCTATTTGATTTCTTAAGGACCCTCAACATTTTAGTTGAACTGACTCTTCCTAAAGAAATCTTCCAGTTGTCTTCTTCTGGCACACCATGTCTATTAGATTATTTTTTATTAGATTAGTGTGTTTTAAATCAAAAAGATTTAGCTTTAAGATTTAGCTCTTACCATCTCTGAGATCATCTATCTTAGGACAGACATCTCAATGATCCATCCATGTTGAACAATACACGACTTTGAAAGATTTTCCACATTTGTCCAGAAGAAGTATAACAGATGTAGAAAACTAAAAACTAATGAATGTAGAATAAGTTCTTTGTTGTGTCAAGCACAATGAAAATATTGTTTTGTAACTAGAACATCCCTTTAAGTGCCCGAGATCACACACTAGAAAAATATACAATTATTAATTTATCCAAATATATAACTAAATATATTTAATTTATTCACTTGATATATTAAATTTTCTTTATAAAGTATGTATAATGTTGATGGGTCATGGGGGATGCTTCTTGTGTTTTATACTGTTATAAAAATCATAATACTATTTTAAAAGGGAGAACATGTCTGATGAAATTAAAGTTGCTTTCTGTTACACAAGATTACATTGAAAATAATTGTGCAATTCTTTAAAATTGTTAACCTTACCATGAAATAAAAATTTTTAGACTAAAGGTTTTTACCCATTTTTATTACACAAACGAGAACATTCTGTGTTTCAGAGTCCTTTGTGAGGCATGTCTAAATTTATTTTATTTTCAGTGCATGATTTTTCAGTTTTGTCAAATACATGTTGTACATATTTTTTATAGACACATACAAATTCAAATATAGTAACTATAACATATTCTTTAAAGAGCTATTCCTTTGCCATATTATGGATATTACTTCTTCAGGTTTATACATTTTAATTCACATAAATCTTCTGCATAGATTTCAACACTTTTTGGGCATAAATGGAAGTGCATTAGCGTGGTTTAAGTCATACTTAATTGACCGCTATCAATTCGTAGCAGTAAATGAAGAGCAATCTATCGATCACAAGTTCAGTATGGAGTACCTCAAGGCTCAGTTCTTGGCCCACTACTCTTCACGCTATACATGTTATCTTTGGGACCTGTCATCAGGCAACATGGTGTCAGCTTCCACTGTTATGCTGATGATACTCAGCTCTATATTTCCTCACTACCCGCTGAGACACACAAATTCAAAAAACAAATGGAATGCATAGTCGATATAAAAAACTTGACATATAATTTTCTGATGCTAGACTCTGGAAAAACACAGGTGTTAATTATAGGACCTAAAAACTCTGCTTGCAACAACCTAGAAAAATGTCTTAAATTTGATGGCTGCTCTGTAAGCTCTTCGTCATCAGTTAGGAACTCGAGCATTTGTAAAACCGCATTTTTTCACATCAATGCTGCAGCAAGAGTTCTTACAAGAACGAGTAAGTATGACCATATTATTCCGGTCCTGTCAACACTGAACTGGCTCCATATCCTTGTATAGATTTTAAAATCTTGATTATTACTTATAAAGCCTTGAATGGTTTAGCACCTCAGTATTTGAAAGGCTGCTCTGGCGTCCAGCCCTGCCTGCTCCGCTCTGGAATCCAGCCCTGCCTGCTCCGCCTTGGTATCCAGCCCAGCCTGCTCCACCCTAGTGTCCAGCCGTGTCTGCTCCGCCCTGGTGTCCAGCCCTGCATGCTCCACCCTGGTGTTCAACCCTGCCTGCTCCACCCCTCCTTGGTCCACACTGCCGGCCCGCCCTTGGTTCCCTCAGCCGTGGTATTCCTGCTGCTACAGAGTATTGAACCAGCGACCTTGGGAACATGAGTCCAACCCTCGAACTGCCACGACTGCCCCTTTTTCACAGCTTGTGCATGATGATTAAATAAAGTTTACTGTGGGTGTATTGAAGTGTTTGACAGATTTCTTCAGTTTCTGGCCTACTGGTAAATTAAATTGTCTTTATACATCACATTAAATCTTCTAATTAATATAAAATGTACATGTTATATTAGCCAGGTTATTTCCGTACTTTATAATTTAATTTATAAAAATTGCTAGGGCTCTTTTTGACGAACACAATTTTCCTTCAAATATTTTGGAACTTTTTCTGTGTTCTAAACACCATCTTATAGACATGATTATTTATTTCTTACTAAACATTAGATACATACACATATATGGAATAATTTACTCAATTAAAATTCCAACATTATATAAGTGAAAGTTAAAAAGAATTACATCAAATTGTCCTTAAATATTAGAAAATACAAGTAACACCAAGGCTGAAATTATTCTTGTTCAAGTATTTAATTTCAAAATATTACGTGAATGATTCTTTCTGTCTTTTTGACAGAATTAAGGTGTCTGTTTTAAAAAAATATGTTCAAATATCAAACTAACTTTCTTTTAGATTTATACCTGCTGACCACTGCATTACCCGGCATGCATTGCTGCCTGAAGACTTCTTTTGTTGAGATTCATAAACTGATAGATTCAATGTGAATTATTTTTGTGCAAACTGGTAAATATTTTAATATGTTGGACCTACGATACAAAAGAGATTGTTAAACTTTAATACACTGGCTCAGAATTATTAATGTATAAAGAGCTCAACAAAATATGTGTGTGTGTGTGTGTGTGTGTGTGTGTGTGTGTGTGTGTGTGTGTGTGTGTGTGTGTGTGTGTGTTTGTGTGTGTGTTCTGGGGTTATTCTACGGTAAGTGGATTGTAACAGAAACTTTTTTCTTTTTTAATATGAAACCACTCAGTTTCTTTAATTCACTTTCAAAATGTCCATATCCTCTTTTTGGAGATAATTTTTATACCTTATTATACTAAAATGCATATTGTACTATAACACTATGATGTATGATTCTGCACTGTATTACAGTATATTGTACTACTTTATTCTGTACCGTACTGTACTATACTAAAATATCCTATACTATACTACTGCATTGTGCCATACTATTATACAGTATTGTACAGTACTGAATCATACTGAACTTTAATAGTATAATGTATTTTTCTGCTGTACCATACTGTACTATGCCATACTGTCTTAAAATGTACTGCATTTAACTGTACTTAATTTCACAACACTACACAGCATTTTGCAATAGTATAACGTAGTATAATGTTTTGTGCTGAATAAGATTGTACTATACTTTCAGGAACTATTCTGCACTGTAAAAACTGTACTATGTTACGCTGTACCAGAATACACTGCATTTTGTTGTATTGTAGTATACTCTAATATACTAGACCATGCCATACTAGGGTATGATGTGCTTTATATGCTGTTCTATAGTATTGTTTTATGCTGAATCATACAGAATTACACTATAATATTATAATATTTTCCTTTACTATAATATGTTGTATTGCCCTACCAAGTCGTACTGTACTGTATGGCACTAAATTATATGCCACAGTGACATGTTATGCTATACTACACAATACTATACTTTACTATGATATATTTCATTATGAAACATACTACATTAGGAAATACGGAATGATTTGGACTATACACTTTGCAGATTTTATGTGCAACAATCAATGCAGTCTATTCATATAAAATCTGCCTAAAATGTTATAATTTCACATGGTCGATGCCTCTTTTTGAAAAATCCCTTAAAAGAACAAATAATAGTTAAATTGTGACAAATGTAGCACCATTACTTGAACTTTTCACTAGAGTATCTTCACCCCTATACGAGATGCAGGGATTTTTATATTATTTGTGTATGTCACAGAGGAGTGTTGTTTGGAATATTTGTCTGGCACTGTTGATGCAGACAGTTCTGATAATATATGGGGGAAATAAAGCATAATGGTAACATGTCCTATTCACCATGAGACCACACAGGGCTGATACAGATACACACGGATCTATGCCAGATTTAGCAGCCTCGTGTAAGGACAAACTGTTAAAGGGACAGATGCCCAAAACCTGAACGTGGGCAATGACATACATATGGGAAACAGTTTCTTAGTGTGAAGTGTAAGAAATAAAACTAATGGGTTAAATAAGTACAAGCAATAATAAAGATATCTTTCTTTATTTTATAATTGAAAATAATTACAATTACTCTGATTTAAATTAAATGCAATCAAATAACAAATCTTTAAAATATGTCGTGTGACCCAGTCCTGTGTTTGTGAATGTGTATGACTAATGTCTGTCTCACAGACAACATTTCATCACATGACTCACAATGATATCACCAAGTCTGCAGGGCTTACAGACATACATGTCTTTCCCAATTCATAGGTAAATGTTTTACCTCCACTTTCACTTTTTTCAGTTACGCGTCCTTGACAGATAGACCATTACAGCAATGTTATGTAATTCCAATACACCCTTTATTGTGCTGTGTCAATATTGTCTGTCTGTCTCCTCTAGTTTGCGAATCATCACATGAAACTTGAAATTGTGAGACCCCACAGCTGCACAGTGACTGTAAGTGTGTATGACCCTGTATGACCCCTGCTCAAGCATCCGTTGTTTGTGTGTGTGTGTGTGTGTGTGTATGTGTGTGTGTGTGTGTGTGTGTGTGTGTGTGTGTGTGTGTGTGTGTGGGCTTTTCACTGTTAAAGTTCACACACAGTGCTGTCTGTGCACCTGCTATCACAGAGATACAGTAATAGTTATCTCAAGACTGTATCTCACACACGGTCCTGAATATCAACACAAAGTTATCAACCATGACTACTATCCTTTAAAATGTGCTATATTTTATTATGTGGACGGAAGAAAGTCAAACAGGTTAATAATCTATTCTTTTGGGATAAAATCTCCCTTAAAGGATCTCTATAGATAAGCTTTTCAGTGTGTATAACTATAGAAATAAATGTCTATGGTAATTTTCTATTCAGATTGAATTCGCTGAATAAAAGTCTGCATGTGTGTGTTTTTTATATTTCCACTTTCACATCCGATATTAATCCTAATAAGAATATTTCAAAATCACTGACAACCTTCATAAAATGCTGAATGAGATGTAACACTTCTTCTCACATCTATTTTTAAGTATTCTCTTTTTAAGTGCTTGTTCATGAAAAGTCCACTTGCAATTTTATTTGTTAGGTTGCCAGGGAATTGCTGTGTGGTTGCTAGGAGTTTTGAGGAAATCCCAATGGTACTGCATGTGAAATAAATATCAGTTTTACTACTTGTTCATGAAAAATCCACAGTCAATGTACTATTATATGCAAGGAAATTCCTATGTGGTTGCTAGGGTGTTCTAAATTCTTGTAAGTGTGGTTGCCAGGGATTATCTGGGTAATTGCCTGGGTATTGCGTGGCGTAGCTAGATTGTCACTTAATGGCCCATTCAAAAGAACTGATTTATTGATTGATCTTTTTCAACCCAGGATCGAAATCCTTACCCCTAACCCTAACCGTAAACCCTAACAACAAACTATATTGAGTAACTCAACTCGGATTGGTTGGGTGGAATGTTATCCAAGATAAACAATGTTGACCAAACACCATCTCTCACTTGACAAAATCATAAAAGCCATAAAAATAACATCAAATCAACAGACAATTTACACTGTTGGGGAACCATTTCTCTTAATATTCCATCTATAATTGCTTTCTTGCATTTCAAAGCTTTGTACTCAATTTCACTCATCGACATACAATTTGGAAACCACACCCGTTGGCTTTTGGTTGTCAAACAACTTTTCTGCTCATATGATCGAAAGTATCTCCATTTCCTCCTTATTTCTGGTGTTTGGAGAAGTTAAGAAACATCTGCTTCTACTTTTCCTTTCTTCCATCATTAATTCTTCAGAAAACAAAGGAAAAGCACATCACGCAACAAACAAATGCTCTTTCTACCAGAAAGCGGAACATCTCCAGTAAAACACCAATGCTCTCCTTGAAGTCTTTCGAAATTAGAATTGTGAAACAGCCGTGTTGTCCCTCCACTCCTCCGCTGTTTTTTTATTTAGATTGCGGTTGCCATAGAGGTGTCTGGCATTAAAATCCGCTGATGGTTCCAGATATTTAAACCTGTCTCTACACCGGAACGGCCCGTGTTAATTGGATCCTTGACCTCTACCCTTCTCTCACACTCCTTGTATTTCTCGGCCGCCCCGATTATCTATTGTCTTATTTTGTTACCCCACAAGACTCCCTATTTTATCCTGAGCTGTCAACACTTCTTCCCGGAAGGGGCAACATTACGCTATTATTTACTCTCTTGTCATCGCTTGCTGTAGCTGATGCTTTCTTTACATTAAAAACATTTTTTTACCACGTTGGGACATTTGTAGTTGATTCTGTAAATGTGGGTGTACGTGTGCCGGGCCACATCCTCCCGACAATGTTTATGTGTGGAGTCTGAAGTGAGAATATCTCATTTCTCAATCCAGTGATTCAACAGAGCTGACTAATGAAGTGTCTGCTCAGCAACACATCTATTACAGCAGGGCCAGAATATACGGCCATATATAACCAACCACCCCCGGAACGGGGCGACCTGTGAGGATCACTGATCCCCTATGGTAGTTAAAGAAAGTAAAGGTCAAGAATGAAAGTGGTCCTTTACTAAACTACTAGAGCTTTGTACCGGCATCATTAAGTGGATGGTGTTGATTCCAAAAAACAGGCTTACTTTTAAAAATTAAATAGTGAAATATAAATAAATAAAATAAATAAGTGATACATAAATGTTGTAAATTGCAGTTCATTTTTTAAAGTTCTAACCACATTTCAAAAATATGGGAAATTTCTGATAGTTTCCATGGAAATATTTGAGTTTTTTTAAAGAGTAGCTTGAATTGTAATTGTGTAGCCGGATTTTGAGCTTTTGTCTAATTTTTGCATTAATAATTTTTATATCCATAATGAATGACACTATGGTTTCTTTTTTCTTTTTCCCATTTACAGGTACAGTAAGTCACATGATGAATCTTCAAAGAGTTGATTTTTAAATCGTCATTTATAAGTTACAAATCTGTAAAAAAAAACATGCTTTTGGCATAAAGAATTTGAAATGCGTGATCCTGTTTGTGAAGTCAATTTAGAAACCATAGCCCTAAAATGGTGAAAATGGGTGTTAATGCTGTAAAATATACATTATATTTCCAGATTAATTTAAAAACGAAAAGAATGAGTTAATAAGTGAAATTTATTATTTAATGGATACTACATCTTATCACTGTTCCAAAATTCGTATTGATCTAAATATTTGACACCGCCTGACTAAGTATATATTCAAGGTATTTTCTTATATTTTACAGATCCAAATATATTTTTATACACTACTGGTCAAAAGTTTTGGGACAATAATTCACTTATGCATGAATATTTTTTCCATATTTTATAAAAATAATAAAATTATCAAAAGTATGAAATACATTTTCAACTATATTGTTAAAAAATTCAACTGGTTATATTTGATTAAAGAATTTACAGAAAGGTTTTCTTGTCATTTTATGAAGCAGCTTCTTAAAAAGAATTTTAAGGAGTCACTTTCTGTTCTGCACTCATATTGGCTTTTCTATCCTTCATTTAGTCCTCCATTTCAAGAATATTTAGTAGAAAAAAAAAACACCTTCAGATGAAAGTTTTTTTAAATAAAGATAAATATTTCACTTAAGTGTCCCAAAACTCTCGACTGGCAGTATAGAACGGTTCTAAGTAGAAAACTATTTTGAAAAAAGTAAGAAACATACTCCAAATGTTAACTATATGAAATAGAAATGTTAAGGTTTTGGGTTGTAAAACATGGGTAGACATTGTTAAGCCCAGTAATAGATTAAAAGGTGCATGAAACCAGTTTTGGCAACGGCTGTAAAAATCTTCCATGCCTGTGGATGACCAAATACAGCAACACTGTGCATCATTTACAGCAACATGTATTTCCAAACATTATAGGGATAGTCCCCATGACCCCCTAGGGTTGACAAACCGTTTGAAGACAATCTTCAGATACAGCAAGGAATGTATGACTGACAACTCTAGATTCTTCAGGTCTAGATTTGGAACCCAAAGCATCCATGTTGTGTGTAAAGCCACAAGGTACTGAAGACAACAAAGGCGAATGGAAACGCTCGAAGCGACAGAGCAGCGTTACGCAACAGCGCAGGTGCTACTGTTCAACGCCCTTATCTAACACACGCACATGTAGACATCGCTTGGCCCGGCTGTGCCGCATATTTACACCGACTTCAGAAAAACAGGAACACTGTGCTCATGAAAATATCTACTTCCCTTTTGTCCATCCCCTCCAGCACAAGACAAAGACATTTTCCATGAGTGAGCATGCCGGAGGTGATGTAAGACTTTTTTGGGGAACTCAAGTCTTGGGGTGTACGAGTTCCCGACAACACCAGAAACAAAATTCGACTGACATTGCGTGGGGGGGGGGGGGGGGGTAACAATGGGCAACCCGTCGTAAACCTTGTTGTGCGATGTGTTTGCAAGCGCATGCTTGTGATATTCTGAGCGGCCTGGTCTTTCCGTTTCTAAGACAGGAAACGGTACCTAGCGACAAGACAGGAAGCAGGAGCTGCGTTCCTCACATTCCAGTATTGTCTCGTTGTGCGGACGAAGGCAAAAACACAACACATAGTGTTGTTTCACACGTGAAACCAGGAGTCGAAAACAGACACATGTAGTATGTTGGTAAACAACTCTACTTTCACGCTATAATTTTGTAAGGCTGTGACGTTAACAATACCAATGCTGTGGTTCAAATCCCAAGAAGTATGGATAAAATGTGATTTTAGTATTTAATGTGTTTGCAAAAGGAAGATAGAATAATCAAAGATATAGACAAAAGCATGTGAACCAAGGAAAAGTGGAAACCATACATTTGCATGTAAAGTAATATTAGAATACAGTTGTAAATGTAACAATTCCTCTTTAGATCTCTCCGTAAAACTCAGAGATGACATCACTGTTCTTTTTAATACCATACAATGAAATAACCACAAATACATAACCCACTCCCCTCACTTCGATTGATGTTTTTTCTAGAAAGACTTTTGTGACGCATTTGTTCCCCATCCTTTTTTCTTTCAGTGCTTTGCTCTCATTCATGATCATGACACATGAAATCTACACAGGGCGATGGCTTTGAACATCACTATTACTGCTTTCATGCATGTCAAGTGCATCTCGACTTGCTTCAGTGAGTGACATTTACACAGGGATCGACTATGTCTATATTATTCCAAATTTGACACAATATGTTTTAAATTCACCAAGGAAATATGACATTACAGTACCGTGAACTTCATAGGCCCTATAAAATGTAAAAATGCCAATATGATTGGGTCACATACGGTAGTGCTATTTAACAGATGTTATACTCATAAATGTGTGCCTAAAGATTAAATTCTGAACAATTTTCATACAAACATGAACAATACATCAAACTGTGTGGTTTGTGGGTAGAAGGGTGCTATATGACTTTCAACACAAAACACAAAAGATGATATTTTGAAGAATGACAAATGCAAATTATAGTCCAAAGTGGACTACATTAAAGATGATCGAATATAACATGTTTCTTTTTAGTTTTAACATAATTCCCATACTTCTCCTTGTTTTATTTTGTAGTATTAATGAGTTCAAAATTAATATAAAATATGCAATGAATGCACAAGTATGTAAGTTTTTAAAAACCTGTTTTTAAAAAATCTATAGATTTTCATGATCAGAAAAAAGTAGTTTCATTAAAAAATCAAATAGAAGAATTGGAAAAATGTGTGTTTAAAACAAGAAAAACAAACTTTCGCCTTTTTAAGAATTTAATTCAAGTTTATTTATATCACGCCTGTGGGAGATTTTTAAATTATTTTAAATGTTAATTTCCCTAATTCTTATAATTTCTTTCACAAGACTCATAATCTTAATTCTTGAGTGAAATGTGAGTAAAATGAGTGAAGCAATCTCGTCATGTATCTTGATTTAAAACTGTCAAGATATTTATTTAATAACAAGGCCAAAATGCGTAGTAGGAATGCAAAATCCTCATAAAACGCCCTTACGGAAACTAAAAAAATCTCAGAATATCCTAACAACCACATATCACCGTGATTTCACATTCTTCCAAGCCTTAAGTTTATCTCTGAGGTGTGACATCACGGTAACACTATAGGGAAAGTAATTCGCCACATGCTAATTTTGTCTTTCCGTTGCAAATGGACCCATTTATATGATGAATCACACGGCCACACTCCCAGTCTGGAGGTCTCCGAGCACCAGACGACCCTCATCCGTCGTTCTGAAGCTATATAAAGAGCTGTAGTCCATCACCATGACGGAGAGCTTGAGCATTCATGAATACTGCATGCGGACCCTAACTATAGCACCACGCACAGCCAGAAGCTAGAAAGAGATACGAGCAAATTTAGATACCAGCAACAACACAACCATCAACAACCATTGACAACAACATGAGCAAGAGTGGAGAACAATTTGTGTATCCGTCAGCGAACTCGAACTGGCATAGAAATGTTTACATTTCTATGCCAGGACAAATGCTTACTGTATATTTACCCTGGCTTTAAAATGGTAAAACTTTGACGAGGACATTGAGGCAAATGCCAACATTGGAGCTGTGATATAAAACAGCAAACTGGCAATGCAACAGAAAGACGATATCGCAAAATGATGCTAAAAATGATGCTTACACGTCGACCAATCACAGGCCCTAAAACAAAAGTGTGCGCTGAGAAAACAAGCACAGGAATGTAAGACGTTGCACTAAGGCATGAATATCGAAGATTTCATTACTGTCACTACATGCTCGAGCCTGGAGACCGGCCAAACGTCAGGCCTATGACAGGTCTCAGCAAAGTTCATGATGGAACACCTAACGCACACAACCAAACTTGACTCTTTAAGATCGAATCGGTATAGAACAGAAACAGTCGGGAGGAGAAGGACAGATGGATGTTGATTGTCGAGAGGGAAGAAGGTAGAGGGCAAAACAGATGGAACAATGCTGGCAGCAAAGTTCAAGAGGAAGTTCTGAGACATCTGAGACAGGTTGTGAGGAACATATGGGGGGAGATTGATAGGGTAACATGAGGGTTGTGAGCTCCAGAGGTCGAAAGATAAGAAGTAAGAGGAGAACGAAAAGGTGAAAGTGCCATCGTAGGAAGTAAAACGCTGGAGCTGGAGCTGAGGGACAGGTGGAGAAAGGGATGAGTGGAGGTGTGGAGAGGTGGGCCGTAAATCCTGAGGGGTGGAGACTGACGCATCTGTTTCAGACGAGCCAGATGTAACAAAGGAATGAATGAGATGAAGCATAATGTATGTGCCGTAGAAAATATGAATATACATTTTAAGTGTCCTGGATGATTGCTTAAGAATTGCTATACAGTGTTTTAAGTTACTGTTACAATGTTGTCGCCGGGTGTTTGCGAGAGTGTTATTGGTGGTCCCTCATTTTAAACAATGTATAAAAATATGTGGTCCAATAACTTGATGTCTTTCTGTATGAAATATATAACTAACGGTGTTAGAATACCATGTTTTCACTACACAGTGATTGTGGTCAAAAGAATTAATAATATATTAATAAAAAAATTATAAAAAATATAGTTGAAATAAAAAGATACTAAATACATTTTAATTCATGTCTGGGTTTTTAGTAAATTAATCACACTAAATTCTGAGTGTTGGGAGAGAGAATGGGTCTTTCCCCCATTTAACTTTGCAAAATCATGCTATCATATGTGTAGTGACACAATATAAATATTACAATTTCTGTCACTTTTTAGTTTAGTGCAACAGACCTATTTTCAACAAGTGAGAAACCACACACAATCTTACCAGACCCACTCGCTGGCAACCCCTCTTTATATCTTGAAAACCACATAGCAACACCAGGGCAACCATCGAAAACACCTAAGCAGCCATGCAGCAACACCCTAGTAACCACTTACAATACCATACAGGCCATTAGCAACACCCTAGCAACCACTAACAATACCATGCCGGCCATATAGCAACACCCTAGCAACCACTTACAACACATCCAAAAAACACAAAACCAATCGCAATATGCAACATCATGAAAAGTACTACAACACACTAACTGACACATTGAAACCCCCAAACAACCACTCAGAAAACCCTAGCAACCAAAAAGCAAAAGCATGAAAAGTGTCAACAACATAGCAAGCCCCCTAGCAACAATCACACCCACTTAGCAACCACAGAGCAACACTGCAGAAACCCCTCACAACACTTCAGCTGCCACACAGCGACATCCGAACAATCACTCACAACAGATTACAAAAAACACACAACCACAAAGCAACATTATAACAAGCACTCAAAATAACAATAGAACATACAAAACAACACTATGGCAAGCACCTATTACAGCTATGCAGCCACATTGCAACACCCTATCAACACTTTTGTTGCGGTAACATTGCAACGCAACGTCAACTAAAAAGAACAAAAAGAACTAAAAATGTAACTGATGACCTACAGATCACAAAGCGTGTGAACGCACAAGTGTGTTTGTGTGCTTTGGCCTGCAGCCCACAGCCAGGTGCAGATGAGATGAAGGAGAGATATCCATCGGAAGAGGTACGACGCCAACATCACACTTAAGAAGATTATTTTGATAAAAGTGAAAACTTAAGTGGGAAGTTTTGAAAGTGAACCTCTCCGTTCTGTTTCTGTATCTCATGGAGCATAAGGGTGTATCTGTCTTTCAATGCTTTCACATCTTTCATTCTCACCGTGGAGCTGTCACATCACATACAGCTGTTTCCTTTGACAGGCCTTAAGTGTCTGAAGAAACACACACAATCTTTAAAGATGGCCGTAACTCATTGGCGAGTTAAACAGCTGTTTTCTGCACGCGCCTGGAGTCAACTAGAAAACACACAATAAAAGAGCCGGAGGGATTGATGATGCAATCTAGACTTATTTCATAGCGGGGAAACAAGAATTATATAAGGCAGAAGAGCCAAAGTGTCATAAACTGTACAAAAGCAACAAACTCTTAACAAAATGTCATTTTTTTGAGTCAGTTGTTTAGAACTTTTTCTGTGAAAAAATAGTAATGAGCTGCTATTGCACAATACCATGGGTGTTTAAATAAAAACACAAATACACACCTACATACAATTTATTATATGGCATTGTTGAGATATTATGCTATGTGGAAATGAAATAGTTTATCTTGAAACAATCACATTTTTACATCATCTGATATATCTAGAAGAAACCGTTCTTTTGAAAACCTGAACTTAACTTTCGATTTCATTATCTTTCCCAAATAGCACAGGTACGCATGTAGATGTTTGCTTAAGATCTGGAAACCATCAGCTGTGTTCAATCATCTGCGAAACATGTTAACATTTATACATTCTATATTATCACCATCTTACAGACATCTTCTAGAGGCCCATGCGACATCTGACGTCTCAGAGATGTCTTACAGATGAGCCATCAATCCCTTAGAGATAAGAATGCAGGTGTTTGCCCGATGTATGTGCGCTATCTCGAACAGTTAGGATATTGGTTGATATTTGGTTGATTCTAATAGTGAGACCATTTAAGGGGCGAGATGCTCATACAGGCTTTAGAAGCCTCCCAAAGTAGTTCAGTACTTACTAAAACAGTGCTACACAGACCCCATGTGGGCATTCTGGAAACTGCATACAAAATCAAGTGTTGCTACCACGCTGCTGAAAATAAATCAAAAATAATATAAAATATACTTTGGTAAACTACAATTTCAGAGCGGTGGGCAGCTATCCCTGAGCCTTGCTTACGGGCACGTCAGTCATCTCCGGTAGTCCCAGGTAAGCAAACCGGCCTTGTGATCACAAGTTCGAATCAATTACCAATAGGCCAAGACTGCCCCTGTGAATCCAGTCACACTACGATTCATTATGCTATTATTTTGAACACGATCAGAATTTTTTTGTCGTAAAATTGGTTTGATTTCCAGCGAGCATCTGCCAAATGCAATGATGTAAATGTATTATCAGTGTTTAAATCTTGTGTTGGAGGTAAGCAAGTATTTTTCTTTCCATTGAGTGAGATGATATCAGACTATGAAATTCATGTACCCGTCATTCATTTCAGCATTCCTGTGGCAAACCTCCTTCAAAGCATTATGGGTTGAGTTGTTGGAGGTCACCGGATTCTGCATGTATCCATCTGAACATGGAAGAACTGCATCATTGAGACTAAGATTGCCAAAATGTCTTGGAATTGGATCTTCAACGTGCAAATTAACTGGATTCTGGTGGGTCTGTTGAATGTGGGTGTTGCCATCACCTGGTATGGTGCGCTCTAAATCCCTGAAAGACAAAGTAACCAGCGGGGTCATCGTATTATCTATACAGTCCAAATGACTACCATCACGTTCCTTCTCCAAGTATCCATCATATGTGCTTCAAACATTCAAGAACTTTCCTGAACATTTCTCAATAACAGTTGACTTACATTGAGAAGAACCGAAGGCAATCCTCGATCTGAACATTGCTGATGTCTGGATCCTTTAGATCTCTGGATCTGGACAGCAGATCTCTCTGATGATGCTAACGGCAAAAAGATTTCTTTGATTGAACAGAGCAACATTTTAGAAATGATGTATCTGTCAATGTTTACTTTCAGGATTTGTATGATTTCATTTGTGGAACGACAAAATCATTTCTCTCGACTGGAAGAACATTTAAAGTCTCCCTGGTTAATATTTAATCCCTTAAAACTATTCCTTGACCATCAAAAATACATATTTAAACCATTTTTCCGGCATTTAAATAGGTTGAGTATAACTGCACACCCCAGCTTCCTTTAAGTGATAGTTCCACCCAAAAGTTTCAAATTCATATTAATGTCTTTGCTCAGTTAGAAAGATATTTTGAAGAATGTGTGTAACTAGATTTTGGTCTCCTACATTCTTTAAAATCTCTTTCTCTGTGTTCAACCAAACAAAGGTAATAATACAGATTTGAAACAACTCCAAGGTGTTCGATTGATGACAGAACTTTTATTTCGAGATAACAGTTTCTTTAATAATACACAGATCGACAGTTCCAGAAGCTGAATCTCATGTGATTTGTTACAGGTTAAGGATGTCATGAACCGGTGCATTTTTCAAATTCAGTTTCACGCATTCACACACACTCAGCAATGGGTTAAAATAATACATTTGCAAATTAAAAACCTCCCATAAATGTATAAACGTCATTAAAACGTAAATTATTTACCGCAGGGGTGTTCTTTATAGTCACCAAAACAAAACAAAAAAGGAAAAGTCGATCAGTATTAAAAATAAATAAAAAAGACTAATAAAGACTATCTGCGTCACTAACCCAGATTTTTCACTATCCAAGTTGTTGTTGTGCTTGTTTTGTTCTTACATAATTTAATGTTTCTTACTTAAATTAATTAAATATGATCCTTTTGTGTCACATGTTAAAAGCGATATTTAGTTAACATCTAGAGACCTACCTGTCTCACCTCAGAGGCCATACTGTGAACAGGAGACGGGAGAGACGCGTTCCAGTCTCTCATCCTTCTGCAGAAAGAAGATGATATTAGTTATGATATGAGTTATAAAACAATTATATAAATTATAAAAACATAGACATCACATGTTTCCAGATTTATATGAATGACTATTACCGTACCTCTGCATGGCAACCAGAATGAAGAAAACTCCAACTGATACGGCTGCCGAGAGGGTCACGATGAGGAAATACAGGACAAATGCAACCAGATGGGGTATGAAGGGTTCTGAGACGAACACAGAGATCATGAGGTGTAGCTTACAGTGATTTGGATTCATATTACCCAAGGAAGTTACCAGGCCTTGTGGTCCAGCTGACAGGATCGGTCCATTCTGAAGGATATCCAGCGTAATGCTGTCCCCAATGTCTGCCTGTGCTCACATTGCACCGAACTTGAGCCCGGTACTCTGAGAAACCAATGAGAGTGCGCTCTGGTATAGAAAATACCATCACAGGATCGGAGAGAGAGACGACCTTTACATCCTTCTAAAGAAAAACAGACAAGTAAGTATACACACGGAAAAAAGTATGAAAACTAACCGGACGAGCACTCACAGGAGTTAAAATGCTCCAGTATTCAAGTTGAGAAGTAAGACGTATGGTACGGTACTTGGGGAGAGTCCAGTTTAGGATCCAGTCCTGTCCGATAAGCTCGACATTCACACCCGTTGGACGCGCAGGCTGGACTAGAGCACAAGGATTAAACATACAACTAAACTGATTTGCAAAAGAATATATGAGAAGAGTGGTTTACTTATAGAGTTTGGATATCACAGACTTTAAATAAATTGTCCTGAAATAATGATCAAATATATAAATAGCTCATACGCCTAACTGGTTGTGGACTGGTATATAGAACATTAATATAAAAAAACATATAGCTGTTTTTTGCAAATCTATATCAAAGACATATTGTAATGGATGGAGAGAGACCTCAACAATTGTCTTTATTTTTTGTATTTTTTACAATTTCACAATTGCGAACTTAAATTTGTAATTGTTATATGCTGAACTTGGTTATTTAGATAATAAATAATAAATCCTGTTAATATTATAGATGTGTTGTTAATTGTTAAAAAGAAACACTGATTATAAAAACCCAGATTTATATTCCAATCATCATCATCATCATCATCATCATCATCATCATCATCATCATCATCATCATTTTTATGATAATTATTGTTATTATTATTACTTTGCAATGCTAGTATATTTCTCTACGAACAAGGAAAAGAAAATGATTAAAAAAACACAAAAATAAAAACACTAATTTACACACAGCAATAATAATAGAAATAATAATTTTTATTACTTTTATGAATTTGCAATGCCAGTATATTTCATCTTGAACATAAACACCTAATTCACGGATTCTTTATTATTACTATTATTATTATTATTATTATTATTATTAATATTATTAATATTATTATTATTTGTATTATTATTTCTGTTGAACGTAGATAAATAAATACTCGTAGCTTCAATACATTACTGTGCAATGTTAATAAATTGCTCTATGATCAAGAACACCCAATTAGTTGTTTACTCTGAACAACAACAATACTTTAAAAATGATGCATATACTATTGGTGTATTTAGAATTATGACTACATGAAAGTTTTTTGCGATTTTATAAATGTGAATTATACAGGTTGTACCATGCAACCTGGTAATACCTGTCAAATGCATGGACTGTGGTTTATTTACAATTGAAATCCTGTAGAGGCACATACTGTGTTTGTAAGCGTGGATGACTCTGGTGACAGGTGTCGGTGTAAGTTCCACCTGCAGTCCTCCAGGTTGAAAGATGTTGAAAACGCCAATCATTCTCAACAGATTTCCCATATCCATGACCTCTACGTTATCAACACACCGCCACTCACTCCTGAGAGAAACATTCAACATGTCACATCCTTAAAATGCCACATTAACATCTTAAAAAAAACACTTACAGTGTACTGGAGTGTGTTCTGTATGACAGTGTGTAGATGATGTACCGCGCCGTATCTGTCAACAGCTCCCAACTACAGCTCACATTAATTCCCCCATCGTGTATACAGTGAAGGTTAGAAGGACCGGGGAGCTCGTCTAAAAATAAAAAACATACAGAAACACTGCAGATAAATTATGAAATTAAAGTCAATACTACTCCAAAAAAGCAGGAGGCTCCACATGTATACTAATTCGC
The DNA here is from genome assembly GCA_033220385.1 of Triplophysa yarkandensis. Lineage (NCBI taxonomy): Eukaryota > Metazoa > Chordata > Actinopteri > Cypriniformes > Nemacheilidae > Triplophysa > Triplophysa yarkandensis. The sequence continues at coordinate 8,145,008 of CM065674.1, forward strand.
GGATGGATATGTTTCTCCTTATACTCACAGTACGATGTCCCAGTTGTTTCAGTCTTGTTCACTTCGTCTTTCTGGTATTTTTGTGTTGCTTCAATCTGATTTTCCTCTCGCATGTTCGCCGATTCATGATCGACGTCCACTATCTAAAACACAACATTCACGTTAGAGAACTTTACATACCCTACCGGGCAAACGATTTGTGTGAGATACCACTCAATTATACATCCATGTTTTGAACTTTTTAGATTACTGATAAACTCATCAAAATTATGAAATAAGACAACTGGAACTACTGCATGGGAATTATGTTATAACTAAAAACACGAACATGTTATAGTCGATTATCTTCACCTTTTGAACTAGAACATTTTTTCCTGTCATTTTTAACAGCTTCTTAAAGACAGGGTCTATATTTTTTTAAAAGTTGCGTCCGAGTCTAAAAAGGATCATGCAACCAATCAGCAGTAAGGGGCGTGTCTTTTCTTGATGTAGAGAGGAACGTTAGCCCAGAGCGACAGAATAGGCATGTGAGGGGCGGAGCTATCATAAAAGGGGCGAGACCCTTTTGGTGTAGGGGTGGCTTGTTTTGGCGATTTCGAACGTCAACATGGACCACCAGAAATCGTAGACCATGCCTTAAAGGTCTCACGCTTAGATGCATTTTTAAGAATTTTAAAGGAGTGCCCGTCTAATCCGTGCTCTTCAATTTCCAAAACTAAAATTTGAAATGAAAAGTTTGGCCATGAAAAACATGTATGTCTTCTAAGTTCTATTTTTTTCAGAAACTCATTTACGACATTTAGACGTTCGTAGTGTTTAAAAAGAATAAGAAACATTTCACTCGGCTGTCCCAAAACTTTTGACCGGGAGTATATTTCAAACGCAGGCTTTGCTCACACTTCGGATTTGTCTTTTAAAACAAAACCTAAAAATAACTGTGATGTGATCTATTTGTTCAGACAATACAGTCGATATCTGTTGTTGGAAATGTATACCTTTCAGTGTGAAGATTGAATTTAAAGATCGGATGTTGAAGCACTTCCATACTGGCCTTGTAAACACTTTTACAAGCTTTTAAATACAAAACACTAAACTGATTTGATTTGGATAAATCTCGACATATTTCACTAGACTGAGATTTTTTTATTCGTCCAAGTTTACGCCTACAATGACTTGTTAGAGCATTGTTGTGGATATTACATTATACGTGAAAAATCTGGTTGTGGGGAAGTACGTTTCTCTCGGCCTTAGACTGAGATCATGTGTGCCTTTCAATGCTCACTTTGTCTTGTTGGTCGTGTGGTCCAAAAGGGTCAGAAGTCAGAAGTGTTTTCAAATAATCAAAGCTTGAATAGGAACGAGATGGTATATCGTCCACCTGGTTAAGGATCCACTTTGTGTTATCTATAAACATGTAAAGATCTTTTATTACTCATGCATAACTAAAGCAAAATGCACATTTCTATGTAAATGTACAAGATCTACAATAAAAATATATACACTGTATATATTTTATTTACTGTATTTTGTGATATTGTAGGATCTGGAAACACCGGGAGAATGTGGTGTTTGGAAGAAAAACACATCATCAAAGCCAATGGCAAACAGAGTTGTGTTATAACGGCAAAACGCTCTCTCCGGCTCAGGAGGGGTAGGAGTCCAAACACAGGGAGCAACTCTAAAAAACAGGAAGCATAAAAAAGAATTAAGCATAATATATAGCGACAAGATGGTGACAAGTAATAGTTCATCAAAAAATGTAAATTGTGTCATAATTTACTCTTTACGACTTTCAATTTTCTGCAGAAAATAAGATATTTTGAAGAATATTGGTTACCCAACCTCGACTCTTTAATGGTTTGTTGTTTATTCAATAAAAGTGAATAGGTGCCGTTGCTGTTACAAATTTTCTTATCAAAATATTATTTTTTATGTTCCGCGGAAGAAGAAAAGTTGTTCAGTTTAAAATGCTAAGATGGTAAGTATATGACAACATATATAAGTATATGATTTTATTTTTATTTTGAGGTGAACTATAATTTAAAGGATTAAAAATACAAATCCAATTCGATTTGAAAAATATGTATTAATAGATAACAAGCAGAGAATTTTCAGTGTAAGGTGAACCCTAATTAACAATTTGTAATATAATATAGTTTTCAGTAAATTAAGTTCAACATATTTTTATCATATTCACATTTGCAAAGATTTGACGTAATTCAGTTCTGGCCCAATTTTTACTTTTCAGTTAGTTACTAATACTAACAATAATTTCCAACATTATAACTCAGAATAACAAATATATATCAATTTAGTTAAACTGTTTCTGTCGTACTTGTAGTTGTCCGGGTCCATGTGGAACAGAGCAAGAGGAATATTTGGATATTTCCTCCAGTTACAGCGGATGTGAGTACGGTAGTCATTACGACACTCCAAAGACTTTAGAGCCGGGGATTCTGGGAATACAAATTACAAATTATAAAATATTTTAAGTTACAATTTAAGTTACTATCTTTTAATTTTCTAATGTGTTTTAATTTAAATAATCCTCACCTGATGTGAAGGATCTCTGTCGAGGACATTGTGCAAATGCAAATGTGCTCAGAAAAGATGTCAGGAGTACAGTCCAACACGGTGAGCTCCACAGATACATTGGGACCTCCAGTTTAGGATTACTATAGTTCAGGGTTAATATATTATTTTGGTATTAATATATAGTATTAATTCCAAAATAATAAAAAAACTGAAAAAATACATTAAACGAAAATATTTAAGGAAGATAAGTATGTATGAGAGAAAGAGTTGAGCTTACCATCCAACAGGATTCTGAGTAAATAGTGATGGCACTTCTGCGCTCTTTATGAAGCCTGGCATCTGCTGGTCACGTTGACATCCCCAAATGTTATGAACTTTTTTCAACTCGTGCCAACATGACCACAAATTGATTTACTCTTAAGTTTAAAAACTGCTTTGCATGCAGATTTCAATGTATCATATGATTCCTTTTCCTTTCTTCTCTTTTAAGCACACTGTGTTTCAAGGGTTTCGACATGACCTCTCATTGCCCTCTAGAATTATTTTTACGGGCGTTTTATTGTCCACCAGGTGAAAATCCAATCGCCTTGAAAGTCCCATCTAAAAAAATATGCTAGAGTAATAGCAAACACCTCAGCCGGGCAGGAGATTTGAACTATACCTCATATTTATTACACACATATCAGTATGGGATGAGTTAAATATCTTTTTTTCATATTATTAGAAAGGCTGTCAAAAAGATGAGTTGTGAATAATCTCATGCAGAATAAATGTATATCAATGTCTTATTTCTAACTCATACATACACATGTCTATCTTCTTTGGTGATTTGCAGATTCAGGAAACTCTAATATTTAGAAAGTTTAATCTGACCTGAGAGAGCAAAAATGCCCTTCAGCCGACCATTCGGCCCATACTATACAGTACATGCTTATGTCACTGAGCTCAATTAATTTATGAAAATATCTTGCTATTAAAATCTGCAAAACAGGAATCAAAAGAAGGAAGTTGGTGAAAGAAATGCCCTACAAGGGCACTTTAGTAACCCGACAAAAAAAGCTCAAATGTCACACCGCCATACAAATAAAAACACTTCTTTATAGGGTATGACCATTATTTATTAACATTTAAACCTCTGCAATATATTATCAACACTATATAATACTGAGACAAATTCACTTTCGATCAAACGCTGTGCAATAACTGTGAAATGAGCAGAAATCTATACAGACGGCCCTCTCTTCTTAATACTCTGTGTTGTAGACTGACAAATCTTTGGAATGTGTAACCAGCAGCTCCCAGTGGAACTGATTAACTGGTCTTTTGACCTTTGACCCCGTCCGTTTGCTCTCTTGTACCATGAGTGCGACGTCTTCGTTGTCTAATATCCGTATCAGATCACCCTCGGGGTCTCGATAGTTAAGAGCAATATCATTAACCTGAAAAACGTCCCTGACGGGAAGAGAGGGAGAAAATAAACTGCTTAGCTAGTTGAAGGTCGCGGCAAGTGCGAAAACGATTATTAGCGGTCACGTGATCAATATGCAAATGATTGGCTGCTGTGCATGCAACATGTCAACAAGTGATGGATATTCAACAGTTTACAAATATGTTTAAATAAGATACTTAATATACTCAACACAGCATAAAAGACAAAAAAAATCAACATTTTTGAAATAAAAAGGTATTTGATAAAAATAATTTAAGTTATATAGATAGTTATGTCTTCAGAGTCCTTACACAATCAAGGTTTTCATTTTCATAGGAAGACATATTCTTACTGCATACGATGCACGTTCTCATTTGTTAAGTTTGCTTCCATGTTTCTAAAGTAACCCTAAACGGACAAACTCCGCTTCAGAACGGATTTCATAAGGATCAACTCCGAACTAGTTGTTTCTAACTTTCGCAAACTGGACCTTTAAATTGGACTTAACTATTTGAAAAGGAACATTTATATTTTGATCAAATCTAAGTGAAACAGCCAATTTGGTGCAGTACATTCTGACATTGCACAAATCGCAAAGAGTAGCATGAGATGCCGTCTTTAAATTTTATCCAATGAAGTCATCTTAAAAAGTTTGTCTTTGCGTGCAAGGTCTTAAAATGCCACCTAGGTATATAGTTTAATATGTTTTCTCTTCAAAGAAACAGAAGATAAATGGGTTTTTCTTGAATAATTTTCATAGCCTTGCTGTTCGACAAAAACAATGGACACACAAGAATAGACAAGTAGCTTTGTGTGTTTAAATGTGTCGGCAATCACAGACGTTCTGTTAGAACGAAAATCTCGACATTTCAACAGCTTCTGTATTGGCTGGTTTGTCTGTTGTCCAGCATAATGTATTTAACTAAACGTAGAAATGGCGAATATGAATATTAAAAGAGCCTTACAGAAAAATATCACAAAAACACATGTGCTAATGTTGAGAATTAGTTTTATAATAATCTAAGCTGTTGAAATTGTGCAAGTAGATTTTTCAAGAACTACCGAAGTTCTTATATATTTTCTTTTCTTCTTTTTTTTTGGCAGAAAATGTTATTATTTGTTGCCCGTTTTGTTTATTTATGTTTTGCAAATCTAATTCATAAAGTATTTAAAAGTTATTGTCATTACAGTATTTAATCTGTTAACATGGACATACAAGATATCAGGAGTACAAAGAAGATACTTTCAAAGGAAAATGAGGTTTCTTACCTCATTCGGGAGAGCAGATCCTCATAAGATGGTTGAATTGACATGTCTTCCTCAACGCATATGTCCCTATGGCAGATAACACACAAACATTGAATTAAGAAATATTCAACAAATTTGTCCAATTCAACCAATATTTTTAATAGCTAATTTATAAACTGTCTGTAGATCAATGCATATGTACACAACTGCTTCTTCTTTTCTGACCTTGTATCGATCCCTTCTGGTTTCAGCATATAGCACCGAAGGCAGCTATATGAACCCTGTGCACGATTCTTATTCTTGGAAGCACCGCCTTCTTCGTCAGATTCACTTTCTGGAAGAGGCTTGATAATCTTCACAAAGGACTCAGGAAAGATCCCGGTTTTGTCCCTTACAGTGCCCTGGAAAGAGGATGGCATAGTGAGATAAAGATGACCTCATGTTGTCTTAAAGAATCTAAGCATCTCTCTCAGATCCATCAGTGCATGAACGCTCAGATCACACAGATTCTTATCATTATATAATCAGCTCCAGAAGGGCCAAAGTGAAAGATCTGAAGAGGGACAGGAACACAATAACTGAAGGGTATTAATATGTTCCTAAAAGAGAAAGATTCGATTTCTAGAGCCCATATCTGAAGTCGGTACATTCAGGCCAAAAAAGGATTTTCAGTCCAACAATGCAGCAGATACAACCTGAATCTCTCATTCCCACTCGATAAAATTATTTGAAGGTCTATTGCTTCTCTGTTATACCCAATTCTCTGTCATCTCTTTTCATTAAGTGCAATTTGATTCGAGTAATCCCTTCTGTTGTGTCCAAATTGACCCCAAATCAACTTCTGAAAAGGATCCTGACTGTAGTTTTATAACCTTGAACATTTTCAGAAAGAAAAATAATTCAAAATATATATATTTCAGTTATTTTTATATTTTTTTCTCATGGCTTTTGACATTAAATAGCTTTAAAAAATGTTTTGAAGGGACTCAACTCAGCAAATCAGCATTTCAATGAAAAAATCTAATTCCAGTATTTTAATTATGCGAAAGTATCACGTTTTTTATTGTTTTAATGTGTTTTCAAGCTTAACTTGTTTTTGTTACCATACATATGTATTTTGATTAATATTAATTTAAATGATGACATGACCTTTGATTTTTTAAGACTTTAACCATAAGTTATAAAAACAAAACGGTTACATATTAAATTATGAGCAATAGAGCTAATAACATTTTAAATTTGATGTATTTATTTAATTATTAAATAATCTTTGGGTTCAATATAATTTTACACATTAAAGGGACAGTTCAAAGATGAAAATTCTGTACTTTTTTTGTTAAACACAGAGATAGAAATTTAAAAGAACATTAGCAACTGATAACTCTGGGTCACCACGGACTACCATATTCATTTTTGTCTATTGAACATAAATTATGAAGAATTGCCGGGATCCTTTGACCGTTCACATTTTTTTTGGGTAGCCATGTGAAATCTCAGTTGCCAACACTCTTCAAATATCTATCTTTGTATCAACAGAAGAAAGAAATGTGTATGGGTGTGGAACAACTTGAGCTTGAATAATTTGTGACAGATCTTTCGTTTGTGACTATCCCTTATAAGATCTCTAACATTTCATCTCATTTACTGTACATTAAATTGTTTTTTTTATACTAATATTCTTTAACGATGAAATGATTGACAATAAAGACCTGTACATCAAAACAGTAATGTTAAGTTGTTATATTTCACAAGCCATTAATACAGCCTTGAATCTCACTCTACTAGAATCTACCTATACTAATGACATTACTTCTCTACAACTGTCTTCTCTTCCTCCTCCTCCACCGTGCCTACCTATTGTCTCTCTCTCTCTTTCTCTCTCTCTCTCTCTCTCTCTCTCTCTCTCTCTCTCTCTCTCTCTCTCTCTCTCTCTCTCTCTCTCTCTCTCGCCCAGTATCTTCTTCTCTCCATCATTTGCTCACCTCCAGCCAGTCTGCGTTGACTCTCCTCAGGAGGAAGATCACATCTCCAGCTTTCAGATTGAGCTCAAGCCGTCCACTGCCGCTGAAGTCGAACACAGCCTAACACACAAGCAGGAGACACACAAGCGGGAGACACACACGCAGAGGGAGAGAAAGCCAAACGCATCCTAAGTCAGAGCAAGTTGCAGGTAAGAGAACCTCGTGCTTTACAAACTTTGAGAATGAGAGGATGGGTGATGTTTGTTGGAGGCAATGTTATGTTTCAAACAAAAATTGTTAAAAAAACATTGAAAATGTAGAAAGATCAAGATTTGAACAACACAACAGATTCAAAGTGAGCCATGTTTTTTTTATAACACAGTTATAAATGATTTAGCATCTTTGTGCATATGCATTAATTGTATTCTCAGACATGGGATTTTTATTTTATTTACAATATTAAAGATGTCAAGATCATTTACCATGTAAATTCTAAATAAGTTTTATTTGGAATGCATATACTGTTTTATTACCATCTATAACATTATGTCACCATTTGATATCCCTGTCTTGTAAGAGAATAAATGTGACCTGATTATGATCAGATAATAATTTCATTACTGCACAAACGGTTCGAGTGTGTAACTATGTGTGCGTGTGTGAAAGTGCAGGTTTGATCTCTGGTAAGTGCAGCGTGGGATCACACACCAACTAAGACAACGAGAGAACAAAAATACTGCGAAGACTAAAGGTGTTATGAGCGAAGGAAGAAGAGAGAGATATTAAGAGTGATACGGACAGATAAGAATACTGTATAAGAGAAGGATCCTCCAATGACCATTAAATCCTTAGCCATAGAAGAACGGGTTTGGGTTGGATGGTTCCGTAAAGAACCCTCAACATCCAAAGAACCTTCTTGTGTCATATAGGTTCTTGTAGTGGAATAATAAGTCTTTGGATAATGACAAAGGAAAGACATTTGGTTATTCTGGTTATTTTTATAAAAACGTCCCCATGAACACTTGAGATGCCCTCTCCACATGTTCTCAATCTAAAGTGATAATGGAATTTGTGTCATCATTTATTCACCTCCTTGTCCTTTCAAACCTGTATGACATTCTTCCAACTGCCTAACACAAAGAAAGATATTTTGAAGAGAGTTGGTAACTGAACAGCATAACCACCCATTCCCTTCTAATGTATGAACTTAGAACCAGTGTCAAAGTCAATGAGCGCCCCTTGCAATCATCCTTTAAAATATCTTCTTCTGTGTTCTGCAGTAGAGGGTCAAATAGCTTTAAAATTACAGAAGAATGAATAAATGATGACATGATTTTCATTTTGGGGGGAACTATCCCTTTGCCCTCATTAATTGACATGATTGGGACATAAAAGAGATCTTGTTTTTGAACTCAAGCGCTTGACTTTGCAATCCACCAAACACCCCACGGATCGCCGCAGGGTATACTGGTGCTCAAAAGTGCAGTACACCCGTGCATGTGTTGGCATGAGTGGGCATCACGCTCCGCCATTTCTGCATGTTCAGATAATGCTGTAAATCTGCTCAGCTGTGGGTCGCTTGGTTTGTTTGCTCGAGTAGGAGTGTGTAGGTGAGACATGTTAGATGTTACCGGCTAATTACATCTTGGCAGTTACGATAAGTGTGAGCGTGCGTGTGTGTTTGTCCGTTCGCTCGTAGGCAGTGCTTGAACAGAAAGACGCAGCCGTGCCAAAAAAATCCTGCAACATTCTTCACGAACTAAACGAGTGCACGGTACGCTGAAAGTATAGAAATCCTGGAGCTGCGAAACCCTATAAATGGCTTTTGATTCAATTGCTACGTTTTCATATCGTGCAACAAAGCAATTGGGCACATTAAAGTTAAACCTAAACGGTTTTTAACACTTAAAGAGAGTTCGAGACACATGTGTGGAATCATAACTCTACGATAAAGCGTGACCTTATGAAACAAAGGCTTTAAACAGAACCACATAGTTTCAAAGAATAAAAAAGGTTAACACATTTGTTTAGTAACCCTTCGTTAAAACAAGCTTTCTTGGCCCTCATTTTGCCTCTTTCTGATTATTTCCGATTACTGAATGTAACCCAGGAAACAAAACCTGGTGGAAACGTTTGTGAATGTTGTAGTTGACGCATACACATGTTAACAGAAGATGTTCCCATTGTAACGTATGCGCTAATTAGCTTCATGCCTAGAAAATCTTTCACTGTAGCCATCTGAACTACCAGACATGTTTATCTAAATTTACTTGTATTTACTAGCTTTTTTAATTACATTTCGTCGTTCTTTGTAAATAAATTTTCTGCTGCGGTTTCATGCTTTCTACACTTGACGTTTTACTAAACATTATGAACCACAAATGAAATTTGCGTGATATAATTGCTTATTAGCCTAGCGCTGAGAAAATGTCATACGTCTCACAGTCGCTTCAATCCTTCAAAACTACCAGAAACGTTACTACACTCAAGCATTTTTCTTCACAAATTTACTCCTATTCACTCTTATTTTTAATTATGTTCGGTCATTCTTTGTGCATTTATTTTCGAATCCGGTTTTATGCACTCAAGACTTAGCATTTAGCTAAATTGCAATATGGTTGACTACGACTAATATGGCTATAGCTAATAATATAGCTTATGTGCAGCTTTACATATCTATCTAAACTACCAGACATATTTACCGCACTCAAGGATTTCACTTCGTACATTTGCTTGTATTTTTGGTTACCTTTTGGTTAGCATTTATTTTCTGCTTCGGTTTCATGTTGTCTACATTTAGCAATTAAATATCGTAATATTTTAAAAAAACAACTGACATCTGTAGTATATGTGATAATAAGCCTAGCGCTGAGAAAATCTCTCATTGTAGCTGTAACAAACAGACGATTACCACAACAGCAAGGATTTCACTTCGTACATTTTCTCGTATTGACTTGCAAATGTAATCGTCATTGTTTGTGCATGTATTTTCTGCTTCTGTATCATGGTATCTACACTTATCTACATACGCTTTGTATTTTCGACCACACCTGACCGCAAGTTTGAGTATGCACTGACGTTGAGTTTAAAGTCTCAAACTCAATCCCAAACTTTCAGGAGGAAAATCCTTCTGGAAATCCAAATCTAGTTTGTATTGAGGCTACCTATTCGCTAAAACCTACGAATTAAGTGATGTGAAGACCTCAGGGCTCAGGCTGCACTCAATATCGAAGAGAACAGAGAACTAAAGTAGGTCGAGAACAGAGATAGATTAACAAAAAAAGGTCTAAGAAAGAGTTTAACAAAAAAACGTGCGGGCTTGTGGGGTGAACCGAAAAAGCCTACATGGAAAGTATCTTGTCACGCAAAATACAACACAACAGTACTCAAAGCAACGGCTGTTATTATTTTTGCATCAATTTATTGAATTGGGTCTTTCCCGATTGGCCAAATTTGGTGAGTTATTTTTGCACGGGATCACGGAGTCACTAAAGGTGTCTAATAATAGAGTGACTCTGGGGGTCACAAAGCGCTCTCGTTTCAATTAAAAAGTCAATGACCTCCGAAAATGAGCTCATTAGCACGTGGCCGGCCAAATGGGAGGAGGAGAGATGGGTTTTTTATGCCAAAGTGAGTGACCCAGTTTGGCTCTTGTCAACTGGGGGTTCAGAGTGGGATATAAAGAGAGGAGATCGGTCTCCCGAGCCATGACACATGATAAAAGCGTTTTACATAAGAGGGGTGCCGGTTATTAACCTGCTTATTAATCCTTTATAAGTGGCCAAAAGTCTTCGTAACACTTTGCGAGTTGAACCATTGCTTAAAGTAGTCAACAAGAACCAAGTTTAGAACTACTTTTCCGATGTCATCGGCCAAAAAATACACCATGAAAATCATCATCATGCATGGGTGCTGTAGATGCAAATGATTAGTAAAAAACATTTCAGCCATCTCATAGAAAGCTCATAATGATAACAGCATTTCGAACAGCAGAAGAGGAACCCTGTAATGGAAACTGATCCATTTAAATACTATCTTCAATCTCTCTTTAATGGCTCTCTCTCACCAGCTAAACTCCTTACAGAGATATAGGGAAAGGAAGAGCTTTGATATTGGATAAACCATATTGACGAAACACTTTGCCATCACACAGGAAATGAAATTCTACTTGGTATCTATATTTAAGAGTTATTCTTGGGAAAGCTTTTGAATCCCATATATGACTTTGAGAATGAGATTTGTGAGAATTGTGTTTGCTATATGGTTGCTACACACAAACACAATATTTTGTATATCCATCACGTAATTATTTAAGTTGTTTTTGTCGATTTAAAACTGTTCGACTTAATTTCTCGGCAGAAAGCAAAGAAGATATTTGAAGAATGTCGGTAACTGTTGATATTTATGAGGTGTCATTTTAATATATCATATTTTTGACCAATAAGTACCTGTTCTGTCTCTTCTTGTATTGTTCTACACATTTTTTGGTTGTTTTATCTGCTTTTATGAATAAAGCATACTCTTTTCCATGGCCCGTCAAGTACCAGTATAAGGTAGGTATCTTTTCCTCTACGCTGTGCTTCATGTTGCTCTTACACAAGAATAACAAGACAAATGTCCAACAACACATCTGCTACATTGATCTAAATCAAAAAGGCCTATAACAGGAGAAATGTTTTAAGAAGATAATAAAAGATGGACGTTCATGTGCATGCGTTTCAAGGCCATGTGATATTTGAGACTTATTCTCACAGCCTTTTCAATTTCAAGTCCGGAGACTTCCAACCCAAGCCCAAATGCTGAACAAAGTTAATGTACATATATAAATACATTGGAACTCCCTGGCAACCACCCAGAACACCCTAGCAACCACAGCACTTACACTTTCTACAAAAAACAAACATTAAATAAAGTTTGCATCTCAGTTTGAATTTCTTACTAACAAACACATTTTACTAACAAACACATTTGACATTTTATCACAGATTACTAACAGAAACAGACGGGATCAAATCTTATTTATCAATTTACTCATATGTCAACATTACAAATGCTGTAATTTTATCAACTACTTAATATATGGAGTTCATAGCATACTATATAGTTAATACTGTACTATTTGACAGAAATATATTGTTCATACCGTACTATTTGACAGAAATATATTGTTCATACCGTACTATATAACAGAAATATATAGTTAATTCCGCATTATTTTAAAGAAATATGGATGTCCTACCATACTATTTAACAGAAATATGACGTTCATACAGTACTACTTGAAAGCATTATATATAGTTTATACCATACTATTTGACTGAAATATGGAGTCCAAAATGAACTATTTGTCAGAACTATTGAGTTCAGAGCATACTATTTGAAAGAAATATATGGTTCAGAACGTACTATTTGACAGGAATATGGAGTTCATACAGTACTACTTGACAGAATTATATATAGTTTATACCATACTATTTGATCGAAATATGGAGTCCAGAGTGAACTATTTGACCGAATTATATAGTTCTACTAGTTTCTAATATACTATTAAATAGAATTATGAAGTTCATGTCGTACTATTTGACAGAAATACATAGTTCATACTATATTATGCGACAGAAATATAGGTAGACGTGCAGTTTAGAAAGCAAATCTCCAAATGTTGCCATCAGAGTCTCAGAAGAGACCTCAATAAGGTCACAAACCAAACAGAAATTTTTGAAGCATTTCTCGTCAAATTTATCATCGGATAATCTTATCTCAACAATCTACATTCATTTAAACCTAAACAGCCTTTATGTTTCTGACAATTAGCTTATTTGATTCTGTCTTTTTATTTCTCAAAGCAATTTTAAAAGAAACAGATGAAACTTGAAAGTAGTACTGAGGACTCCTGAGGATCTGGAACCTCCTGAGCCATAAAAGAGTGAAATAAATTCCTTTGCGAATATGCCGCCCACAGAAACCACAAATCCAGAGAGTCCTGTCCCATTTCTCCAAGAGGTTCATCTAAGGGCCAGGTCACTGGCATCGGTTCTGAACGGACACGCTGTCTTTTTTTTTAAGGTTTTCAAATACACGATAAATAAGTTTTCTTTTGGAAGCAATATTTATTGAACACAGGACCATGCGTTCAATGGAATGACAGACTGGAGGTTTTTCCAGACGGGTAAAGACATACTAGATTAAGTCTTAAAGAAGAAGTACTACTGAGGACGAAGGCAAAGTGATAAATTAAAGGGAAGACGTGCGAAAAATACTGAAAAGAACAAGACGGATGAATTAAGTGATGGATTAGTCGAGAGATTATGGAGCTATGGAGGGATTGATTGAAGGCTGGAAAGTGAGCAGAGAATATAAAGACAGATTAGAGGGATTGAAAGAGCGTGACTGAAAAAAAAGATAAGGGGAGAGAAACAGCGGAATGGAAACAAAGATAAAGAAATTAGTGAAATAGGGAGGGAATATTACTGTCCCAGAAAACTCATGGCAACTAAAGCAGGTTTTTGGTCTGGCCCTAAACTCAGGTGACCTGATCAAAAATGAACAGAATAGAATTTAAACCTAATGTTAACAATAATTGACATATGATGTTATAGACCTGATCGAGCATTTCCGTTGTGATTTGTTGAAATATTTAACATCAATATCAATATGAATTCCGGTTTATTTCAAAACACAAAAGAAGATATTTTGAAGTATGTTAATGAGAAGACAATGGATACTTAGTGGTACGTACGTTTTGGTTTTGTGTCAATACAATAGACGTGAAATGTCTGGTTCTAAGTGTGAAAAATAAGCAACACATCCACTAAAAGCAACCCCTGATTTAGAAACCGAACCACGCCATTAGTTTTCGGTTTCTTGTATTTATGCAAATACCAGTGGATGTATTAATATGGAAACCGTGTGTGAGGTGTTGTGAGAGTTGTAAAAAAGCATCAACCTCCACAAAGTTTTGTGTCATAATCCTCTGACAAAATGTGAGAGTTTTGCAACAACAGTTTACAAGAGTTGTGTGTGTGTGTTTGTGTAATAACCTCCTAACCAGAATGCTTGACACAAGTATGTGTGCGTGTAGTATGTAGTGTGTAGGCTGTTTCTGAAAGTGTTTCCAAGGAAACGCTAATGTACCTCTGCTCTGGGAGCCGAGAGAAGGTCTGTTTTGGGCTTTATGGTTTTCCTAGTACGAGAGAGAGAGAAAAAGAGAGAAGTGAACTTCAAATGCACAACAAAACGAGCAGCGCTTTCTACGAAATTCTTTTTCAATTTTCAGAAACAAGACAGAATTAAGTCAAACACACAGAAGCTACATTTTATTGCTCGGAGGCTTTTTTAGTAACTCATGAGACTACGCAACATACTTTTATGGGTTTTCATTTCATATCCGCCTTATCTCAGATTCGTCTTCTAAATATCTTTGGGTAGTAGTAAATAAAAGCAAAATTGAAAAGACAATTTCAAACATGCAGCTAGAACAACAAGTCGGTCAATTCAAATCTCATTTCGGTCTGATAAAATGAACCAAAATTGAATATTCTTTCATGATTTATCCTCATGTCATTCTTTTTGACTTTCTGATGTGATACACAAAAACCATATTTTGAAGAATGTTGTAAACTGAACAACACTGGTTCTGATTTTCATGTACGGACACAAAACCGCTGAGACATTTTTCAAACTATCTTCAACTGTGTTCCATAGAATCTTATACCGGTTTCAATGACATGAAGGTGAAAAAAGATGACATAATTTCATTTTTAGTTAAACTATCCCTGTGGGATATCTTATAATGAAAAGCCTATGTGTTAAAGCAGCAGAATGTGATGAAGAAGTTAGTAGAAAGTTATTGACATCAGTATCCAGCGCTTAAAGCATAAGTGAGGGAGGATTGTGGGAAGTCTCCTACACTTTTCGTGTGGGGGGCCGCAAGCGGCGCAGAGCCCGGGGGACCTGTTGGCTGTCAGACTCAGTCTGGTAGAAGAACATCCGTATCAGATCGTCCAAGAGCACCCAGGTAGGCAGACAAAGCAACCTCTGATAAAGATAGAGAGAAAGAGAAATGTGTAAACTGGACAACAGTTTGACATTTCAAATATAATATTAGTAATGAAAAAAGAGAAGTAATTAAAAAGGGAACTGATGATTAGTTCTGGTAATTCCACACAATATGAAGTGATGCTTATATTATGACCTGCAAGGCACATGAGTCTGATAAATACCAAATACAACTCCCATCAGCACATTAGGGCCATGGTGCAACCCTTAACGTTTACGAAATGTTGTCTGACTCACCTTCATGTAATTATTGAGCTCTGGGATTCTATTCTCTGCAATCTCCTTTTTGTTGCCCATGAAGACCTTACCTGTGGCACAACAAACAAATAAATAAATGAACAAACAAATGGTATGAGCAAATATCTACGACACATCTCAAAGCAAATAAGCTTGTAACTGGAACAATCAAAACTAGCTGAGAGGTTTGCCCTGAATAACGCGGCTGTCCTCTTATTGGTACCTAGCGCAACATGAGAGCAAATATTACAGCATATTGCCTTCTCGCCTTTGTTTTGTTTATTATAGCCACGGGTATTTTAAGTGATGTGAGGATAGGTCTGTCAGTACGGATCCTTATGATCCTTTTAAGAATTTAATCCAAGAATAGAATATATCTCAGAAGGTTACCCTAAAATATATTGTATCTCAGAAAAGAATTCTAGAGTAAATAATATATCAGATTGTATCAACATTAGAGCACATCTCAGAAATAATATTGGGTTAGATGTTAGAAGATTATCCTAGAATAGGCCACACCTAAGAGCAAAAATCAATATAATACATACAATATAAGAAGAATGTAAGAACATACAGTATCTCACAATATAATCCCAGAACTCACCATAACTGAGAAGATAATTTTTGAAATGACTATATCTCAAAAGATATGTATATATGTCAAAGACTAATCCTAAAACATGTAATATTTCAAAATAAAACTCCAGACCATATAGAGCAAACAAAATAATCCTTAAATGTACCATATCTCAGAATATGATCATAGAATAAACTATATCTAAGAATATCAACTCAGAACAAACCCTATTTTATTAGATATTTCCATACTGAAATAGCTTTTATCTCCAAAGATAGTCACCTTATCACAAAATATTAATATAAGCCAGACCTTTTGTCACAAGATCCTTCTAGAATGTACCATATCTCAGAATTCAATCTAAGTTTAACCATTTCTCAGTGTTATACCAAATAAGACCCGATTTTAAAACGTAATCCCAGAGTAGACTTTTTCTAACAAGGCCACCTTTCAAATAGTATATTTAAACCAGAAGAGTATATTTTTAACAATTGAATTGCAGAATAATATATTTAATTTCAAAAAAGAATCCTAGAACATACCGTATCTCAGATAATAATCCTAGAATATGCAATATTTTAAAATAAATCAAAGGATATACCATATGCCAAAATATACTGCTTGAATATATGAGTGTAAAGGTGATTTTTTCAGCCACAGTTTTCTTAAAAAATGTGATGGGATTGGCTGCAATGTAAAACAAAACATCCATTTGATAGGACACACAAAAAAACTCTTTAATTCTCTTCCCCCGAAACAAAGCTGTTTCTCACATTCCTTGTTTATCTCTCAAGCAATCCATCTTCTCATTATAGCTTCATTATAAACTTGTCCTGAAGGAAATACAGAACAAAACAAAGATCCCCCTTATGCCACATCATGGCAGTCGATGCTAAACCTCTCATGTGAACATTGAAATTATCTTTTTATTTTCCAATAATGCTTAATCATATTACACATGGTGCCAGACAATCAATGGCAGTGGAGAGAGTAACGTCCAATGTAAATGTAAAATACGAAGGGTCTTGATTCAGCTTCAATCGTCTGGGTTAATGTTTTTTGGTCGGACACTTTAAGTGAACTCTAACGTAAAGACGCAGAGGTACTGAAGGATCACGTTCCTTACATAACTGAAACAACCTTTCCTTACCGCAAAATTCAATTAGAAAGAGAGAGGGGAGAGAGAGAGAGAGATAGAGGGGGAAGAGAGAGAGAGAGAGAGAGAGAGAGAGAGAGAGAGTATAGCTTATTAAAAAATTATGAGAAAAGAGGTTGTGGAGGTTAAAGTCTTAAAAATGCATCAAGGAAAAAATACTTTCGGTAGCTTCAAGTGTGTGAACAAAATGCCAACTCAATTTTACAGTACAGTAAAATACAAGCAGTCCTTCTTTTTATTTCAACACCCGCATGTGGTTCAAAATGTGTTTTATTTCTGCTGTGGAACACAAAAGAAGAGATTTTGAGAAATGTCACAGTGGTTTTGTGTTCATATAGACACAGTCAATAAGGGTCAATGTCCTTTCTTACTAGGACTTACTAGGATTGGCATTCATTTTACTTACGATTGCTTTGTTTCCTCCTGTTGTAAATGCTTCTTTTGTAAACATCATTTGTAAGGCGCTTTGGATAAAAGCGTCAGCTAAATGACGAAATGTAAATGTAAAATGCAATGTTGTTTTTTACAAACATTCTTCAAAATATGTTCTTCTATGTTCTGCAGAAGAAACAAGGGCATGCAGGTTTGAAATGCCATGAGAGTGAAGAAGTAATTTTCAAATTCATTTTCACATAATGTGGTATTTACTGTAATGTCGTGTTCTGTAAGTGAGCAAAAGCTGGCGCAAGTTGGATAAAGAGGAAGCAGATTAAGACGGAATGGACCAACAGTTTTGTCTGAGGAAGTTGTGTCTCAAGAACAAAACCGGTTTAATTTTACGAACAATGAAATGCAGTCATTGACTTTTCTCTCTTCCGCGATTACTGTAACATGCCTGGGTTTCACAAACTTGGACGTTCTTGACTAGTTAATTAGTAACTTTGTGGGAAACACTATGAAGGACTCAAAGGACAGATATAAGTGAACTTTGTCTCTGAAGAAACACGTGAAGAAAATCCACAGCAGATATCAGGTAGTAAAGTAAAGTTTAGTTCTTTCTTCAAGAGGCCACAAAAGAAGTTCGTTTGAAGAATGCTATCACCAAACAACAGTGCCCAATCACCTGTATATTTTTTTACCTATGTATTTGGCAGACACTTAGGGAAAAAACACGTATCCAAAGTTCCAACATTCTTCAAAATATCTTCGGTTGGGTTAAGTCGTACCGGTTTCAAATGACAAGACGGTGAGTAGATAAGGAAATAATTTACATTTTGGGTTGAACTGTCCCATTTACATTGGTTACAATCTCTCCCGAGAAAACACAAAATAGATCAAATTGAACACACATTAACATAAAGCATTTATCAGTTATTAAAATGTAATTGCCCATGATGACATGTAATAACAATCTGATACTGTGACAGCCAGATGTCACAACCTACATTGTTCGGGGGGGTTAAACACAGTTCCTGTAAATACCCAAAATGTGTGTGTGCAGAACAAGATTCGGCTCCTCAAAGAGAAGTAGCAGGTGTATTTAACTGTAGTTTGTGATGCGTGCGGTCTGTGCGAGGGAACACAGATTTCCCCAGAGCTCATCAGAGCTGTTATTTAGTTGAGGTGGTGTGGCTACAGACCTGGCAGGGTGGGTAGTTTGCAGGTGTAATATCCCGGTTGGGCTTCCGGCGAGTACTTCAGCTGAAGGCTCTCATGTAAAGCGAAGAACTCCCGATACCGTCTGTAGATCAGGTATTTACTGTTGCCCTTGGTCTTCACCTCAATGACAAACCTCTGCAGATATAATCGGAAGTCAGAGTATAAAAACGGGCTTATAAATTACAGGTATCCATTGCGCAAATGGCGAATGGCACTGGTTTTACACATCAAACCTTTTAAGGTTGTAGTGTCGGTTGTTTAATAAACATACAGATTACTTCATCGTTTCTTAGACAGTAGGAGATGGGTTCAGGTCTATTATATAAGGGATATCAGGGTCTTGGGAAACTTACATAGTAAACAATGAAGCCTTTCTTCTCCTCAACATCAGCGATGGTGGCTGAGACCGGAATGTTGTCTGGGAGCTGGTCGAAATCACTGTAAAGGGATCAAGTACAAACCTCATGAGTTTATACATTGAAAATGAGAAATGAGTACAGGTCAATAGATTTCATTTAGTGTAGGATGTAGTATTGCATAACAGGCTTTTAAAAACTATGTATT
Source organism: Triplophysa yarkandensis (assembly GCA_033220385.1). Lineage (NCBI taxonomy): Eukaryota > Metazoa > Chordata > Actinopteri > Cypriniformes > Nemacheilidae > Triplophysa > Triplophysa yarkandensis. The sequence continues at coordinate 8,164,372 of CM065674.1, forward strand.
AAGTAACAGAATGCATTACGAATGGATATTGCTTCGTTTTGTCACATGCAACATTTAGTTGAGGTCATCCAGTTGGCATGTAAAACCGTTATTTCCAATGCATTCATCACATTGAAAATGTACAGCATGAGGTCAAGATCATAGCTGGAAGCATTGTTCTGTACTGCACATTCAGGAAAATGCTGTATGCCATAAACGTTTGGGTGTGTGCAAGAAATACTGCGTGCACAAATATTGTATATGTTGTTTTAAAGATGTGGGAAATCACATGGCTGGACGTGCGCATTCACAACTTTTTAGTCTTTCTGTATCATTTCCAGTATAAATATATTTTCATTAAGCAATGCTTTGTATCTTTGTTTTGTTATTTAAAATAATTTATCTAAAAATCTGTAGTACAATACAATTCTAACAAACACAGTTCTTAGTGATGGAATTCAAATATTGTTGCTACCTTAACCAGTTGTGTTCAATCGTACACCCTTAATGTCATACTATTATAGGTTTTTCAGAAATGTTGTTCACAAAGATAACTAAAATGTGACAAAATTGGATACAGAATGAAGCATTTAGTATAGTTTAAAGCCACAGGTTCCCCTAAAGATAACAATTCTGTGGTGATTCATTTGCCTTTTCTTATATCAAACCTGCACAACTTGCTTTCTTTATCAAAACACACAAGAGGATATTTTCTAAAGAACGCTGGTAACCGAACACCATTGGCACTCATTCACCTCAATTGTGTGAACATAAAACCAATGGAAGTTAGCAACATTCTTTAAAATATCTTCTTTTGTGTTTTGTGAGATTATAAAGTTGTGGTTATGATTTCACAATGTGATTCAGCTATGCTGTAGTAAAATCACAGGTAATCAAATATAAGACTCTAGTAAACTTTACCGAAGTAAATAACCGGTAGCACACATACATCTGTCAGACGTCAAACAGATCTGCAGAACATCTCTGAGATGTCTCCTGTCGTGTCTGGAAAGTTTGTGGTGTAGAATGGATGTATACCAGCTCGTTCAATGTTTTGTAGAAGACATCTTACTTATGTATTGATGTGTCCTATACAAGAATTGTGTTTGGGTTCAACACTGTTCAGTTTCCTTTAGTACAAACTTGATTCCTTTAAGAACAACCCAGCATGAGGACCTCACGTCACCACAGACACTGCAGGTAAACCAGGACTCATGGTCAAGCAGAGATGATGAAGACACACAGGTGCTTACCTTTCGTCTCGCAGTTGTTGTGGGAGAGACATGCTGAAGATATCCAGACAGAACGACAAAGGATTGAGACTTCAGTAAAGTGGAAGTGAAGCTGGCTGGTGGTTTTCTGAGGGGGTTTACGATTGCGCTGAAGTGGCTTCCATCCAGAGGAACTGAAAGAGCCCCAACAGACATGTGCTATACTTCAGAACAAGACTGAAAGAGAAAGACAAACAACCCAAGATTGAAAATGAACCTGTTCGGTCTTGTCATTGAGAGTCTCGTTTTCTTTCTTACTGTTTCAGTTTGTTCGGACGGAGATACAAGTGAGCATGAGAGGTATTCAGGCGTTCCTTATCTTCAGGTTATCTGAAACGAGTTCCACATGACACAACTGTTCATTTGTCTGACGTCACAAAAGTTACCCGTCACAGGAACACCTCTTTTAGTCCCAACATCAAACTTACATCATCCAGATTTAAAGATTTAAAGAAGATATTGATATAACATGTTATTTCTGAAACCATCTTGACGAAGATGTTTTGGTCTGACTTACAAAAAAAAATCTGGAGATTTTATTTTTGAAGTTGTCCTGGATGCCAGGGGTGATCTGTATTTATTTGACAAACCTTTAGAGGAGAAAATTTACTTTATTTGATGTTTGTTTCATATACATAAACGTCAAAAAAGTGTCAAATTTTTCATGCTTCAAAACGAACTTTATTAATACTTTAAACTTTGAAAGGTGTAAGGAATCCAAACGCTAAAGGAACTGTGGAGGCCTGCAAACGCTGAACGTTTCCCTTCTGGTTATAAAAATGAAACCTAAAAATAAACTGCTGGGAAAGTTCTACTGGTTCTCTTTTCGGTTACAAAAACTAAACTTAAAAATAACAGTGGCAAGTAAAAAAGTTAGGTTTATTCACTACGATCTGGAGTTCAATAAAGGGAAGTGTTTTTTACGCATTTGCATAATGATAACATTTAAAGTAGTTACATGAATTAAATTAACAAAAATTAAGATTAGTTTGCACAGTGATCAAATTTGAGAGAAACACAAAAAATTTTTGATTTTCAGAGGATTCGAGTTTTTTAAATCCACAGACCATGATAGTAGCTGAATCTAAAGACTGAGCTTCTAAATATACTTGTGGTAAGAATATATTGTCAGCCTAAAGATTATAAAATGCTTATTATTTTGTAAACTGCTTTAAATTTTATGTATTTGGTTGAAGTCATTGGCTATTTTAATTATATTTCCAAATATTGAGTCTGATGTTGAGTTACGCTACAGTGTGATTTTATTTAAAATAGTTTCTGTTTAAAAGGTGTTTAAATGTTAAAATCGAAAATTATATCAGTTATATATGAATATATATATGAATGCTGAATTCAACTGAATTCAACCTATTCAATCGACCATACTATTACTTGTTTTGATTCGATTAGTGATTGATTAAAAATCATGGTTTATTAATACATCTTTAAAAGTTCTTGGTGTAGGTTATACTAACGTTCAGAGCATGTTAGCACACGTTAGAAAGATGTTAAGCGAATGTTAGGAGTACATTAGTGTAAGTTATAAAAACATAAACTTAATATTAGGATAACTTTAGCACAAGTTAGACTTACATTAGGAGAACTTAAAACTAACTTAGGAGTATCGTTTAACCAAACAAACTAACGTTCTGTTTCAGTACAAAAACTTTCCTTTCCTGGTTAACCAAAAACAAACCTTGAATTATAATTTAATATGAACGTTCCGGTAACCAAAAACTAACGTTAGTAGTTTGGCAACAAGAAATTGTAAGCTGGGGATCTTCTACTTTCGTTAGTTTTATTTGTTGTTAGTTTTTTACCCTTCATATGCATATTCTTTGTTCTATTTAACTTTTTAAATATTTGTGTGCATCATCTGCAAAAATGACGAGCGACCTCAAGAAATATAAAACATTTCTTATTATTAAAAAATTTATTGGCAATTTAATACTTCAAGTACTATGCAAGAAGATTATTTTATAGATCCTCCTCCATGTATTGCGTAATTTATTATATAGTTTTGTATGACAGTAAAATTTAAATCTTACGGAAAAAATACAACTAAATAATGAGTACAGTGCAGTACAGCGACTGGCCTCTAGTTGTCAGTAAAACGAGCATTCAAAATGCACAGTAACGGACACAAACCATGACACTTACTTCATTTGATTTCCATTAAGTTTATTAATAAACTCTTTATAACATCTGTATCATATTATATATAAACAAATACATTTACTTAAATTTAAGACCATAAACAGTATTTTTACTATTGTAGTGTACGTTCTTCTGAGGTGGTTCAAGCCTAGGAAGGTCATGCGAATGCAGTTTTAATCCAAAAGGTTGAACTTCATAACGTTGCAGTCATAGGCCCACAGACATAGACATGTTAACATGTTAACACAAGGTCATGCCAGCTGCAACATTTTTTCTTTCGCTTAAGGGATGCGTGTGTGTGTGTGTGTGTGTGTGTGTGTGTGTGTGTGTGTGTGTGTGTGTGTGTGTGTGTGTGTGTGTGTGTGTGTGTGTGTGTGTGTGTGTGTGTTTGTGTGTGTGTGTGTGTGTGTGTGTGTGTGTGAGGTTTCGCATTGCCAGTTCAGTTAGAAATAGCAAAAGTGTCAATCCATGGCATATGTCATCTAGTCCGCTCCACGTACATATTACATACATCCCTGTGTTTATAGTAAGCACATACGTTCACAGATAATGAAAGGAGGGGAATGTAAAGCTGACGGACATGACTTCTTGGAATGTATTGTTTTTCATGTTCTGCTTGTAATAATTGACCTTTGACACGTCTTGTAGCATGTGTCTTATAGTAAGACACCTGTCACTATAGTTTAAGCTTTTTGAACAGGTTTGTGCCTATTATTATATAGAACCTAACCTGTAAGGCTATTGAAGTATCAAATATGAGCATTTGAGAAGTGTCACAAACAAATCTCTTCTTTTTTCATCACAATTTTAGTAAATAGAGACACGATTAAAAAATGTTCCCTGCTGTCAAGACTTAAGATATCTTCAGAATCAATACATAAATCTGAAATCAAAGTTCTGATACTTCAATATGAACGCATCAATTTCTTAATTTCTACACACACACACACACACACACACACACACACACACACACACACACACACACACACACACACACACACACACACACACACACACACACACACACACACACACACACTCCACCTGTTGTGAATTCCATACCGCAACTTCTGACACTTTAAATTAAATAATATTTTTCATGATCATAAATTATCGGAAAACATTTGACTTGAAAATAAACATTTTTTTTTATGTTTACCGCAAAACTTAGAATTTAATTCAAAGAGCAGGTATATCAATAAGCTAGCTTGTAATTGTCTCTTAAAGTAATAGTTCAATACTTCCTATAATTTTAAACCTATATGACTTTATTTCTTTTCAAAAGTGTTTGTAGAAATGATAAGATGTCCTGATATAGTAAGCAATCTGCCACTTTTTTTTGGATTTGATTGTAATTAAGCATCGAGTTATAGCGAGTTATTAAAAAAAGTGAAGTCCAAGGGATCTGTTTTCTGTCTATTTTTGTCTTACTCTCTCACTCTCTGTCTTTCTCTCTCAGCTTTTCCTCTCCACAGCCAACCGTGTGTTTGTTGGTGTGTGTGTGTGTGTGTGTGTGTGTGTGTGTGTGTGTGTGTGTGTGTGTGTGTGTGTGTGTGTGTGTGTGTGTGTGTGTGTGTGTCTGTGTTGAAATTGCTGAGGCAGTGTAATGTTATAGGGCCGGTAGAAATAGTGAAACACTCTTGCATGAAAAAGAAAGACTGTTTGTTTGTGTGTGTGAGGAGACTCAAGATCAGTCAAGCGGTGGGATCAAGCCACGACTGTAGCTCGACAGAATGTAGAATGGGAAGTGATGTGTTTAATTGGAGTCCTTGAGAGGAAAACTGATTTTTGACTCATTGGGTTTCTTAGTGAACATTTCGTAAAAAGATCTAAAATACAACAATCTGCCCTAACGTTGATCAAGGTAACTCATGAAAAGATATTTTCAAATGTAGGATTTTTTACAGAAGTTTTGATTTGATGACGGAATCATGGACGTATGGACACATGGACATATTATTAGTTGGTAAAAAAAATAAGGGTTGTATAGCCAAACAGTTGGATTGATGGATGGATGGTTGGACAGGTAGAGGGGATGGATGGACAAACAGAAAGAGGGATGGATGGGTGGACGGATGCACTAACCGATAGATGGATGGATGGATGGATGGATGGATGGATGGATGGATGGATGGATGGATGGACAGACAGAAAGATGGACAGACGGACAGTTGGCTGAATATACAGATGGATGGATGGAGGGACAGATTGATGGTAGGATGTGCAGAGAGAGAGATAGATGGACATACAGACAGATAGCTGGCTGGACGGATGGAGGGTTGGACAAACAAATAGATAGATAGATAGATAGATGGATGGATGGATGGATGGATGGATGGATGGATGGATGGATGGATGGATGGATGGACAGTGAAATGAATGGACAGACGGATCGGCGGAAACATAGAGGAAATGATGCGTAGACCAATGGATTGATGCCTGGACGAGAAGATAGATGGATGGTTATATGCATGGATGGACCGAGAGGTAGATGGATGGTTGAATGGAAAACGAATAGATGGATAAATAGATAAACAGATATATTGACAAACGGAGGGATGGACCACTGCATAGATAAACAGATTAAGGGAGATAGACAGATGGACGGATGGCTGGAAAGATGAATGGTTAGATGGACAGATACATGTATAGATGGACGGGTGGATGGATAGACAAACGAATTGACGGATGGAAAGATGGATGTATGTGTTGGTGGATGATTGGATGGACAGAAAGATGGATTGATGGATGGATGGATGTTTGGATGGACAGATTAATGTATAGATGGATGGATGGATGGATAGACAAACGGGTTGAAGGATAGACCGATGATGTGATGATGAATGAATGAATGAATGAATGAATGGATGGATGGATGGATGGATGGACGGACAAATGGATGAAAAAACACTTTTAAATAGAGGGACAGACAGATGGATAACTCTAGCGTAAAATTGCAAATAGCACAGCAAATAAAATCAACACAATAACAAACAACTAAACACATAGAAAATAGGACATGCTTCCAAACACTGCACTTTTACACAACCCCCCGTTATCACACCATATATTCAAAGACCCCACACACTGTGTACACACATGATCTTGGTATCTGGCCTTGATTGCCAATAAATTTAGTTCCACTGAGAAAGAAAAGGGCAGACGTGTACACTTTATGTATAGCACAATGCATCCTTCAGAATCCAAAGACGTCATTTCAGACTAAAAGAGAAGGTAATCAGAAGACATTTGAAGAGATTGCATGAAGTGATTTATTGGGCGAGAGAGACATGTGAAACCCATCCGATTTGATAGAGATGTTAATGTTATTACGGTGTCACATTACGGGGATCACACAGGGCTATAAATACTCACCATGCACTGGGGTTGTGTAGAAACATGTACGGAGGTTCTCCACCATCTTTCACTGGCAGTCTTAAGTATGCGTTGGTGAAAATCTTCAGTGGGGGCGAACCACTCGATATGCCATCAGGGTCAGTCTCGGACAGAGATATTTCAACACCAGGGCTTAACGGGATGACATATGCCAGGAGTTCATAGAATAAATGGATGTTGCTGTTTCGACTTCCTTTATAAAGTTTAAACAGAATGACATTCGATATCAGACTTCGAAAACAGTTCAAATGTGGAAATAGAGTGAACGTATCCAACAAGGACTTAAGTGGTGTCCTTAAAAGAATATGTAACTAAAAACTTGTCAATGGTGACCAAAAGAGACTTAGATACAAACTTTCATAAAAATATCTTCAGCACAACAAAGCAAGACTAACAATATTTGGGTCGAATGTAGACAAATAGTTTACTTAACCACACAATTTAACATACTTTCATATTTGTTGCGTTACTTTTGTTCAGAGAAAAAAAATGAAATTAATATGAAAACCCTCAGTATTAATAATCCAACTGTTGATAGAGGTAGGAACAATCGATATAAAAAATATAATAAAACAAATTGTGCACAGGAAAATATAAATATTTTGTGTGCGTTATATTTACAAATATTTCTTATAGGGTAATGTTATTTGTAAATATTGGCTATTATTCAGTTGGTTTATTTGGTTTTTGTTTAATAATTTGTTTATTTTGGTTTCTTTTGGTGTTAGTCAATATTGTTTTGTTTAATTTGGTTTATTTGGCTGTTTGTCAACATTTTGGTTGTGATTCACTTTGTTTATTTGGTTTATATGGTTATTGGTCAATATTATTTAAGTTATTTTTGATACTATACCTTTACATAACTTCTGTCTATTTGGTTTTTGGTCAACATTAATTTGGTTCACTTAAGCAATTTTTTTGGTTTATTAAATATTGGTCGATATTTATTTTATTGTTTTTTTCTATATTATTTTAATTACTATGGCTTTTTATATTATTATTATATACTAATATTAATTTTATATTGAGCTTTTATACAATAAATAATATTCCATCTCGTTTTATGTAATATTTAAACCAATCGTTTGAAAAAAATCTAAATGCTCAAAAATAGAGCTTCAGAAGTGTAATTTTAACAGATTTCACCGGTGAAGAACTACACAACCCACAATCCCGAAGTGACCGTTACCAATCAAAGAAGTCACTGTTTCCATGGAAACAAGAATTGAGCAAAAATATCTCCCAAGTGATCATCAACTTTCACTGTATGAGGTAGTGCCTATGAAGAGTGTTTCAAAAAGTTAAGATGCTGCTCTAGAAGGCATCTGCTGATATAGGGAGTGTATATACAATTAAGACAGTTCATTACATTTGGAGTGGAACAAGACACAAGATGTCAAATGGTAGAGGATTATTAATAGCAGCGTTTGATACGTTCGTGACACTAAGAAAGTGATCGCACACAGACACAAACACACACACACGCACACAATCCCTCATTCTCTTGCGTGTTGTGCTATGACCCAGTCTCTCCTGAAATAGACAGGAAGGACAGCCAGAGTATAAAAGACGTCCGGTAGACCCCCGTCCCCCACCTCTGGGTCTCATCTCTCTCCTCTCTCACACTCTCTCCATTTCTCTCCTCCCCACCAGCTAGGATCTACAGGTAAGGATGGAGCCTAGGTGAGAAAAGAACAAGTAGCACATTAATGTGTCGTTCATTTACCAATGCACTGTGGAAAATCCTATTGCTTAGATGTTGCTCTTGTCTGACTCAAGAGATTAACAATAGGTCCACTTTTATTTACTGCAGGTGTTGTAGAAATAAGAAAGAAAGTGACTCAAATGCTTATATTAAGTAAACACAAGCTAAGGAATTAATTTGGGGGGCTGAGTTCACTTGGCCTTGGGAGAATTGGGTAATAAATGATTGATTCATACTGAAGGTGTTGCAAATGTTGAGCAGTGTTTGAGACATTGTTGAGATCTCTTAAGAACGTCCAAGTTTTAATTTGCTAGTTGTTTTTACTCTAAAGTTAAAAAAGGTTTGCATTCTACAGGTCTTGTTTCAACTTCTTGTTTCAAAACTGCTTCTTGTATTGACCCAGTTTTATAACTGGGGTCTTTAGCCAATTTTTATTTTTTAGAATAGAAGTTAGTTGAGCTGGATAACAATATCATAAATAATGATATTAACAACACGCATTAATAATGTATTAATAAACCACAGAATAATTATTAGAAGTATCATTACTACTCTATAACCAATAATAATCAATGGAATTATTATTATTTTTAACCTTAACATATTATTATAACTACTTACATTGTTACTTTAATAATTATCCTGTGTGTTGGTTATGATTAATTACTCGTTGCTATTATTGTTATTATTATTATTATTATTATTATTATTTGTTGTTGTTATATTATAATTACTATTATTATTATCATTGTTGCTGTTGTTTTTTGTTATTGTTATTACCCAAGTTAGTTAAGCATCATAAATGTTATTATTTCTTAACAACAACATTAATAACACACAAGATAATTATCATATGTATCATTATTATTCAAATTATTATTAATCACCTTAGTAAGTTGAGCTTATACTAATAATACTACATAAATGATTATTTTACATGTGTTTGTCTGTATTTATATCAACAAATTAATATTTAGGTAAAACTTTTTACATTCTATGAACACAAACATTTATTTTTACATCAAAACAGCACGACTTGTAATGTATTATTTTAGTTAACATTATTATTAGAAGTATTGGGATTATTATCTGTCATTTTCTTCTCATGTCTACACATATTGTTATGTTTGTTATATCAAAACACTTTGGTGTAACATAAAAACAGTGGAAACACATATGGAAAGAAAGAAATGCTTACAAAAGTATGTAAAAAGGTTATTTTCCTGCACAAATTTGTTTCAATATTATTGTGTTAATATATTTTGGATGACTGTTGCTGCAATGTCTACATAAATAGTTTGTGATGATTTACAATGTTGTATGAAACACGTCAACACCCGCTGTGCACGGAAGAACTGTAAAGAAAACATTGCCTCTCATATAACACCGTCCTATCTGTTTGCTTTGGCAGATTGAAATGTCTTCTCTTTTTGTAAAAAAGACATTTTAAAAATGTGTAGACAACATATTATGAAAGTAGATTTGAAGCAGAAAGAAGTCTGACAGGGTCACATCTGAGACACATTCAAATATCACTTCATCTGTCACACAGAAGGATAGTGTTTCTTAAGAGAGTGCATACATTCTTTCGCCCAACCCAAAGACACTTGGACAAAACATACCTCACCTAAATAGACAAACATACACAGCTGTCCTGCATGCCACCTTTGCAGCAAGTGCTGTAAAGTTATTTACGATGGTAAGAGGTTGAAACGAGAGCAATCAAATCTGTTTTCTTGGCAGAGTTGCAGACCTTATGTGAGTGTTTATTACAGTCACTTGGACGCTAATGGATCTAATGGCAACTTGATCCAACAGACGAGGACTTTGTTCAGCATCTACGGCTTTAGATATTAATTTCTATGTGGATCTAGAAATTAAAACCAAATGTTATAGGCCAAAATCCAAAGTTATCACAGGCTGGTATTATTGGAACATCTTCATTTTAGCGTCCTTATGAAACCTTGTATATATTCATTTTAGATTTTTGAAAATCATCATATACGATTAAGTTATTATTTATATAGTCGCTCTTTATGTTTCTCACTGGCTTTTGCCAATACAAGAAGAAACTTAAGTGTTATGTAACTATTTTTCTATGAAACAATTTAAAAATAAAAATAAAAGGGAAATCTGCAATTAAGAAAAATCGAGTATATGTAAGTATAAAATAGGTATGTATGACTGAAGTTTTCTTCAAGAATTCCGAAAAAATGTTAAGTGTATTTATAAAATTTAATTTTTGACTTAAAAACTTTTTTTTAAGTAAAATATTACATGTAAATATTGGATAAATCTTTATTCATTTTTTAAGTGTCGAAAGGATTTAGAAAGATTTAATGCAGTTTTTGCTTTCATTTTTTCCATTTTACACTATTGCCCTTCCCGATAATAACCGAAATAATCGCTAAAAAGGATTTAAACTGCTTTTGAACTTTATTTAAATAGTATTTAATGATTTAAAAAGAACAATGGTAACTTCCATATACTGAAAAACTGTGAATTTGGACATTGCAACAATAGTTATGTTATTGTGGTAGCAAGGGTCTGTTTTCAAGATGGCGATAAAGTTGAGTTTAAATGCTGGCACGAAAGTTAAAATATCTCAAAACCCAGATACAATAAATCAGAGTATATTCTATATTGTTAAACAAACCAAGACATATTTAAGGGTTCATGTGTTTGAACTTCAACAAAACTTAAAAAATTCTAACATAAAAAAAATGTTAGCTTTAGTCAAAGCTCTATCAAATATATAAATGCCAATAAAAAGAACAAAAATATGAAAATTACCATAAACATTTTGAGATAAAGTAAACATTGCTCATCTCAGTAATTGAAGATCAACATATTAGATGTTATACAGAAGTTATACAGCGTGGCATACAGTACAGAGCCATATACAGTATGGTACACTGAAACGCAATGACATAGATGATCATTTTCCGGCGCTGTCTTTAAGAAAGCAAAAGACTAATTTTTCAAGCATAATCCCAGAACTGCTGAAAGTCTGCTGGGAAATCATGTAGTGTTGAGTCACGCACATATTCTGGCATCTTCTCTGTATATATCAGTCTTTAGCACTTAATATCCCTCTTTCATCTTTCTCTAGCTATCAAGATGGCCATGAAAAACCTTTTGAAAGAGGACGATATCAAGAAAGCCCTTGATCAATTCAAAGGTGAGTTTGGTAACACTCACAAGACACAGAACGCTATTACTGGAAACCTTTTCAAGAGATGCATGTTGCTTACTCTTTGTGTTTCTCATTAAGTACATTTTAAAGCTGCAAAATCTATTAAAATACTCTTTATATATAATTAAATAAATAGTTTTCAATATTTTGAAATATAATTTGTTAAATACATACTTATACTTTCATTAAATAAATCTAAACAGGTACAAAACTGTTGGATTTTTTATGAATTTCTAAATGTTAAACAATCAAATGTAAATATCTTCATTACCGTCTATTTAATTCCTTTTTTTTAAAGTGTTAATAAAGCTTCTTATTTTTTCAGAATTTACTGAGCCACTAGATTATTTTAAAACAGTAAAAGGGCTTGTTAACTTTTTCTAACAATATTTAATAATTACAGGGTTCTAACAGTTAATTTGGTAACACACACTAGAACTATTTATTGTCTAAATAAGCTATCTCGGCCTATGAACAAGTCTATGGACTAAGCATATAGACTACAGCAGAGTATGGCAGACATATTAAAAATGTATAGGACGAGGCAACCGGAACTGCAATTTTTTAAATTGGAATTACTCAAAAGGTTGTTTGCACGTCACATTACTGCTATGGCGCGAATGCATCTGGAGGGCAGGAAGTGATTTAATAAGAATTAGCATGTATTCCACGCCATTATATTCTTTTCTCTGTGTTGGCCATTCTGTTTATTTACTTCCTGCCCTCTTTCTTTATTTTGCGCGCCAGCCGAATCACATGATCGTCAACAACTAATTTAATCATGCACATCATTTCCACATGATTAAATAGTTATTTCTAACATCATTTCTCTTAAAATGTAAAAAGTTGGAATGTACAAAAATGTGGTTAAAAACTTAACTAAACTGTGTGTAACCAATTTACATGATTAAATTGAGTAATTCCAACAACCTCTTTTTCAATGCATTTTCGTAAAAGTTCTTGCTGCAAGCTTACAAATACTGCGAATTATTAAAATTGTAAGGCACATATGTTTCTATTAAACAGCTGCGGACAGCTTCGACCATAAGAAGTTCTTCGACGTGGTTGGGCTAAAGGCTCTGTCTGCCGAGAATGTCAAGTTGGTCTTCCAAGCTCTGGATGTGGATGCCAGCGGCTTCATCGAGGAGGAAGAGCTAAAGTGAGACGCACTTGTCCACAAACAGAAGTTTTTATTTGAAAGGGTTCATATGACGGTGCCGGAACAAATCTTTTAATATTTGTATTAGGTGTAAAGTCATGTAAATATATGGTTTAAGATTAAAAAACGCAGTATATCAGAACACCGTACATTTTTATATCTCCTCTTGGCTTCTCTGAAACAATTTTACAAAGCTCCTCTCTGTGAATAGCGAGGTGGGCTCTGATTGGCCAGTTAACTAGTACGTTGTGATTGGCCGAATACTGACGAAATGTTCGTATACCACCCCTTTAAATCTTTATGAGACAAGCCATGGCCAGTTCTATGCACATTATAAATTTTTCGGCAAGACCAGTAAAATTGTTTTATATCTATGACGCTTGGCCAGAGTCTCATTCTATCTTAATAACCATCTCCTGTTGGCCTCAAGGACAAAATGTTAGATTTCAATTTACTTAGATTGGGTCTATATATTCTCTCTTGGCAGCAGCTCCGTACCCCAATTACCCATAATAAGTACATGACCTTCTTTTATTAGACAGTTGGTGGGTTGCCAGATCGGAAAGAATTCTGTGCAGATTTTCTCGAAGAATAAAAAAGGCCTCCAGATTTCCTATTGAACGTATTTAAATTACTGAACAGTGCATTTGAGGGTGAAAAGGTTGCCAGGTTGGGATTATCTCACCTCTGGTTGTTGATCTTTAGGTTTGTGCTGAAGGGCTTTTCTGCAGATGGCAGAGATCTCACCGATAAGGAGACCAAAGCATTCCTCGCTGCTGCCGACAAGGACGGTGATGGCAAAATCGGAATAGATGGTAAGAGAATAATGACATGATGAAAGCTTCTTTAAAAATTAAGCCTTATCATCATTTGGATAATCTATCTGAAAAGCATTAAAAGGATAATTTGCTGAATTATTATTGATTTATTTCACCTTGTTTTTAACTAAATGAATAAAAAAATAGCCATCGGACGACAAATATTTATCTTTTTAATAAAAATGTCATTTCTAATGATCTAAATCCCCCTCGTAATTCTTTTTCAGAATTTGAAGCTTTGGTGCACGAGTAAACTGTTAATACCTGGCAACCGTCAACACCACTACTCTCCTGTGAATAACTACAGCCAATCGTAGTGTACATCTCTACACATCATGCCACGAGCCAGGAGCAGAATCCACATCCCTTAACAACTTTTATTTATTTATCGTTTCATTTTTTATATACAAACTCTGCACATGTAAACCGTTAACTGAGTTAAGCAATTCTCCTCTTAAAGATCTGTAGATTCCTTTCAGCTTTCACCTCTTCATTTTCCTCATTCTCTTTTTTCTTCTCTGTATTGCTTTGTGTTACTCTTTCCCTGTTAAGCTCCTCTCATGTGTTAGAGCCACTGAACACGGTGAACTCCAGAAGAGAAGGATGAGACGAAATGAGAGAAATAAATATGTAAGAGAGATATTAAATAAAGCCATGCGTTCAGAACAACTATAGTTGCCATTTATTTAAGGGATTTTTCCCCCCAGTGCATCACATATACAAAGGTTATATTAGTCCCAGAAATAGACACATCTCAGATGAAATATCAAACAGGACTAAAATTTTATTTAAACGTTGACTGTAACAAACCAGGGCAAAACTGCACACATTACAGTAAATACGCATGATATCTGTTCTTGTTATAAATCATTGGTGAACACAAACACATAAAACTTTTGTAAAATTTCTGCTAAACTACCTAAAAAACACTGTAAAAGTAAACAGGATATGTCTAGAATACGTAAATACATAAATATCCATACACTAGCAAACATGAAAAAACCCTGTGTCTAAAAAATTTTAAATTTAAAGGACTCGTAAAAAAAACTTTAAATTTAAATTATTTTAAATTATTGGTTGTCTCAATATAACACAAATCCTATGTTTAAGGTTATTGAGAAAGCATACCTAAATATTGTGAAACTATTTAAAAAAAAACATATTTTTTAAATGTAATAAAATCTAAGGTGACTAAGTGTTTACTGCTTGCCCGACAGAGTTTGACATTTAGTAAAGAAACTCTGAGCCAGTCGGAGTTCTGATGATGTTTTATCGCTATGGTAACTGTCACTGGATCCGTGGTGCTGATCTGTCATTGGTGACTGTAGGGCGGAGCTTCACGGTGGCAAAAGGATTTGACCCTCTAGAGAGAGGAAGTAATATCATCAAAGTATTACTTTTAACATTAAAATATTTTTTAAATATTGCATTATACTTTATAAAAAAAAATTATCAATGAAATTATTTATTATGATTTTTTTTACTGAAACTCAAGAAATAAATGTGCTGTCAGTATTGTTAAAAATCCGGATGATTTAAAAAATAAGCATAATATTTTGTGAGCAGAACAGAATTCTTTTCTTACTTATAAGAACAAATATTATGTAAACCCTTTGCAATATTAACTTTAATATTTTGTAAAAATTTACCTATTTAAAGTATCAAACACATCAAGAAAAAAGCAACAGTACCTTGGAAAAAGAGGGTGCTCTTGTGGTTGTGTACGGGAAACTGACCTCTGCAGACAAACATATTTAAAATAAACTCATCGCAACTGCAACATAAGAAAATCCAATAACTGAAAATATGAGATCTCACCCCAGGGCTTAATTCCACCTTTCGCTCAGGTAAAGGGGAGTTTGGAAATGGCGGAGCTGGAGGCGAGAGTTCATAACTTTTATGCTCCACTTTACTCTCAAAATGGGACTCCGCCCTCCTGTCAGGAAGCGGCGATATCGGGCGAACGTCAGCCGATCCACGGCGTTGCTGGGCAGCAGGGACCAGTATCTCGTTGTAGGTCTTTGGACCGTTATCGGGGAGCGGAGACACTGGACGCAGATCTGCCGAAGCTCGACGCATGGTTGTGGTGTCACTATAGCTTTTGAAATCTGTGGATTCTGATTGGCTGGCTGGCTCCAAGAGGTTGTTCATGCTGTGGCTTCGATGTGACACCCCACTAGGAAAGAATAAAAGACATTTAATATGCATACATGTGAGTTCATACAGAAGAACAGATGGGCATGTTCACCTTGAACCCAATGGTAAAAAGTCCTCAGCGGCAGCAACATAAGAAGCAGGAAACCAGCCTTGACTAGACGAAAATAAAGAATGTTGATGAACATGTCTGCCTCTGTTAACCGAAGCTAGGTTTATTATACTAATGAGGGCCTAACCGGCGGCTCTCACCGGAGGCTTGAGTCGTTGCGTCCGTACAACCAACCGTTCCTAGGTTCTGGTATGAGTACAGTCAACATGTCACCTCGAGAAAACGGCAAAAGGACTGGATTCGATGACGAGGGGTGTGTTACTATGGCCCTTACTGAGCGACCACCACCCAGACCCAAAGACTCACCCACAGAGCTGGAGCGAGACCGGCTAGGCAGCGGAGACGGTGCTGTGAAAAGAAATACAGTTCACGCAACAACATACAAGAAACAAGTATCGCAGAAGGCCTTTGGATCACTGCAGGAGTGAATTTTTCCCATTTAGACTGTTTCTCAAATTTATAAATCCAACAGGAACTTTGGAGATGTTTGTGGGCAGTGTGAATCAAAGACTTTAGATTGTTCATAAGTGCCTAAGTCTTTAGACCTCTGGAGGGCACTCTGCCCAGCGGCTCACGGCCCATTTCTCGGTCTCCAGTCTGAAGATGAGAGCCCAGGGAACTCCGTGACTGCAAGATATCAAGAGCGAAAGAAATCTCAGTGATACAAGATCTTACTTAACATGAGAACATTGTACAATCAAACCAGAAAAGTATCAAAGATAAATCATTTTACAAATGTTATTTCAATAAGGAACATTTAGTATTTGAATCTACAAGTGTTATGCAATAATATGACTGTGAATCATACACAAATTAACAAAAGACAGAGGCATTACTGAAGCCCTTACCCCTAATCTAACAAAAACTTCTGAAAGACACAAACAACGCTTGAGCACCTCCCCAAACTAAATCTTATACGAGAAAAGCAATGCTGAAGCCTATCCTCAAATCGAAACAAAAATATACGGAAGACAAAAGCATCACTGCATCCCATGTCTACACAAAAACATCTTTGAAACAAAAGCAGTAAAGAAGCCCTCCCCCAAACTAAAAAAAAACATACGAAAGACAAAGGTAACGCTGAAGCCGATCCTCTTAATCTACACAAACACAAAATAAAGACAAAAGTAACGCAAATCTAAACAAAATCACAAGGCAGGCACAAGCAACACTGATGTCGTATACACACCAGGAGTGTGTGGAGCGACTACTTAACATGTTAAGTCAATGCAGAGACACAAATAGATTTCCTGCGGTGCAAATGGCGTGAGTTGAACATTTTTAACTTTGGAGAAAATTCTTGTAGCGTTAACCCATCAGGAGATTACTTTAGCTAAAACTATAGGAAAAATATATAGGAAAAAGTAATCGGGACTGTGTTTGGAAACCTGGAGCTGTATAAATCCATATAATACTTTAACAATGAGATAAATAAAAGGGATATTTACTGGAAGAATGTGTGGAAAAAACACTCTTTACTCAATTTAAGTCATATACACATATTGATACTGTCACTAAAGCCGTCATATTGAGTTCAATCAATTTATTTTACAATAACTTTACTTTCCCGCTGAAAAACTGATGCGTTCCCCTGGTAGATGCCCCGCCCCCTGGCACCTATCGCATTGGACACACTAATGTTCAAGTCTCCAACTACGGGTGTGTAGCGCGTCAACCCCGAGTCAATTTGAACCTTGTGTGAACACAGGCCTCTTACCATAATCTACACGAAAAGCGATAGCAATACTGAAGTCCCTCCCCCAAATTTAAGAAAACCATATGAAAGACAGAAGCAATACTGAAACCTTAACAAAACAAAACCATATGACAGATTAAGGGAATGCTGAAGCCCCTCCCCTTAATCTACACAAAATCATCATAAAGACAAAAGCAATACCGAAACCCCTCCCCTAAACCTAAAACAACCAAACATCAACAAGGGTAACGCATTAATACCCCTCCTCTAAGCATCTCCTCAATCCAAACTTATTGGAAACCTAAAAACTAAAACTTGGGATCTAAAATAGATTCGAATTGTTGTGACGTTATCACAGAACAGCAAACATTTGCTTAAAAGTCAACGCACATGTTCCATTATGGGATGCTCATAATGTTTCAGGAGAACTGTGGATAGTTTTTTACCCATCATTCCCATCATGCCTATGTTACCTGAGCCTCTTGATCTGACGGTGTGGGCGTTCGGGGTCCGGAACTCCTGGTCTCGCTGACTTTCTCTTTCCACCCCTCCGCTCTCTGTTGGAGAGATACTCCCGTCTGTCAACACACAGGACATACGGGTGTGCTCATGCTTGGGACTGATAAGGTGGGGAGGTTCTGATAGAAGGTCCATATGTCTGAATAAAGTTCTGGAGAAAGCATCTGTACCTTGTTGATAAGAAACAGTAGTGACTGCGTGAGTCCGCAGTGTTTCTCAGCCAGGAAACGATACCTTCTTTCTTCCTCTTTGAGAATTTCATGCTGGCTCTGTCTAAGGTATTGCATGTACTCGCTGCCCTCCTGCACACACACACACACACACACACACACACACACACACACACACACACACACACACACACACACACACACACACACACACACACACACACACACACACACACACACACACACACACACACACACACACACACACACACACACACACACACACACACACACACACACACACACACACACACACACACACACACACACACACACACACACACACATTTTTACATTTTTACCATGCTGAAAATCTTTTTATTATAATTCACCAAAATATTACGTGTATAATAAATAGGCAATGTTCGACAACCAAAACTTGGGACAACCATTTTCAAGTCGATAAATCCCTAATCTAAATACAGCTATTTTTACAATTTCTATAGTGGTCTATTGAAAATGTAATAGTTCTTAAAACGTCCACCCATTTTTTCTGAACAAAAATCTGTTATTGAGCAACTACACAACATGTTAAATATTTGAGGTCACTTGACAAACATTGTTTCTCAAGATCTTATTTTTTTTACATCTTTTATATGTTATAATGTTTCATATTACATATGTAGACAAAAAAACAATTGTGGCAACACAATTTACTTGACAAAATATTTTTGAAATGTATATATTTGACAAAATAGTTAATATTTATATCCAATACAAGTCTAGCATTAATAAAATTTGTTAAAAATAAATAAAAGCGTAATTATTTTGAAAGTGTCGAAAAATAACACACAGTTTATTTATTTTGGACGCTTTTAATCACAGAATATATCCCCTATAAACGATAATTCAGATGATTTTAATAGATTTATAATCATTATAAAAAGTGAAAATATATAAATAAATCAGTGATCTCAAACTCTTCTCAGAGATGGCGATATTTGAACGCAAATGTTCTGCGTTCTTAAATTTAGCAAGGTTAAATGTTATAGGGTTTTAAAGAGAACATTTTTTGACTGATGAAACTATTACTAATTGTATTGTTTGAGTCCTAAACTATACATAAATGCCACTTAATCTTTAAAGAACGAATTAATAGTTTTATTATTTACTTTTTTATTTGCGTCTCTATTCATGTCTGAAAAACCTTCGCATCTAGTTCCTGATTCCGGTTTAATCTGATTGGTAAAAACGGTCTAGTCTACTGTTATTGGTTAACCCAGCTGTCAGTTATTGCATCACCACCAGTGACGAGATGCAAATCCAGTAACTTCGGTAACGCATCTCTGACGACACGTCACGGAAGTAACTGGATGACTACAATCCTGGCGTGTGCAGTAGTCTAAGACATCTGATTTCTGTTAAAGATAATAAATCTTAAGATTAAATAAGTTAAGATTAATTTATATTCTGTGCATGTTGCAATGCATTCTGGGATATACGGTATGTTCATAATAAAACATCAAACCATAGACAAGTTCAGGTAAATTGTTGAAGACTTACCAGCGAGTCTCTGAATGCTCCACGTCTCAGTTGTCTCTCTAGAGCGGCTGCCTGATTCCTCACTTCCAATTCATACACTCTACGACTTCCCTACATACACACAAACACGCACTTCATAGACATCTACAGTACTCGAACCTCCAGACAAAACCTACAAATGCCACAAGGTTCCAGACCTACCTCAATATACTCCTCATCCAGCTTCACATTCTTGTCCATGGCCTGCAGAACCTCGACATGAAACCAACAGAACTGGAACAAAACCATTTGTATTGATGCAGCGGGTGTCAACGTGAAGATGTTGGAACATGAAGATGCTTTAACAACTCACCACACCCTCCACCTCAGCTGTCAGCTTCCGCTGGGTCTCTGATATCTGAATCAATACGTCACCTTGAGACAAACAAATACATTCATTCAATAATTCAGAATCAATACATATTTCTTATGTGCTGAAAAAGTGTTTTTTTTTTTTAAAGAAGCTCCTGTGGGGATCAGACTGTTATGTTCGTTTATGACGGATGATTTTTCGTAGTGGAAAATGAATGAATGATAAAAGATTTAATTACAAATTATGGACTGGTAATATAATAGTAATAAACCAATGACTAATTAATGTTTAAATTATTAATGATGTAGATAGAACTTTTTTGGCATCCTTATGCATGCATGTTTATTTTTTCCAGATTTTATAATCATTGTAAAAGCTTTGAAATTATAAATAAAACAAAGGGACTATGGGTAAGAACAACAAAAATGTCCAAATAAAATAAAACCATGTGATGTAGTCTTTAATATAGTAAACAATCTTTAATGTAGTCACCTTTTGACTAGAATTTGCAAAAATGTTTTTTTTTTAATTCTCTCAAAACAGCTTCTTAAGATCTTACCATGAGATGGTTTTAAAGAGTTTTAAAGGAGTCACTGTCTGTTCTGTGCTCATATTGATCGTTATATTGAAGAAAATTAAAAAAAAGTTGTGTCAGGTATGTTCGCTTAATAATATTTTTGTCTATTAACCAAATTTCAGATATTAAGTCAGACACCTTCATATCAAAATGTTTTTTTGGGACTCAAGTGTCCCAAAAAGTTTGACCGGTAATGTGTTACACCAATGTGAATAAATTAATTTAGAGGGGTGAAAGAATAAGACTGTCCATCTATAATTTAGACGTGAATGCTGACATTGTAACTCTATCTTACACACACGCACATGCACACGCACACACACACACACCTGTTTTATCCGTTCAACGGCTACTGTTGCTTCTTACTGTAATTACATTATAATTACATTATAATAACATGTTAAATAATCCCCAAAGCTTCATCTCCATTGGGCTCTATTCTTATACACTGCGTTATGGTTTGTCGATCTTTCAAACCTTCGATGTACATTATTGTTTCTATAAAAAAATCTCAAATGGCAAATCTGGTGTTTAATGGTAAATATGAAGAAGCGTCTGCCACTGGACAAATTCACAGAAACATCTACTACACGAGGGACAAACAATCTCAACGGAAGCCAAAAATAACAGCTCGATGAACATCTTGCCACACAATCTGTTGGTTTAAAGACCCAAAATACAGACATCTGAATCTTACCAAGCGATTTGGATGATAAAGTGTTTAGCGCCTGCTCGCCCATCTTAGCAAGAAAACTGAAGTAGGCCTCACTCGTCACAGCCAGGGCTTAAAAACAAACACATACACACACCACTTTAAATCTGTAAGAAAAATCGTGCAAAACATACAGAAATAAACCAAACCTCTTAAATACACTGGGCACGGCTGGCATTATCAATGTCTTCAGCATCCAAATTTGTATATATGTTTGTAGACCTGACCATGAACATGAACAAACTCTTACCTTGAAAAGCTTTAATGTAGCTGTTCCCCAAAACAACGAGCTTTTGTAAACCTGGATTAAACTGATCCATGAGGTTCTGAAAAACCCAAAACATCATTGTAGTGTAAATATTATAATATTATTTTGTGTCAGAACCTGTTGACATTTCTCAAACTATCTTTATGTTTTACCCAAGGAATCATAAACAGGTTTTGAACGAGTAATTTTTGAGTGAATTGGAACTTTTATTCAAGTTTTTTTACTGTAGAATGATCCACACCAATTTATTATAAGGCTGCTTCGCCAATAAATAAATAAATAAATGGACATCAAATATTTATTCCGCTTGTATAATTAACTTGTTTATGCTGGTCAAGCCTGACCAGCCAGGTTAAGCCTAACTAGTACCATGCCCAGATAAAATACTCTTCAAAGCCTCATTACACACTAAAAACAGATCACGCATGCCGTTTTTAACATAAACAAGGTTTAAAACAGATATACACACTAAAAATGGCTTGACTACATCCCATAGAAATTATACGGACAGTATATACAGTGCAACAGCATGGGAAATTTGATCAACCATAATAAAAAACTATGATATAATCATGAATAATTCATAAGCATTTTCATGACATCATAAAATGAGAGAAACACTCACGTTATAAACACTCAAGGTCGATCTATTTAGAAGGTCACTGTTAGCCCCCGACATCTTGGTTCTATAAAAAAAAGCATTAAAAAGTGTGAGTTCTTATATTACAACTCAACATATTGACTTTAAATACAAGTAGTAACATGTAGAACACCGGACACATACCTGTGATGGTGAAAGATTTTACGCTGTAGTTATTTCGTGGTGCTTGTCGCTGTGTTAGTGTGACGACAAAGTCTTCTTATGCCTTTAATGGGTCTTTTCAGGTCTGTTAGTGGCTGTTATGAAGCGAGAGAGGAAACTACACTTGATACGGCCATGAGTTTTAAATTATTTACTCGTGATGTGGGGGAGAAGGGCGTCTGTCTGACAGGCCAGCGGGCCGTAGACACACTTTAACTGAGAAAACAGCTGTAAGAACAATGCTTAAGATGCTTACATCACTGACCTGATGAAATGAGACGGCTGGAATAACATGCAAACAACAAATTTAACAGCAAACCAACAAAAATATGAATGTATCAAATGTACATTATCAACACACAACAGCTTTTTTGTTTGTAGTCAGATAATTTAGACCAGAGAAGTTTAAAATCTTTCTACCTTTCAAACGTTTTGGGACACTTACTCACTTATGCGTTCATATTTGTTTACATTGTATAATAATAATAAACTTGTCGAAATTATTACATAAAACAATGGAACTATTGAAATTATTCTTCTCCTGGAATGGGTTTTTTTTTTGCGCTGATGGGCTGAATTTTTTCGGGAGAATTGCCAATAAATAAAAAAGCACAGAAATACTACATCATGCTTCTAAAAGTAAAAAAACAATAGCTCAGGTTAAACATGACCACTCAACAGTCTAAAGCACTTATGATACTTTAAACATTTAGATATTGCTGATGTCCTTTTAGGTGTTTCCAAAACTTTTCAGTGATTTTTGTCATAAAACATTATTAGCCGTCACATTTAATTATTTTGCTAATGTATAGCCAATGAAAGGTGTTAAAAGTGCTGGTCAACTTTGACCTCACAATTTTGAATTTGATTTAAACCATACAATGTTTTTGCAAATCTGGGAGATTTCAGAAAGATCAAACATATTACATACATTTTTAATTGTGTAAGAGTGATCATTAAAACAGACAGAATATTAAATATCAGTGCCATATTTTATTTTCTATTTTTCGTATCACGTCATATCATTAAAAGATTTCCATCAGTGCCATTGCAGCATATTTTAATATTTTAAGAAGAATGGTCAGTTTGGTCTCAAAACAACAAAATTGCAGTTAAGTATTAGTTATCAGAACATAAAAACACAAAAATATACCATGTAGACATGTAGAAAGTAAATATATTATGAAATTAACAAGTAAACAAGGCTAAGGAGTTATTTAGGAGGTATTCAGTTCATATCTCTTGTATAAAAAGTCTGCCTTTTCTTCAATTGAAAGTGAAGTACACAGTGATATAAATGATAGATTAATCCACAAAAATTCAAAGCTTTTCTTCCAAAAAGATGAATCTAGATGTCAAGATGAATGTGTATTTGACCTGCGCTACAGTTATTCACACATGTTCATGAGAACAAATTTGCAGTTCACATTGTGATAGAGATGGTTATCATTTTCCTTAGCATAGGACATGGTTTAGTTCTTGACTGAAAGCTTAACATGTTAACGCAAAATTCCAAAAAATCCAGTATAAATGTCTGATATACTTAAACTCCATTAATCTTTAAAAATGACAGACACGGAACATACTGCTTCATCAAATACCATACATTTATATTTATATCTCACTCTGATTCTTATCACACAAATATTAGTAAATACTTTTCTTTATAAATAAGTTGCATTTGCCATAGCACCTCCTAATGACCTTTATACACTAATGTAAACAAATCTGTTATCATCCATCAGTGTTTGTGTAGTGTTAGAGCTGGAGCAGCTGATGGCAGAGGGTTTGCATGACCTCTCTGTGTTCGTAAAGGTACATCTGAGTGTCCCACAGCATGTCAACTAACACAGCGTCACTGACCTCATCCAACATCACCTCCTGAGACAGCTGAGGACTCAACCTGACACAAATGACAGAAAAAGAGAAACAAATGAACCAAAAAGGAAAGAAAGAATCAATAAATCCAAAAAAAGAAACAATTGAGAAAGGAAGAAAAGAGGCAAAGTAGAAAATAACTGAGAAGAAATCAAAATGGAAAAACGGATGCATAAATAAAGGAAGGATGCAAAGATGGATGGATTGAAATAATAAAATGAAGGACAGGAAGAAACAAACAAGGAACGTAAGGATGAAAGAAGGGAAAAAGGATAAAAAGAATGAACAAAAGGAAGAAAAGATGATGGAAAGAAAGAATAAAAGGATGTATGAATTATGGAAAGAAAAAAAAAAGGATGGATGGAGGATTGGATGGCTGGATGGATGGATTGACGGATGGCCGCTATTGGTAAAGTATTGAAATAAAGAAAGGATAAGGGCAAAAAGAAATGAGGGGAGGAAATAACATGCAGCAGAGCAATGAAAACAGAATGTGATGTCAGATGAATAAGCCAGATGATGATTTAAGCGGCAGATAGAGAGGTCAGCGTTATCTCACAGTTGATGAAGAGTGTGTAGAGATTTGCATAATGCACCCTAACAGCTGATGTGAGATCAGTCACGAAGATGAGAGAATGAAACACATTTACCTGTGATAGTTTATATCGGCCATCTCACACCAGGCGCTGGCTCGGTCCACAGCACATCCATCTGAATCTGTGCACTGAAAGAAAAATAACGTCCTGACCATCACAAAACCCCTCCAGCACTGTTCCCTCACAACTAAACCTCTGACTGATCTAAAGTCTAAATTTCACTTTATTCAGACAAACTGGGGGAGGCTACGGCATGATGATAAAGGTTTATCAAAACAATGAGCAAAAATATCTCAGCTGAACTAATATTCTTGACCTGAACTTAATGTGAACAAGTATTATAAAAATATTAATGTTTTACATTTACATTTACATTTAGTCATTTAGCAGACGCTTTTATCCAAAGCGACTTACAATATATTACATTGTAAAAAATATTACAATATTATAAATACATTATATGATTATATTCTAGTGAAACAAATATTTATTTAAAATATTAATTATTATATTAATTACAGTGCTGTCAAGATCCAGAACAAAAGTGTGTGCTATAAATAATGTGTTGTGTATATTAATACATTCATACTCAACACATTAATACACACTTATGTGTATATTTATGAACAATTTAATAACTTAAAGATTTAAATGTAAATATTTTTAAATATATACATGTGTGTTTAAGAGTAAGACATTAATATGCACAACACACATATTATGTACACACATTTGTCGATATTAAAAACTAATTTATTATCAGATTAAAACACTTTTAAATAAAATAAAAAATGTCAACACAAAGTACATCAGCCAATCTCTCACGTTTTAATTTCATCTTACTTTAAAGAAAAAGCTCAAATGTTTGTAAGCTCGTAATGTTTAGTTTGTAAGCTCAAATGATAAATCTTTGTTAAAATAACATAAAATACATGGAACAAAAAAGGTTTTGTTGAATAACTATATAAAATTGCAAAACATAATTAAGGGAATTTAGTTTTTCTATAAACTAGTTACTAAATTTGTTGAAATAATACTTTTTATAATTCTTTCGAAGATCGTAATAGAAAGTCACTAAATTACAAATCGCTTTTCGAACAAATTAAATATTTACCTAAAAATACTTAAAAAACAAAACGAAAATTTCGTTGTTCCTTCAAAAAAATGAAATATGTTACAAAATGTATTATTCAAAAAAGCAATTAACATAATTTTACTTTGATTATAAAATGCAAACTAATTATAAACAAACTAAAACAATCCTTAAATTAAACAAAATACTATTAATGTTAATAATTAAACCTATTTAACGTGGTAAAATGAAAAATGAAGAGCACAACAAAAGAACTAAAACTAGAAAGAAAATAGAAAATATGCTAATTAAATAAATTCTCGCACCATTGAAACAAAAATTGCGCACAAACTAAAGTTATGCTAGTAATGTATTTCTGATCATGCCATATTTACTGTCTTCAAATATATATTTATATATGATTATACACAACGTTTAAGTGAGTGTATTGTATGTATAAACTTACACAGTCAACCAGCATCTTCCCCAGTTCTTTGACACCAACGAATGTCTTTGCAAGCTCCAGAGGATTTGAAGGCCTGAAAACATCCACAGAGTTCACCACCACCTGTGGGGGTTTACCAGTACCCAATGAGAGCACCACACCTAACCTGGACACATCTAAATCCCGGCCCTGACAGGGGAAGACATACAGGAACTTTAAATACCTATGTGTGATTTCACGTTCTAAAGGCCATTTTATTTGTTTGCAGAGATGTAACCGACCTGCACCCTCAAAGCTTTGTTGTATTGATGTATTTCTGTCATCGCATCTAACGTCGGGTTATTAGCCAGCAAACCTCCATCCAGAAAGCGTCCCATTGGCCGAAAATACGTAGGAGCGGCTCCACTGGAGCGGGCGGCACGCCAGACTAATTGTTCTGAGAAAGAGAATGAACACAAATGATTGAATGCAAGACAAACAAAATGAGAGCGACTGACAACTCCCCTCGCACAGGTTTTTATTAAACAAACAAACAAATGGCCGGTTAGCTCCGATGGGAAGTGCAACTGCGTTGTGTAATCACCAATAATCTTTCACTCTGTGACCTTTCTCACCAACTCGCTCTCTCGCACACACCTTCGTCTGTCACCGTCCTACGCTTTCTTGGAGGTTGCGAATACCCTACAATCAAAACATCTTCATCCTCCCACCCTGCAACAGCGACAATAAAACTTCACGCGAGGTAGATGACTCCGGCTAGTACCCTGAGGGCGT
Organism: Triplophysa yarkandensis; assembly: GCA_033220385.1. Classification (NCBI taxonomy): domain Eukaryota; kingdom Metazoa; phylum Chordata; class Actinopteri; order Cypriniformes; family Nemacheilidae; genus Triplophysa; species Triplophysa yarkandensis. The sequence goes on from CM065674.1 coordinate 8,191,725, forward strand.
CAGACCTCAAAAACAAACTCAACAAGCGCGGGAGATCATAAGATCAGTACAGAAAGTTACCCTTCGGGACGGTGAGGGGTTGAAAAGTGGCTGTAGATGTGTAAGGAGGGATTCTCTGCAGGGCCGGCGGCTCGTAATTCCGAAACAGATGCAGTTCTCCTGGATGTCTGTCTGCGAGGACGCTGGTCACCATTACCCTGTGAAAAGTAACAATGTTGTTTAACATTGGTAACACTTTACAATATGAGTAACATTAACATTAATAATTAAGTTTTTAGCATTTATTAATTCCTTATGTTAGTTCATGTCAATACAGTTGTACATGTTAGTTAATGGTGCATTACATAATGTTAACAAGGAAAAAAACGTGTTAATGCTGATACAAACTAGAATAACAATAATAAATGATGCATTAGCATTGTTCATTGTTATTGTAGTTCATTTTAGCTGATACATTAAGTAAATATTAACTGATCAGTTCTATTGTAAAGTGAAACCTATTGTAAAGTGATACCAAAATATTTGAAAAATTGTTTTATTACAACATTATTAGTGGTAAGTTTTTTTTTTAAAAAAAGTTATGTTTTTTGTACTGATTTTATACAAACAGCATTACTTGGGATGTGTGATATCTGTCATCTTGGTATTTTCCCCAAACTCATTCTTGAGAAAATCTTCCAGGGGCCCAGACTCATATGGCCGAGAGCCTTTAAACACCTCTTCCTTCATTCTGAAGTACAAACAGCGCAGATACTCCATGGATTTACCTGTTGGAAGACAGTTAATGATGCTATTGCATTTATACAGACTTGTGTACAACCAGTTCATGCTTAACATTAGATGTAAAATTTACTAAGTCTTATCAAACAAAATAACTTTTAAGCACTAAAGCAAACATTTTTTTGCGATTTTTTGCGATTAGAAGATATGCTCACCATGTACAATAGCTAAGGCCAAAATTCCCCCAGTGCTGGTCCCGCAAACCCAGTCAAAGAGTTCCCTGATGGGCCGACCTGCTGTTTTCTCCAGAGCGATCAACATCTGGATCAGAACCAGACCCTTTATTCCTCCACCATCAAGGCACAACAATCTGTCCATTCTTGGAAAAAGAGTAGGTTATTTATTCGTTTAGACACTTGAGACAAAATAGATATTGTGTATTTAAAATACAAATTCTACCCATACTTTTTGCTTCCTGTTTTGACTCCATCTACATCGGTGAAGCCTTGACTCATGGCAGCAACGGCTGCCGCCACATGCACTATGTCATCAAAGCCTGTGGCCAAATCGCATATGTTAAAGCAGTCTGCCAATAAGCACTGCATATTTATTATATTACATTTCTATTTGAAATGTGTAAAACCTAGATGCTCAGTTAGCAACACTCACATTTTTCTCGCAAACATTTCACATCTAGGTATAAGTTTTAATGGCATAAAAAAGTTAGCATTACATAAGAGCAACAAGACTGGAAAAACAAGCAGAAGCTGAAAGACGGGAAATAGACAGGGCGAAAAATATAAAGCCTTGTAGTTTTGGTGGAAATGGCTATGTAAGCTAAATAGATATGAAAGGCCGGAAAAGGGGAAAATACAGAAAAGTCTTTAGGAAATAAAATGATTATGTATATACAATACTGGCCTATCACTTCTGTTAAAAAGAGTATACCTAACTCAGAAAGCAAAATAAAAAAGGGACAGAATTTAAAGTGACAGGACTGCCGAAATTTTTGGTTTTACCTATAGCAGGAGGTGGAGCTTTGCTGGCTCGGGGTGTAGGGGTGTCGAGGGAGGGAGGGCGACACCGTTCGACCCCTACACTACACAGCATGTTCAAGAGCACCTTACGGTTGGACCCTTTAATATTTTCAGAGGATGAGAGACATGCACACGGCCGAATCCACACCATGCAATAAATAAAACAAACAAAACAGTGTGAATAGAAAATGGCATTATATTGTTAAAGAAAAACAACAACTACAGCCTTTAAAATGCCTTTAAAAGCATAAAAGTCGAATTACAACAATTGCACTTTAAGCTACACATTTGGTATTTCTAAACATCAACGTTCTTTTAATTCGGAGTATAGTTGTTGTATTTGTGTGCAGAATACTTTCTTTGATCCAACAAACACTGATTTGTTTGTTTAAGGGATCTGTCATGTCCCTATTGGCTTAGCCAATGTTTTTGATGTCGTTTAGTAGTTTATATGCATATAAAATGTATGGTTGTTTATGTTAGATGAGTTGATGTTTACATGCATATGCCTTAAATCATGTCATGCAGCAAACTTTTATTGTGAAAGCTGTTAAATTTAGTTGACAGTTTAATTTTTAACTTTTTATACACTGTTAAAACCATCCTTCCTCCACTCACCCTTGCTGGTACGTGCTGCGATGAGTCCTGGTGTCTCACCAACATCATTGTGGACTTCCACATCTGCTCCAAACACCATGAGAGCTTTGATCAGATCCATGTGATCCAACTGTAGAAGAGTAAGCAAAAATTAGGAAACATCTTTTCTCTGAAAAATATGTTATGCAATTTAAGGTAACACAATTACTTTTTCCTTTTATTATTTAGAAGAAAATATCACCAATAAAAAATTAAACTTTGGGTTTACTTTAAGATAGAAAGTAAAAAAATACGACCAAATGACTATATTTAATCATTAATTTTAATCATTTAATAGTCAAGTAATAATTTTAATGTTTTTCACATAGTAAAACTGTAATGACTTTTACAGACATATTATTTTTATACAATTAAAAAATAAGTAAATTATTATTGTATTATATAATGTATTATTAGCAATGCTTTTTTTGTACCTTTATACACCTGAACTTCACCTGGTTTTAGTGTAAGAATTTGATTTTCCATCATTACAAATTAAAACCTCAAAATTATTTTAATTTATATTACTATTTAAATTTAAAAATTTTTATATAAGAGTGACATGAATCCTACAGCAATACTTTCACCATTAGGCCTCATGTCTCTAAAAACAGACTTCACTTTTCTAAAGCGATAGTTCACCCAAAAATGCAAATTGTTATACCTTACTGACCCTCTTGTCATTTCAAACCCCTACAAATTTTTCCCACAGAAGTAAGATATTTTGAAGAATGTTGTTAATTGACGCATTGTGCCTCTGATGTTCGCCTACCAACTTCCTTCAAAGTATTTTCTTTTGCGTTTTATTAAAAAAAGTAAGTCATACATGTTCGAAATGAAAACCGGGCGAAGAAATGTAACGATTTCCACGTCGGGATGAACTGGCCCCCTTCGTAGCAAAACAGAAGTTCTATTGTATCGATTGATTTTTTCATTCTCCGTTTATATGCTCCCGAAATTGCCTTGCTTCACAGTATTATTAGATTCTTCCTCACACCTTCATTGCAAGGTGAAGAGCTGTGTTTCCATCCTGGCCCTTGATGTTGGGGTTGGCTCCATGGGTCAGCAGTGTCATTGCGGCCTCAAAGCGCCCCCTCTTGGTCAGGATGTGTAACGGACTCTCTCCCGTCTTACTTAGGTAGTTAATATTGCACCCTCGGTTCAACAGAAGACGACTCATCTATAGGAAACAACACAGGGCAATTGGAAAGCTGTTGATTCTTTATGTGATGAAAGCAAAACTTTGAGTATTAAGACCTCAGCAGTCTTGGCCCAGTGGAGAGGAGTTCCACCATAAATGGGATCTTCTGCCAGAAGCTGGTTTGGGTCAGTAGATAAAATAGCTTCAGCACAGCTAGAGATAAAACAATGAGATTGATTTTACAAGTGAGAGTCAATGACATTTATGACATTATGAGCGCATCACTATATATGAATTTATTGGCTTTTAGAGGTTTTCATTTCACTTAATGTGTTTAAAATTCTTTTAAACTTTTCTAACTACTCACTCTATCAAAAAATTATTTTGTAACTTCGCTCTCTGTGTAACTCGGTAGCATTGTTGTAGCACTTGTTCACCTATTGTTGTATCGGCTATTTACCGCTTCATTGTCTCCTCGACTATTGTAAGTCGCTTTGGATAAAAGCGTCTGCTAAATGATTAAATGTAAATGTAAATTATGTAAAATATGAATATCTAAGTTTGGAGGTAAAGAAAGCCATTAAACTGGGATAAAATATTATGTACATTATACCACATATTAAAAATGTACAATACTGGTCAAAGGTTTTGGGAAACTTGAGTGAAAATTTTCTCTTTAAAAAAAATATAATAAAAAAAATATATATATATATAATATAATATTAAAAAATTAAATTTGATTTTATAAAAATGGGTGACTTGAATATTAGAGAAAGAAGAGCTGATGAGAGCACATAATAGACAAGGCCTACTTTAAAGTTCTTGGAAAAGCATCCAAGCATGAGACCCTAAGAAGCTGCTTGAGAAAATGGCAAGAAAACATTTCTTTAAATTCTAGTCAACTAAAGATGATGAAATATAACATCTTTTTCTTTCTAGTTAAAACATAATTCCCCAAGTCCCCTTTGTATTATTTCACGAGTTGATGACTTTATTATTATTCTAAAATATGAAAAACTATGAATGCAAAACTTAGTAAGAGTCCCAAAACTTTTGACCGGTAGTGTTGTCTGTATTTACACTTTTTTAATAAAGTAAACAAAAACATTTCATGAACCTTTTCTCGCTGTACTTCATGGCGGCGTGGATTGGAAAGCCTGCACTCCCCATGATGTCGCAGCGGGCTCCTCCCCCTATCAGGCCCTTTACTGCCCCTACCCTACCGAGACGGCAAGCTATATGGAGCGGCGTTTCCCCGGCAGCATTCAACTCGTTGACACCAGCACAAAGCTGTGCACACATTACCTACACCATTCATAATCCACAAAGAAAGCACAATTTAGTCTACATTTGCTCAGATGTTTGTCAGGTAGTATGTGAATGAATGTCTCTCACTTCAATAACAACAGAAGAATCTTGTTTAGCGGCGCAGTGCATGGGTGTCTCTCCATTTTTGTCTTTGATGTCCGTGCGAGCCTGGCATTCCTCCAACAGCTCACGTACGCAGGCGGCATCTCCCCTCTCGCAGGCCAGGTGTAGAGGGGTTTGACCCTGACCATCACGGGCGTTCATCTGGCTGTATAGGGGCAATAATACCAAAAACATGGTTGGCTTTGATTAAATTAAACAGTTCTCATATTAAGTATGCAGTATACAAAATGTTGTGTCATGCCCAATCTAAACATTTGTTTTGACTTGATAACAGAATGACCTACAATAAAGCATGTAGGGTACTAGGGCAAAGTACACAAGGATGGATACTATATTCCACAATGCAATAAACTTATTTTTAATGTGATCTAAAGTGACTAGATCGTTTTTAATGTTAACTTAATGATGAACTTTGAGATGAGAACTGGACACCACTCTCTAAATAAAACATGCGGTGAGGTCATGTGACAACTTTGTCGCCTACATTTTATTCACACTGAATACCAAGTAGTAAAATGTGATTTATACTGCATACACACTTAAAATAAAGGTTTAAAGAGCACCACAGATGTCAAAAGATGACCTCTGAACTTTCACCTCAAAACATAATTGTGTTTCAGGCATTCTCTCAGTCCTGTATCCACGGCGATGTGAGCCGAGCTCCAGTCCGGGTGATTCCGCAGGCTGTCTACGATCGGCTGGAAGGTCTCGGGTTTAAGGGGTGGTCGGAGCATCTCGTAAAACGGGCGGAGTTTGAGGGCATATTGAGGATACCAGTTCATTGCACTCTCCTCTGATGAAACCTGGAACATTCTAACGGTGGATAGAGTACAAAAAATTAATTCCTTAAGATGGACATTCTAGCATGCAATTCTTTTGTTTGATGAATGTATGTTTGGCTAATAAAATTTGTGGTGGACCACAATTAAATGTTTTATTCAAGACTTAGCCAGGAGCCACAATTGGTTCTTTGTGGTCAAGGCTTCACACAGAATATGCAAAGCAGATGTGAACTACACACGGTGTGTGTGTAACCAAGTGAACGTTTTTTTCTGAAGTCATTAGGCAAGACCTTCAACACCTTGTGACTCAATGTAATCAATGAACAACATTGGAAAAGAAAAGGCCAAAATGCAATCAATTAGTCACTATTTTGTGGACATGTGTCGTTAATTGAGCCATTGGACCTTAAACTCCATGCATTCCAGTAGTGAGTTCGGCATTAGATTCTAAGATAGGAAGCCATTTCCTAGTGGTAGGAGAGTTTGACTCCTTACCCTACGGTTGCGGGTTCAAGTCTCGGGCTGGCAATACCATGACTTAGGTGCCCTTGAGCAAGGCACTGAACCCCCGGGGACCGTGGCATAAATGTCTGACCACTGCTCCAGGTGTGTGTTCACTATGGTGTGTTTGCACTACCATGTGTGTGCAGTACTGTGTGTGTGCACTACCGTGTATGTGCAGTACTGTGTGTGTGCACTACTGTGTGTTCAGTACTGTGTGTGTGCACTTCTGTGTGTGTGCACTACCGTGGGTGTGCAGTGTCGTGTGTGTGTGTGCACTACTGTGTGTGTGTGTGTGTGTTCAGTACTGTGTGTCTCTACTATTGTGTGTTCACTACTGTGTGTGTGTGTGTGTGTGTGTGTGTGTGTGTGTGTGTGTGTGTGTGTGTGTGTGTGTGTGTGTGTTTGTGTGTGTACTACTATGTGTTCACTCCGGTGTTGGTTCAGTACTGTGTGTGTGCACTACTGTGGGTGTGTGTGTGTGTGTGTGTGTGTGTGTGTGTGTGTGTGTGTGTGTGTGTGTGTGTGTGTGTGTGTGTGTGTGTGTGTGTGTGTGTGTGTGCACTACCGTGTGTGTGCACCACTGTGTGTGTGCACTACTGTGTGTGTTCACTACTGTGTGTGTGCACTTTGGATGGGTTAAATGGCCAGCACGAATCCCGTATGGATCTCCATACTTGGCTGTGTGTCGCTTTCACTTCACGTTACGTGCAATATAGGCCTCAACCTCACCTCAGTGCCACGGATGATGACTCCGGACAGAGTAACAGACAGTCCCATGACTGGCTCTGTTGGTTCTTGTACAAGACCAGCCGTCCCTCCTGCTTCAACAGCACCTTCCCATTGTACTCCGACAGCTGCACGTCCTTCACGCGGTAGGGGTTGGAGAAGAGGTTGGACACCGAGCTAACCGTGTCCAATATACGACCAAAGAACTGCATGATGTGCTACAGCGGGGTGAAATGATCGTCATTAATAACAATACATCGACAACATCTTTCCATCACGAATACACCATGTATCGAAGATGATTTGCTGGCATTGAACTTTCAGCTTGCATTGCACTTTCTTCAAAATATCTTCTTCTGTGTTCTGCGGAAGAAATCAAGACATACATGTTTGAAACCTTTTCCTTCACTTTGGTGACCTCAACTCAACTTTAGACCCTGTATGGGTCATCATGCATTGGTGCATATGCAGTACACGTCATCACGTATGACCTGAACCTTACACACAAAGTGGGAGGAGCTAAACACAATGATGCTCTCAGGACTGTCAATCATGTAAGTTTAACCTTTAGAAATGAATAAGATCACAAAGTTCCTAAATGTTAAACACTAACACACAATCATACTGAAAGTGTGTTGGTTATTTTCACTAGTTTCACTATGCAAATTAGGGAAAATGTTGGTTTATAAAAATGGTGCAATGATGTTCAAACAGTCCAAACCAGACCGGAAACTGATCACAGCCAAACAAAAGTCAAGCCAGTCAAAACTGGTTTCATACGTCAACTGGTTACATACGTCATTAATATAACGATATAAATCTATTTTTTGACTTAATTCTTTACCTTTGGTTTAATTCATTCTCCTGTAGGGTTAAAGAGCCTCAGATGATCGCTGACTTCTGACGGGACATCAACAGTCACTCCTTCGCAACCAAACTACGTGTGCAAGCGTGACTGACAGGTGCGAGAGCCAATCAGGATCAGCGATTTCAACCCCTCTGACCGTTCCACCAATGAGAACAAGAGGCGTTCGCTGACGAGTGCACACTCATTCAGAAAGCCAACACAAAACCTTTATTTATTATTTTAATATATTTATTTATATATTTGTTATTAATATACAGGGATTATTTTAGAATAGTAATGTATTTTTTATCAAATTTAACGCTAGTTTTTTTATTGAAATAAATTTACATAATATATAATATATTATCATAGTTTGTGCATAATATATGTGTTTGTACTGTAAATATAAACATCTTATATATATATATATATATATATATATATATATATATATATAATATTTTAGATATATTTTTTTATATTTTTCAAAAATTTTGCTATTTTTTTTAATATTTGGTATTAAGATGTTTTTTTATTAAAATGATTAAAATCGATAAAATGTAGTTTATAATGTAGTACATATTATATATAAAATGTAGTATATATATATATATATATATATATATAAATAAGGGAAGTAAATATTTACATTTGTTTTTATTTTGATAATTTAAATTGATTAAATTACATATATTATTTCTTGAATGTGTATACAGATGTGTATGTATTACTTAATACAAGATTATTTTCATGTAAAATGTATTCTGGATGCGGATGAATGCGACTTAGTTTTATAATAATTAGTATGTGATGTATTATATAAGTGAAGCTATATTTTATAAAACCAATAATACGACATTAATTACAAGTTTATAATAATAAATGACTGCTACTATTCTAACAAACTACTACTACTACTACTACTACTACTTATTATTATTATTATTATTATTATTATTATTATTATTATAAGAAAAAGAAGAAGAAGAAATACCATAACAACAACAACAACAGCAGTAACAATAATAATAAAGATAATCATAATAATAACAATAATACTTCTACTCATAATAATAATAATAACAATAATAAGAATACAAATAAAAATAATAATTACAATAAAAATAGCAGTAACAATAACAAAAACAAAAAACAACTATAATGATAATTAAAATAATTATAATAATAATTATAATAATAACAATACAATTCATATTTATATCAACATTAAAAAATATCAACAATCAAACAAAATCAAAACAAATACAACTTTAAAAATAATAGAAATATTAATACTCACAATAAAAATAACAAAAATAATAATAAAAATAATAATTACAATAGAGATAAAAGTAGCAAAAACCAAACAAAAAACTTTAATAATAACATTAATCATAATAATAATATTAATAATAATAATAATAATAATAATAAAAACCATATTTACATAAATATTAAAAATAACAGCAATCAAACAAAAACAAAAGATCAACAACAACTGTTATAATCATAATAACAATAATAATACTAACGATAGTAATAATAATACTATTTATAATTATAACAAAAATAATAATAATATTAATAATGACAATACAATTCATTTATATTTATATTTATAAAAAACATTAAAAATAACAACAATAAAAAAAACGAAAAACAAATTCAACAACTATAAAAATAATAAAATATTAATACTAACAATAGCAACAATTATAGTACTCACAATATTAACAAAAATAAAATTACAATAAAGATAAAAGTAGCAAAAACCACTATAGTAGTAACAATAATAATAATAATAATAATAATAATAATAATAATAAAATCCATATTTATATAAACATTAAAGTAACAACAATCAAACCAAAACAAAAGATCAACAACAACTGTTATAATAACAATAACAATAATAACAATAACAATAGTAATAATAATACGGATAACAATAACAAAATAATAATAATAAAAATAAAACTTACAATAAAAATAACAGTAATAATAACCAAAAAAATATAACGACAAGAAAAATAATAATAATTATTATATTAATAACGATAGTAAAAATAATAATAACATTAACAATAATAATAATAATAAAACAATAAGGTGCTGCTGAATGCTTAAATCAAAATCTAAAACAACCACAAAAACAAAAAAAGCACAACAATAATATTAATAATAATAATAAAAGTGATACTACTAATACAACTAATAAAAGTAATAACATGTTTTGTGTTTTCTTCAATGTTTAATGTTGTGAAATTATAACCAAGTTCCACCGGGGTTAGTTGACCCGGATCACGTGACGTCATCGGGTTTGCTCTGTCACGGATTTGTGAAGTGTGCGTAGAGAGAGAGAGAGAGAGAGAGAGAGAGAGAGAGAGAGAGAGAGAGAGAGAGAGAGAGAGAGAGAGAGAGAGAGAGAGCATCAGAAAGATGGAGCTGACGGCGATAGGAGATCGAGTTTTCGCCGCGGAATCCATCCTGAAGAGCCGCGTTAGAAAAGTAAGCAAACACACATTTGGGTTCGGGGCTTGCGTGCCGACTTCCGGCGACGTTGATCACCCGAGGCGCCCGCAGTGACAGGAGGGGGGGGGAGGCCTACATGCCTACATTTAGCCTTTAACACTTATTTGGGGTCAAATTAGTCCAAATAATGGCAGAATGTATCATTTGTGTGTGTAACACGTGGTTTGTGTTATAAAACTGGGTCGTGTTGGGAAGGGGGGTGGACAAAAGCCCGATTATACAGAAGGGGGGGGGGGTGTAGGGGGGTCCATGTTAAAATCAATACAAGCTGACCCAAGATTCAACAGATCTAAATGCATGAAGATCAATAGGTGTATAGTGTCATATGGTGATATGTGTGTGCTGATACACACATGTGGGTCCATGTGATGTATGGCTCAAGATTGAGTTGAATTATTCTCTTCTGTATTTCTGTTTCAGAGTCAAATCGAGTATCTGGTGAAGTGGAAAGGATGGGCGCTGAAGTAAGTGTGTAGAACTTAATGTTTAAAACACTTCATATAAGATCAGATCTGTTAAACCGTGTCTTATATACATTCAAGCATGCCTTACATACATTAAAGCGTGTCTTATATATACTAAAGCGTGTTTTATATACATTAAACTGTGTCTTATATACATTAAAGCGTGCCTTATATACATTAAAGCGTGCCTTGTATACATTAAAGCGTGCCTTGTATACATTAAAGCGTGTCTGGTATACATTAAAGCGTGTCTTATATACATTAAAGCGTGCCTTATATATATTAAAGCGTGCCTTATATACATTAAAGCGTGCCTTGTATACATTAAAGCGTGTCTTATATACATTAAAGCGTGCCTAATATACATTAAAGCATGCCTTACATACATTAAAGCGTGTCTTATATATACTAAAGCGTGTTTTATATACATTAAACTGTGTCTTATATACATTAAAGCATGCCTTATATATATTAAAGCGTGCCTTGTATACATTAAAGCGTGTCTTATATACATTAAAGCGTGTCTTATATACATTCAAGCATGCCTTACATACATTAAAGCGTGTCTTATATATACTAAAGCGTGCCTAATATACATTAAAGCATGCCTTACATACATTAAAGCATGTCTTATATATACTAAAGCGTGTTTTATATACATTAAACTGTGTCTTATATACATTAAAGCATGCCTTATATATATTAATACATTAAAGCGTGCCTTGTATACATTAAAGCGTGTCTTATATACATTAAAGCGTGCCCAATATACATTAAAGCGTACCTTATATATATATATTAAAACGTGTCTTATATATATTAAACCATACCTTATATACATTAAAGCGTGTCTTATATACATTTAAGCGTGTCTTATATACATTAAATCGTGCCTTGTATACATTAAAGCGTGTCTTATATACATTAAAGCGTGTCTTATATACATTAAAGCGTGCCTTGTATACATTAAAGCGTGTCTTATATACATTAAAGCGTGCCTAATATACATTAAAGTGTGTCTTATATATATTAAACCATATCTTATATACATTAAAGCGTGTCTTATATACATAAAAGCGTGTCTTATATACATTAAAGCGTGCCTTGTATACATTAAAGCGTGTCTTATATACATTAAAGCGTGTCTTATATACATTAAAGCATGCCTTGTATACATTAAAGCATGACTTGTATACATTAAAGCGTGTCTTATATACATTAAAGCGTGTCTTATATATATTAAACCGTGTCTTATATATATTAAACCATGTCTTATATACATTAAAGCATGTCTTATATGTATTAAACTGTGTCTTATATATATTAAAATGTGTCTTTTATTTAAAAAAACGTGTCTTATATACATTAAACCGCGTCTTATATACATTAAAGCATGCCTTATATATATTACACTGTGTCTTATGTTCATTAAAGCATGTCTTATATACATTAAAACGTATCTTATATACATTAAAGTGTGTCATATATAGTAAAGCATGTCTTATATATATATAAAACTGTGTCTTATATATATTAAACCGTGTCTTATATACAGTAAAGCGTGCCTTATATATATTAAACTGTTTCTTATGTTCATTAAAGTGTGTCTTATATATATTAAACCATGTCTTATATACATTAAAGCGTGTTTTATATATATATATATATATATATATATATATTAAACCGTGTATATATATTAAAGCGTGTCTTATATATATATATTAAACCGTGTCTTATATACATTAAACCGTGTCTTATATACATTAAACGGTGTCTTATATACATTAAACCGTGTGTTATATATATTAAAGCATGTCTTATATTTAATAAACCGTGTCTTATATACATTAAACCGCATCTTATATACATTAAAGCATGCCTTATATACGTTTAAGCCTGTCTTATATGTATGAAACCGTGTCTTATATATTAAAGCGTGCCTTATATACATTAAAGCGTGCCTTATATACATTTAAGCGTGTCTTATATACATTAAACCGTGTTTTATATACATTAAACCGTGTCTTATATATATTAAACCGTGTCTTATATATATTAAAGTGTGTCTTATATATATTAAACCGTGTCTTTTATATATCAATGCGTGTCTTATATATATTAAACCGTGTCTTATATGTAACAAAGCGTGTCTTATACACATTAAACCGTGTCTATATATTAAACTGTGTCTTATAAATATTAAACTGTTTCTTATATATATTAAACTGTTTCTTTTATATATCAAGCCGTGTCTTATAAATATTATATGTCTTATATGTATTAGTATAGTATATCCATAGTAATAATAATATTAACAGTTACAATTAAACAACAATAAAAATTATAATAATAATAGCAATAGGGCTGGGTATTGTGACAGAATTGGCGATTCGATTCTTGTTTTTATGGTTTCAATTCGATATCAATATTTAAATAAAAATGTTAGTTTTGCAGATATGGGATCCATATTTTGACATAATGCTGGCAACTGAAACTGTCCCACTTAAATTTATTACTGAAATACACATCTACATTAATTTATTTTAAACACTGTAACAAGAAGTCATACATTTGTGCCTCCCTTGTACACCATGTAAACAAACTGCAAATTGCACATTACTGATAAAAATAAAAAGACTGTAAAAGAGCAAATCTATTAAGAACTTCAAACGTGTTTAAGAAATAAAACATATTTCTGAATTCAGAATGTTCCAAACAGGCCTGTCATAAAGCGCTTATCTGCGTATACAAAACATTCTTACTGTCTATAAAACTAACAGTTCTTAATTACAGGCTTTACATTTTTGATCACCAGATTCTTAGCTCTTGCGGGAACAACTTGCAAACGACAGTAGTTTTGTTGAACTCATCTTTACCATCACTGCCTTTGAACATGAAAAATTTCCATACCACTTACGCATACACATTAAGAAGGGGGGATATCCCGAATCGATGTCGTTGCGTTTAACTGAAGATATTTTTAACCAAGCCCTAAATAGTAATAGTACTACTGCTTGTAATAATAAACAATAATGTGTTGCGTGTTTTCCTCAAGGTTTAATATTGTTATATTATTTCCAAGTTCTACCGGGGTTAGTTAACGCGGATCACGTGACGTCATTGGGTCTGTTTCTGTCACCGAGTTTTAACTAAAAATATATAAAAAGGATATATATGATCATGCTAAGATGACTTGTATTTGTAGTTCTGTTTTTTTTTATTAAGCAGCTTCTGAAGGTACATTACATTTTTTTTCCCTGTCTATTCTGCGCTCTTATCAGCTGTTCTTTCTTCAATATTATGCCAAAGTCGTGCATTTCAAAAAACTTTTTTATTAAATAAAATCTAAGTATTGTCATGAAAATCCAAAATTATATTTCTTGTCCATTAAACTAATTCCCGACATTAAGGTAAACACCTTAAGATCGAAAGATCGACATTTCTCTTAAGTATCCCAAAATTTTTGACTAGTAGTGTCTTAATGATATTTATTGTTTTCTGATGGTTATCTAAATTTTAATTTTTTTTGTAAACAGGTCAGTTTCGTTTATTAATGCAAACGATGAAAATCGACACTTGATCATGTTTGAAATAAATTAGTATAGTAAGCATATTACACTGCTGTTAGTGTTTACAGTTTTACATTAAAGTAGTAGCTCATCGTGAAATAAAGATTCTGTCATCATGTACTCACCATTGACATTTCAAACCTGTATGATAAATTTTTCCGCAGAGCACAAAAGGAGATATTTTGAAGAACGATTAGACTTGCATTGAATAGAATTGAATATGTGCTGTTTAGTTTTCAACAGTCTTTAAAATATTATCTTTTGCATTTTACAGTAGAAAGAAAGTTAAACATGGTTAAAATGACAATTGGATGATTATATGTTGACAGAATTTTACGTTTTTTAGGTTTTAAAGGAGCAGTGTACTGAAATATACAACAAACATTATGAATCTAACGCCTTATTCTAAAAAGAAAAAGACTCATTTACAGTACGTGTGATGTTTTTTTTTTTTAAACAGACACAGCACGTGGGAACCAGAGGAGAATATTCTGGATGATCGACTCATCGCTGCATTTGAGCAGAAGTGAGATGGTTATCTGTGTTTCCCTTTGCATGATGTGCTCTTATTGAAGGGATAGTTCCCAAAAATGTTAACATTCAGTCATGACTCATGTGGTGCATAACCTGTAAATGACTCTTTCTCCTTGTGCAAGGTAGAAAATATTTTGAAAAATGTCTCAGGGGTCTGTGTCCATAAAGTTAAAATCAATTTAGGCCAATGTTGTTTTGGTTATTTTTAGACTGTCTACAGTTTTGCTCTGCTTATTTGTTTGAAATGACATGAGAGAGAGTAAATTAAAAAAATGATTTAATCATTTTAATTTTAAGGTGAACTGTCTCTTTAAACATAAATTTATTTATATAGACTATTGATGCCACTATGGTTCTATTTGTTTAGAATTAGAGCCTGGAAAACACTTGACATTTTGGATTCTCCCAGCTGCCTCTCATGTCAGATTTTTAAACAAATATAACTTTCATTTAGCTTCAAAGGGTTTAATTTGAACCGTTATGGTTTGTGCTTGACACAAGAGTGATGTAATATTTTCCTTGGCTTAAACAATGCTGTCCCACTATTCATAGGGAACGTGAGCAAGAACTTTACGGCCCAAAGAAACGTGGACCTAAACCAAAAAACTTTGTACTGAAGGTTTGAGTTTCCTCTAAAATGTTTTTCACGCTATTGTGTCATTTGTGGTTTTGAAATACTCTGTTTGACGCTTCAGTACATCTGACATTACTTTTGATCTCTGCTTTAAGGCACGAGCACAATCGGGTGAAACACCTAGAAACTCAAAACCCCGGCGTGCTTCACCATGCACTACTGTGAGACCTCCCCCTGCTGCGAGTGCACCTCCCTCATCGTCTGCGAGTTCAGCGGCACCCCAGCCTTCGCCGTCATCTTCCTACTCTACAGCTCCAACCCCTAGGGTTCACTCCTTAGCCGCTGCTCACAAACTGAAGAAAGACATCCACCGGTGCCACAGGATGTCTCGTCGGCCTTTGCCACGACCCGACCCCCTGGCCAACCCATTCTCGTCCCGTCCTCCCGTCTCGCCTTTCTCCGAAACTGTCCGCATTCTCAACCGCAGGGTCAAACCACGGGAGGTTAAGCGAGGTCGCATAATCTTGAACCTGAAGGTCATCGACAAATCAGAAAAAAAGACGCCACAGATGTATGGAGGACGTGCCAAAATCCCATCGCGGAATCGTATTATAAGGAAAAGGCATGGGGACTTGCCATACAGACCATTTCAGCATCCCATGAAAATGTTGGGCTTTCCTATGTATGGACAACCTTTTGGGCTTCATCCCGGTGGGTCACTATCTTCCACATCCCATGAAGGATCCGATGCCAGAAGCAGCAACCAATATACTCCGAAGTTTCAGTACCAGGCTCCATCTTCTCCATCCAGCTCCAGTGGATCCAACGGCAGCTCTCCTTCACTTCTTGAGAAACAGCCCAAGTCTCCAAAACCCGAAACATCGCGTTCGACTAAAGTGAACTCCCAGGCCTATGCTTCATCGCCTCCACCATCTGAAGACGAAGACCAGGATTGTCCAAATCCACCCACATCTCGGGGCGGCAAGCGGAACCTTCGCCGACACCCCCAATCTGCTCGGGCTTCTTCCTTTCAGGTTAGTGACCTCACTGCGACTTCACTTCCTGATGGAAGTAGGGCACCAATAGAGGGGGATCCTGATTGCCGTCCTGAAGTGGCACTCAGCCGTTCCAATGTAGTTGTGACCGATGTCACCACAAATCTTCTTACTGTAACCATCAAGGAATTCTGCCATTCGGGAGTGGGTTCTGAGAGCCTGGCCTCCCCCACCCCAGCGATCTTTTGAAGTTATCTGTTCCAACAAAAAAATTCAGCTCATTTGCCATTTAGCCCCCTGAAAGGTTATCGTAATGATATTTGAAGTTACCATTAATTAAATGGAAAATTTATTTTTACATTGAAATGAAATGAATTCCAGTAATATTTAAGGCAGGGGTACATCCCCTTACCTCTTAGCAAGTGTAAATTTACACAGCATTGATGTAATGATGATTTTGTAGTACTTCATGCTCTTCTTCCCCCTCTCTTTCCCCAGTGATGCCGTCTTTCCACAGCCTAGCCTTTTTGCCCAGTTTCACCTTCTCTTGTCACCTGCACTCCCCCGAAATCTTCCTTTGATCAACCAGCTTTCAGACAAACCTTTCTTGATTCAAGTAACACCGTGGGTCGGCGTCACCGAGGCGGTTTTAAAGTCACAATTATTTCATCCATCCGCAAGATCCACTTCATCTGAAGTTCAGACAGTTGAAATTGAAGATTTTGTTTTGCTCGGTGTGGCAGAATATGCCTTAAAAGGCCATGGCATACAATCTTTTTCCTCGTTCTCCAAGCTATCAAGTGTAGAGGTCCTGACTGTATAAGCACGCACAAATCTGCAAAATCCAGACAGCGATTGTTATATTATTTTCCCTTGCTATGCTCCGGATTCCCAGCAAAACCCTAAACTGATAAACGTGAATGCTTGAGGACTGCACACCCAATGTTGTACTGTATGTCAAACCTTCCACGTACTGGACCACTCATTTCCCTTCTTGGAGAAGAATCTTCTCCCATTTGCCTTCTGACTACAATAGTTACTAAAGTACTATCTGTATTTTTGAACCAGTAACCAGCAGTTATCTCTCCGAGCTGTATTAAACTTCAACATCCTTACATTGAGTCTTCTATGAATCTACCAAATGTAACAAAATGCCTTGGTTGATGAAACCCAATCACTCACTGTTAATTGAACAGTCTGGGACCATGTTTATACGTGTGATGCTGGTGACTGCATGTTGGTGGTACTTTGACTTTGTCCTGTATTCCGTGAACATGACTCATGGTTGTTAGTGTTGAGGAAACAGACTTGGGATAAATCCTAATTATTTGTTTATTATAAAATCCCAACTAAGCAAATTTGATAAAGTTAGACACTCACAATCAGCATTTATGTGCAATATTAGCGTACGGTTAAATATTAACGCATTTTAAAGATGCATGTCAACGACTAATAATGTTTGAATGTTGCAGATTTTGGCTAACTTGTGCCAGTCGTATAAGGGCCAAACAAATGTATTAACTGGTAATTGTTAGTTAACGTGTTGATACCTGATTTTACTGTCATCGAATGGAAAAGCTAAAGATTAGTTGACAGAGATTGTAATTGGGTTGTCATCTAGTACATTTGCAAACTGGCAAATCTAAAAATGGCCTGCAAGACTCCAATAATCAAAGACTTTGTGAACCCATATGAAATTTGAAGTATCAAATCCTAAACAAAATCTTGCCTTTGCTGTTATGTGTCTATTGGGTTCAAATATGAGATGTGAAGATACATAACAGCAGGTTTGACAGCTGTGAGGGCTGCTGATTTATTGAAAATCAAGTTTAGATTACAATTATAGGTGAATTAATTATATAACATCGTTTTGGATATTTTACCAACAACATAACTCAATATTATTTGTTATTTTTATATTATTATTTGTTTTTTTCAATGTTCAGAATGTAGTGTGCAGGTGCTTCACAGAAAGTTAAAAAACACTTCAAATCTTCAATGTAAAATCATAAAACTGAAAATAATGATTGCAATTACAAAATCAAGGCAAATAGTCAACAATTATTGTCTTCATTTTTGTCATAATCGTGCAGCTCTAATATTAGGAAGAATAATGTTTGAACTATTGATGTTAGGTCTCAATGTGTTATGTTTTATTTAAATTGCGCTAATAGGATTTACAACAGTGTTCGTTATTTTTCTACCTTTACGTTTGAGCCTTTAAATTGTAGCACTGCAGATTTTATAATAAATATCACTTGTTGGTGTTTAACGAAAGAAAAAGGCCGAATAATGAATTTACCTTTGGATCCTAAGAGACACTTGGAAAGTATATTTTGGGAAGTCGTGCAGGCTCAATTGATAACCTGTCAGAGTTGCCCCCCCCCCCAAAAAACGGGTTTAAGCAGTTTTCATGGCAGCTACCTTAGTTGAAATAAAGAACGATAACATTTCAGACTGAATCGAAGAACAAAGACAACCTTATTATAAGATTAAATGATAGAGCACAATGAAGTTTCCCATGAAATCATGTATCATTGTTCAAGACGTAAACCAGATTTATGTAAAACATGTACGAAAATGTCTAAAATATTTACAAATATTGCTAAAAGTATTTTTTCTTTATATCTGTATAAAACTCCTTGAAAACAGCCTTTTAGTTTGAGTTTAAACGAAATTTACGGTACAGTTGTCATCGGATCACGGGACCTTCAATGTAAACTAATGTGGATTTTCTTTCTTTGGTTTATCCCAGGTCTGAAATCATTCATAGTTATTCATAGATGCATATCTAGCACTGTCCTATGTGTGATCCATCTGTACAGAAATCTTAAATGTGGAAGCATGCCGTTAATAAATTTGACACCATGACATTGTTACCTTCGCCTTTAAAGTGTTCCACGTACAAACAGTCTGAGTATTTGTTTACCTTGATATCCTGAATAGTAGAAATTAGACTTTGCTATGGTGTGAACCAGCTCAAGATGGTTTCTCATAAATGGGTAGCTTAGAACTATAATAATAAATGGCCTTTATTTCATGTTATAGGGCTTGTATTTTAAGGGATGAAGCCACCATGTCCCGTCATGGCACAGAGACGAAGATATAATGTTATAAAAAATAGTAATGATGAAGACATGTTGGAGGTGGTATCCTCAAATAGCAGAACTGCAATTCATTTTATTTTATTCTTGTACTGTAGAAGTGAATGATTTTGCTGTTTTCATTTATTGCCCTTGTTCAGTTTTACTAGTCTGATTTTGGATGTTTAACCCCAATCCCTTACGTGTACGTTAATGCTATTATTGATGCTGATTATGATAATGATCTTGTAGCTATTATGATGTAATTTAACTGATGCATGATTTGTAAACCCTAATTGTACAGATCATTTGAATACAGTTGTTGTTGCTTTATGTGTTTCTTGTAAGAGGCATTTATTAAAAAATCATTTTAAAGACACTTCTATTTTTTATTGTATTTTGTGTAAAATGTAATTTGGAAGTAAGGATCTTTTGACCTTTTTTTCTTAAGTTAAAATGGATATTTCAAGCAAAAATAGAAATTCTTTAATCTTTACTTACATTTCAGCTGTGTAAATCCCTTTAGACAATGAGAGGACCATAGAATTGTATACATTATGACCTTTCTATTAAAAACAAAAAGGACTTCGCACAACAACAGTTGACTTTATTTTACTGTCAGACACAATTTAAGCATCCCATTTTACATTTAAATTTTGTCATTTAGCTGACGCTTTTATCCAAAACGACTTTCAAATGAGATTTACAAAAGAAGCAAATACAACAGGTGATAACAGAGCAAAGGTAAGCTAAATTGATTCCAGTCCTAGCAAGAGTAATACAATGTAAGTACCAAGTGCTGAGTGAGAAAGGAATTTTTTGTATTTTTTCATAAAGAGTAAGGATGTTAATGGAGGTTTATTAGAAGTAGGTTTATTTGTATGTTAGGTTCAAATGGAAAAGATGGGTTTTGAGTCTTACAGACGCGTTGTGACGGGCAGATCGTTCCACCATCGTGTAACTGACTCCGAGATAGTGTGAGAGAGATTTCTTACCTTTCGGCTCGGTACCACCAGACGTCGATCATTGCTGAGCGAAGAGGGGTCTGGAAGGCACATACGTCTGTATCAGCGAATGAAGGCAGGGTGGTGCTATACCTGTGGTGGTTTCTGTAGGCGATGAGGAGAGCTCTGAACTTGATGCGAGAAGGTATTAGCCGGACTGGACGGTACTCGCAACATTATCCTTGAAAGTAATTTAATCATCTATTACTACTCCCAGATTTCTGGCCGTCCTGGGGGGCTCTATGACGGACGGTCCTAGTCGGAATGAGAGGTTGTGGTGAATCTCCGGGTCAGCGGGGATTTCAAGAAGTTCAGTTTTCGCAAGATTCGGTTGTAGATGGTGGTCCTTCATCCAGAGAGGCATACTGAGATACGTGCCGATACCGTTTGGTCTTCTGGGTGAAACAATTAGTGCAGCTGGGTGTCCTCTGCATAGCAGTAATAGGAAAAGCCGTGCTTCCGAATGACAGATCCCAGCGAGGTCATGTAGATGGAAAAGAGCAACGGACCATGCACTGAGCCCTGAGGTACACCAGTGTACAGATGTTGCAATTCTGAGACTTCACCTCTCCAGTATACCCTGAAGGACCTACCTGAGAGGTAGGACTGGAACCAGTGGAGTGCTGTGTCAGAGATGCCCATGGTCTTCAGTGTCGAAAGGAGAATGCAATGGTTGACAGTGTAGAATGCTGCAGAAAGGTCCAACAGCATAAAAACTGATGACTTAGAGGTTGCCCTTGCTAGACTTAGCTCTTCAACGACCTAAAGCAGAGCTGGTTCCGTGGAGTGCCCACTCTTGAACTTGACTGGTTGCTATCTAGGAGGTTGTTCTGCGTAATGAAGGAGGAGAGTTGGTCAAAGACGACACGCTCAAGGGTTTTTCCAGCAAAGGGCAGGAGAGATATCAGTCTGTAGTTCTCCAGGAGTGTAGGATTCAGGGTGGGTTTCTTTAACAGAGAGGTGATGCGAGCTTCCTTCAAAACTGTAGGAAACGTGCCAGAGCTCAGCGACAAGTTGATGAGGTGGATGATAGCGGGAGCCTGAAGGAGATGGGTGGGGAAAGCATTCCAGCGAGCAGGTCGTCAGATGGCTGGAGGCGATGGTCTTGGCAACTTAGAGGCGATGATGGTTGCGGTTTTCTTCACGAAAATAGACACAAAGTCGTCAGCAGTCAAATCAGAAGAGGGAGGAGGAGCAAGTAGGCAGAGAAGAGTTGAAAAAGTTTTGAAGAGAGTTCGCGAGTCAGGAGAGTTGGTAAGTTACAAGTGTGGAAGGCAGTGTCCTGTCTGGTGTTGACAGATCAAGATCACACGTGATAATGAAATGATCGGATGTATGCAGCTGGGTTACCTGACCGTAACGAGTAGAACAGTAGCGTGTGTAGATAAGATCAAGTTGGTTAACAGACTTTTGTGGGTTAACGGCGTGGAACGTCGCTTGAGGTCAAACGATGCAACCAGGTTTTCAAAGTCAGCAGCTACGGATTTTCCAAGGTGAATGTTGAAGTCACCAATTACCACGAGAGGGGTGCCAAACTCCGGAAAAGATGACAGGAGCATATCGAATTCTTCCAAGAACTTCCAAGTTGACCTGGGGGCGATAAATGACTACAAAAGATATTTTAGAAGGGTCACTAATAGATACTACATGCGATTCCAAGGCGGTATTTGCACACGAGGGTGCTATCTGTTTGAACCTCCATTTGTTTGGGAAGAGTAGACCGGTTCCCCCACCTCTACCAGATGTGCGAAAATGTAAGTTATTTGAGAGGGCAGTCGATGTTGCACTGTCCTCCGGTTTGATCCAGGTTTCAGAAAGTTCTGGAACAGAGAGACCAGAGTGGTTAGCCATGGCAGGAATAAAGTCAGCTTTGTTAACAGCGGATTGGCAGTTCCATTAACCAATGGGAATAGTAAATGAGTGTGATGTAGAAGTAGTAATAGTAATAGTATGCAGGTTATTAGTGTTTCTTATGATGTAACCCGAAGCTTTATGATTGTTATTGAAAAAAGGTATTGTAAGGCACATGGTTGAAAGTGAAAAGTTTAATAAGTGTAAAGGAAAAAAGAGCAAACACAATAAATATAAAAGACAAGAGCTACACAACAGCATGATAAGTGCTGGATTCAAATCAATGTGGAAATTAAAATGAAAGCGTAATACTCAAGTGCCCTGCCAGTGTCTCTGCACGGTGGAGTCGCTGGTCTTTACACTATTCGGTCTTAGTTGTGCAGTTAGAGTTGCTGGACTTTACACTCTTCGGTCTTAATTGTGCAGGTAGAGTCGCTGGACTTTACACTCTTCGTTCTTAGTTGTGCAGGTAGAGTCGCTGGATTTTACACTCTTCGGTCTTAATTGTGCAGGTAGAGTCGCTGGACCTTAAACTCTTCGGTCTTAATTGTACAGGTAGAGTCGCTGGACTTTACACTCTCCGGTCTTAATTGTGCAGGTAGAGTCGCTGGACTTTACACTCTTCGGTCTTAGTCGCACAGGTAGAGTCACTGGACTTTACACTCTTCGGTCTTTACACGATGAGGGCTGCACACAATGAGTGCTGCCGCGACCGCTGCCGTGGTGTTATTCAAATTTAAATAATGTTTGATCAAACGTCTCAAATCAGCAGGACACGCAAGTCCCGCGATACACAAGCCAAACGAAACTAGCACGTAAGCTAACGTGAACAACACGTCTAAACTACGTGACACGCGGTAGTAAAGCTAGAATCAAAATAAACTTGGTTCTGTTCACTCCTTATGTTAAGATGCTTCTCCATCAAACTATATGTTTAGGTTTTAACGTAATCTTAATGCTAAAAAATTTAATGAAACATTTTGCTGTATACAAGATCATTCCTGCCAAATGTAAAATAATAATAACACAATGACAATTCAATGTTCCTTTCAAGTTGAATAAGGAAACGGAATTGGTGATTTGACATTTTATTTTCCCAAAAATCTCAAGACACATCCGACAGTCTGAAAAAGAATAAGTAAAGCAAGGATTTTCAACTTTTGGCTGCTAAATAGGTATCATCTACTAACAGACATTACATACAAATATATTCAGAAATATAGATACATTATATGTATAACGCATGTTCATTTATTTGGATATTTATGCAATTGTTTGTTTGTTTGTTTGTTTGTATTAAAATTTATTTTAATACATTCTTATAATCTTGAATTGAACAGTTTTACTTTAAGAATCTCTGTATTTTATTTGGTGAGACGACAAACTTTCATTGTGGAACGTTTAAAAACACTAAACCCAGGATAAAGAAGTTGAGTAAATGTGGTCTGGACACTGTGGATCAGGGTCATTGTGTCAGAGACGCTGTAGAAGGACAAAATTCCTTCTCTGTGATCCACATACACTCCTACTCTACATGATCTGGACACTACAGGAAGATCAATGAGTTTATTATTGTGACAAAAGAAGCATTCGGAGTCAGAGCAAAACAAACTCCAGGACTGATCATTACATCCAAAACCACAATCAAGACCCGTTCCCTTCCTGTTGATGCTCTTATATGACACTGATATACACACCTCACCACTCCACTCCACCTCCCAGTAACAGCGTTCACACACACTCTCTCTACACAAAGCTTGCAGCCAGTTCTGAAATCGGTCTGGATGATCAGGATACTGCTGGAGTTTTCCAATGTTAGTAGCTGCTGTGTTCTCATCAGACAGATGAATGAATTTATTCACTGTGTTTGAATCCAGTGTGAACTGCCTGAAATCTGATGAACATAAAACACAGTTTTTTAAAATGTTCTGTTCTGGTCTTTGATTCTGATTGGAAGAGTTCTATTAAACATTTTTACTCATATGAAAACAACACGTACATTCAAATTAAACTTTAAATCAACAAACACACTCAAAATAATATTTGTTGTTGAACTTTAATACAAAATATTGTGTATAGTTGTGTATCTGCTGCTTCTGTTTATTTTACTAAATTAATTTGCTACTCTCATTGATTGAATTAATGACATTTGTTATACTTCTAAACGTCTTTATGTTTATGGTGTGCAAGTGAATATAAAATAAATATACAAATATTTAAAGTGTCTTACATTGTAAAAACTCCTCCCTCATCTTGGGCTCATCAGACAAAATTGTGACATTTGAAACTAAAGACATAAACAAATATCATTACTATAATCTTTAAATTACAAGAATAAAACCTCAACACACACAAGTATTTCATAACTATTCTCTTTTAGAATCACACATTTCATTTATTCACAGATATAATACATAACAACACTCTTGCCTATCTGATATGACTTCCTCAAAAATGAAATACATTATTTAGATTTTACCTCTATCAGATATCTTGTATATCTCATCTCGACAGATATCCTCCAGTTTATCTTTAAGCTGAGAGACAGATTTTCTCACATCATCAAAAGAGACGAGAGAACTGACAGTAATGTTGGGGGAAACTATAGATTCAGGAGATGCAGACAGATTCTGAAAACTCTGCAGATGAAAATATGAAGTTACACAAAGTTTTGTTATTTCTAACTTTCTCCATTAGTTTAACCCAAAACCAGACGAAAGCAGATTTACTGAAACACTTTAACAGTATCTGATATTGTACGTGTTACTTTGATATAGTTTTCTCTGTGTGTTGTTCTTGTGACATGTATATATTTTACACAAGACTTTTTCACCTTTCCTGTAGTTGTGTTACCTTCAGGAAATGAATGTGATCATCTGTGTGTAAAAACTGCTTCAGCTCAGTGTTTCTCCTCTTCAGATCATCAATCTCCTGCTCCAGACGCTTCAAGACTCCTTCAGCTTGACTCACTGCAGTCTTTTCCTGATCTCTGATCAGTTGTGTCACCTCAGAGCGTCTTCTCTCAATGGAGCGGATCAGTTGAGTAAAGAATCTCTCAGTGTCGTCCACTGCTGTCTCTGCAGATCGCTGTTAAAACACACATTACAATCTCATCTTACTGCTGACACACAACCTCTCAAACTACTTTATTTATCTGTCAGCTCATTTTCTTCTGAAAACTCACCTTGTAAGAGTTCACAGTCTCTCTGAGCTCCTGAAGCTTCTTCTTTCTCTTCTGAATTCTCT